>JANVCC010000043.1:0-102745 GCA_025345505.1 Todiramphus chloris collaris | reverse complement strand
GGGGCCGGGGAACGGGGCCGGGGAACGGGGCCGGGGAACGGGGCCGGTGCTGGCGGGGAAGGGGCGCGGGGCCGGGGAGAAGGGGCACGGTGCTGGCGGGGAACGGGGGTGCCGGTGCTGGCGGCTCGCTCGCTGCGGAGTGCGGCTCCCGGGCACAGGGGCTCCGAGAGACGGGCTGTTGGAGGCACAGCCAGTTTCGTGGGTCAGCGTGTGCTTCCCGGGCTTCCGAGAGATGTCTGCGGCACGGCCGCCCCCGCTCCCCGGGCCCCGCTCACCGCACGCCGCTGCCCCAAGGCAGAGTCCTGCGGGAAGCGCTTACCGCTGCTGCAGGTCCGTGTAAAGCCACCAGCAAAGGGATTCCCCCCCCCCCCGATAAAGCCACACCGAGTGAACCGCGGTCTCGGCGCGGGGCGTTCGTCAGCCACTGCCGGTCGGGAGGAGCGGGGCCGTGCGGGCAGCAGCGGGCTCTCGCCCACCCGGCTCCCGCTGGGGAACGGCCCCCGGCGCTCCTGAGGACACCACACGGAGAAAATGACTGTTTAACATCTTTAAATGACCTGAAGAAGGTGAGGGAAAACACACGCTAAAAGCGAAGTTGTGGTGCTAGTTAACCGTGCTGCAGGGGGGCAGAACGGGTGTCTTCGTCTAACTCGGAAATCGTAACTGCTTTACAGACGTGAGAGGCATTGTTCCTCAGTGTTGAGTTAGTGAATTCTTGAGGTTCTCCATGCTGCACCGTGCTCCACCAGACATGACCCACAGCTCAGAAGCCACCTCTGACAGAGAAAAGGTAGGTCCCAGCTCCCTCCTGCCTTGTTAGGGCCATGAAAAATCCTCTCTCCACTGCAGAGTGTTCATTTGTTGTGGGGAGCTGAGAACCAGGAGGCCCTACAGAGTATTTTTGGAGGAAGTCTTTTGCTACCTCTTGCTGCATACCACCAGCAAAGAGCTGATAAAGGAGACTGAAGCTACAGGGACTCAGCCTCTCGCTCTATAGACTGTTAACTTTATCCAGACCGCCTGCTCCATCTGAAGAGACTCTTTGATTATCTTTCCAGGTAAATTAATGCTTGACATATTTCTTTATTAGATTTTGAAAGAAATAATAAATTAATTTGTTAGGTGAGTTCTTCATTTAACACTGCAGTTTGAACCAACAGACAACAGCAGACAACTGGTTTATTGCTCAGTGCCCTATTGCCAGTTTCACGGTGCCGGCTTCTGAACAAGGTCCTCACTGAACAAAGCCTAGTGATGCTTCTCAGCTGGAGTCCACAAAATTTGTAAATACTCCACCCAGTACACCAGCACAGCTTTCACACACTGCCGCCTCTGTGCACAAGCGGTGGCAGCCTCCAGAGCAGCTTGGCGAGGGCTCAGAGCTCTTGGCCCTCTTTCCCCACCTCAGCATCCCGGCTCTGGGGCGCAGGATGGGCACAGTCCACCCTCCCTGGGCACTGCCAGAGATCTGCAGCCTGGAGGGGCTTCGCCATCCCTTGGGCTGGGCTGCTGCACAACCAGAGCTCGGGGCTGGTTGCTGGTGGCATCACTCTTCCTAAACTTCTCCTCTGGACAAATGGACAAGCAATTACAAGGCAAACCATAATTTCCCATCAGATGTTTAAAAATATTTAATAGTTCTTAAAATACTTCTTAGTTCAAAAGTAGACATGGTAGATATTTTATGTCAGGAAAGACATTTCCTTTTTCCCAGTGGAGATGTTATTTGTACCTTCTAAACACCAAAGCTATTAACAATAAACAATTCAATGCAAATAGGAGGTATTTATAAGGAGAGAGGTGCTCATGGGAATGTAATTATGAACACAGAGAGTCTTTTATTTCTACTCTTAAAATAGTCTCAATTTTATGCACTTTAAAATTTCTTAATAAAACTATTTCTGACATTGTTACCATCCCTGGTACAGATCAAGCATGAAGGAGCCTCCAGGTTCTGTTGTGCTACGTGGTCCCCCACACACGCACCCAGCACACCATGGGAGCTGGAGGGCAACATCCTGACCCACGCAGCCAGTGCCAAACCCCTCCTTCAACACCCTGACCCACACAGCCAGCACCAAACTCTGTACTAGGATGCCAGGGGTTCACTTCTCTGGCTTTTCAAGGGCTGCCTTTAAACCATCTTCCTGTGGCACACTTGAAATGCTTATCACAGTTCAGCGTGGCTTGAGCAGCTGCTGAGCACATTGATTCTATTCTAGTTTTGTGGATATTTCATGTGTCTCATTTTTTACCTTTCAGTGGCATCAGGTACAGAACAGCACCTCTGCTGTTCTGTATTTATCTGTACTGCACTCCATGAGTGCTGGAATCCAAAAAATCAGCTATTATCCTCATGCATCTATGAGGAGGATACCAAAAGACCAACACACAGAACCATTTTTAACCTATAAGCTATGATTTTAAAATGCTCGTTTCACACCAAGGAAATGAGTTTTATGATGCTATTGAAACTTGCTGACAAAATGGAATCCTTACAGATAAACCATTAAAATGCACCAGAAAGAAATGCTTCCAGACAAGGATTTCATTTGATTTTTTTCAGTTGGGTTCTGGATGACTTTTTTGGAGGGACGAATGGGAAACGAGAGGAAAATGAGTATTCTGATTAAATACCTCGATTACTTGACAGTGTTTGGAAGAAAAAACAAATATCAATTTGAAAGACTCGCCTTTCAGTACAGTTGGCAGTAATGGTGATGTTTCCCAGGTGACCAGCACTACGTTCCCTAGACCTGACCCTCGGCAGCATTTGGGTTCAGCAGGTCTTGCTGCCGGCCATCAGAGCTCTCTGGCTATGCAGGTGGAGACATGGGAAGCTAGGTCCTGGCCATGGGGCATCTGCATTGGTGGCCAGGCTTCTGACTGAGCATGGTCTCACAGCCCTCTGAGATGATCTTCAGTCAGGCATCTGTATCTGCACTGCAGAACTTGTGCTCAGCTGTGATGGAGTCAAGTGGAAGAGAGCGACTTTTCCTACAGCACAGCCATAGCCTAAAAACAGCCAAAATGTGATAACCACCCAAACTTTGTTCTTTAGAACTTCAGCTGTTCTATTTACAAATTAAAGCATAGGTGACAATGTCAAACTCCCAAGTGGGAATAAACTCTGAACACAAATAAAAAAATCCAGGGATACACGTAAAGCTTGACACTGAAGGGCATTTTCTGCAAGCCAAACAGACACATTCCTGGGACATAGCCATGAAATTGCCATTACACAGTCAGCTACCACTTTATATTCATGGACAGGGAGATGCTGGACACTGCACTTCATCAAGGTAGAGTGGAGCTCTTCTCCCCCACTGCACACTCCAGACCTTTCTAGTAATAAAATGTCACTCACTTTGATCCTCACAACTTGTCATGCCACACCACCACCACACCAGCCTTCTCTGGAGGACTGAAGATGTCCAAGAAACATTTCTGGGGGGCATTTATTGAAGGTCAGACAGTGTTCTTCAGGTTCATCTTCATCTCTTGTTGGCATTTCAGGCTGGAAAGGGCACAATGTGGACAGTACAATGTCTCTTCTGACTGCAAGGATCCTTCTGGACTCAAAAGGCAACCTTGAAGCCTAGCACCCCAGCAAAAGGCCTGCAAGGGGGTGCCACGCTGCACCCCTGGGTATGTGTCCAGCAGAGTGGGGAGGGGTATTGGTTTGATCTCTGATAGTTCTGCCAACTCACCATTGGAGAATTTACTGTCCGTTTGTCCCTTACCCTGCACTGTGATTCAGGGATTGAAGTGCTGTGGGATCAGGAGAGCTGCCCCATCCCCATCTCTGCCACTAACCCGCCAAGCGGTTTCTGCACAAGTCATACTGTTTTTTCTGGGCTTGGATATTAATAAAACAGGGTTAAAGCAGCAGAATTCCACAGCCCTGCACTCTGCAAGCCCCAGAAGAAGAACGCTGGTAATCTGAAAGAAACAAATGCTCCGAAGTATGTGCACAAAACACTAGTAAATATTTTATCAGGGTATTAACAGTTGACTTAAAAGGCATTGTACTAATCTATGAAGAGCAAGACAGATACATCTACTTACACATAGGATCCTAGTCTCCTAATAGTACTGTAATTTTTAGCTAAAGCCTATTTCCAGAGGATTATCAATTGTTTCTCATGGGCATTACTTGTAGAAAGTTCTCAGGACTACTATGAATATTTCAGCAGAGCCTGAATTACACAGAGAACACACCCTCTTGTAGAGGATCAACTGGCTTATGAGTGTGCATCACTTGAAAAATTGTATGTACATGTTTTAAATTCTGAGTCATTGCATCAGTATCTTCCATGAGTCTCAAATGTTTGTAAACAATTTATTTAGTAATGACTCCATGTTTAGTACAATGTTCTTCTTGATGTCTATACCAGGAGAAACAGAACAGAAACTTATCATAAAAAAAAAAATTTACAGTATAATGTATCCTCAATCTTGTTATAATATTTTGTAACTTAAATTGTATAAAATATTTATTACACCAAGGAAACTTTAAAAAAAAATAGAATGGATGGAACAACATCACTTACTTAGCTGGCCACGCTCCTCCTCACACTGCTCAGCAGCCGCTTTTTCTCTTTGTGCAGGAATGCCCCCTTGGCTCTTACCTAACCTGGTATGCGCCAACACTTCCAGACCTTCTGCAGCAGTCACTTCCCAGCCTGCAACCGTGCATGAGCTGATCCTTCCCCGGGGGCAGGACTTGGCCTTCCTCCTTCTTGATCTTCATCACTTCTGTTGGCCCAGAAATTTCTGCATGATCTGTTTGTACTGAAGCTCTAGGTTTTATGCCACTGTCAAGGTTTAGGGTCAGGGCCATCCACTAGACCTACAACAGACACTCTCTGTTAGGCCCCCTCCCTCCCCAAGGGGAAGAGAAAGGGAGTAAGGGAGAGAGACTGAGTGATTAGAAGAGGAAATTAGAACAGCTTTAATGACAATTAATAATAATAAAACGTAATATATACAAATACATACAAAACCAGTATTGAACTCAACCCCCTGAGGGCAATTGTGTCACTATCACCACTGATGCTGTGGAGCGGGCACCGGGGACGTCCCCGAGTGGACTCAGCAGCAGAGAGGAACCAGATACAGGATCTAGAACTGTATTTAGGAACACATGGATCAAGACTGAATTCAGAACAGATGGAGTCCTCTTTGGACACTGGCCATTGAAGAAGAGGGTTGACCCTTGTGAACACTCAGCTTTATTCCAAATACGACGTATATGGGATGGAATCCCTTGTTGGTCAGATTGGGGTCACCTGTCCTCACCACTCCTCCCCACGGGTGACACCTCTTTCTTACTGCACCCCAACATGGTACAGATTAGGTCCATGTCACTATTTTCCATCCACAATCCTCTCCTAGTCGCTATGATTTTTCACGGGTGATACCCAACAGCTCCCAGTGACATCAGCCAGTCCCTTTGGGATCCTCTGCGAGTCCTCACCAGGCCCCAGAGTTGTACAAATCCAGTTTCCCAGAGCAACTCCCGTCCTGCCGCGCTGTCACCGTGGGTTGTCCCTTCCCCAAAGTCTGGTGCACTGACTTTGCCTGCGAAGACCGAAAAAACACGTCTCGAGTCCAAACAATTTGCCACAGGTTTACTGAAGGTGTGGAAGGCTTGTGTTATACTGACGCAAGGCCCGAGGCTGCGTTCTGGTGGAGCACGGGGCACGTACTGAGGCCCCGGGATGCGGGAGCGCGGCTGGGCAGGCAGGGCGGGATGGCAGCAGGTGCAGCAGCCTGGCGTGTCCGCCAGCGCCCTGCTCAGCAGCGGAGCTGGCCCCCCACTGACGCCGGCTCCCCTCTCCAGCGGTTCCTCACGGACCGGTTCTCTTGCTGAGCAAATCACAAGCGGGAACACGACTGCCGGCGCTGCCTGCGAACTCGCCCAGGACACAGTTGGCCGCTGGCCTGGATGGCAGCCCTGACCAGTCCCGGCCCCGGCCCCGGCCCCTCGAAGGCAGAGGCGGGAGCGAACCTCCCGCCCCGCAGCGCCCGCAGCCCCGCCTCCCGCTGAGCCGTCCGTGCCGGCAGCCGCCCCGGAGCTGCCGCCGGCGGCCAGGAACACGCACAGAGTGAGTGCTTCCCGTCGCAAAACTTCGGCTCTGCTGCATATCACGAGTGCCATCTACTGACGCTTTCCTGTCCCTCGGGCACCCGGTTCTGCTCGGACTGGGAAGCCGGGCTGGGATGAGGAAGCACAAAGCTGCCCCTGAGCTGGTGGCAGCGTTGGCAGCTTTGGGAGCTGGTGGCAGCGTTGGCAGCGTTGGCAGCTTTGGCAGCGTTGGCAGCGTTGGCAGCGTTGGCAGCTTTGGCAGCGCAGCCTCTGCGTGCCGGGAAGGGCAGACCAGCCTCCACTTCCCCAGAGCCAGGCGTTCTGCATTTTTCCTTCTCGGTAGCCAGAATAGTGCCATGTTTTGGATTCAGTTTGGGAACTGAAGTGAGAAGAATGCTGATAGCACACTGATGGTTTTGGTTGTTGCAAAGAATTCAAGGACTTTTCAACTTCCAATCTCTTGCTAGTGTGCAGGTGGACCAGGAGCTGGGAGGGAGCACGGCCACAGCCAGACCCAAACTAGCCACTGGAATATTCTGTATCATTCCACATCATGCTCGGTGTATAGATGAGGGTTACCCAGGAAGCTGGGGCTCTCCCTTTTCTGGGATTGTGGTTGGGGGTTATCTGCTCCAGGATTGCTAGCCGGGAATGGACTGGGTCTCGGTTGGTCAGTGGTGAGCAATTGTTTGCACATTACTTGTTTGTATATTCTATTATTACTACTATTATCATTACTATTTAATTTTACCTTATTTCAATTATTGAACTGTTCTTATCTTGACCCACGAGTTTTGCTTTCTTTCCCTTCTGATCCATCTCCCCATCCCACATGGAGGATGGACGAGTGAGTGAGTGAGTGAGTGAGCAGCTGCATGGTGCTTACTTGCTGTCTGGGATTAAACCACAACACCAGGTCACCTCACAGCTTCACTGCTGAAGTCTGTGCTAACAAAGGGGGTTTTGCTGCCCTCACAGTGGGTCTATGTGTTCCAGAAGGTCACTTTGTCCTACAGAGAGAGCAGCCATTTGACAACAACATGCTTGCCCAGCAGGGACAGCGCCTGTTTCTCAGCTGGACCCTGAACCCATGACACTGAGACCCAGACAGCTCTCAGCAGCAGTGGCATTCTTCCTGCAAAAGCAGACTCCTGTTCTTCATAACTCAGCCTGCCCCATCCCTGATGCCACACTTCTTACACTGGAGATACTGAGTCCTCTGCTCAAACTGAGTGACCTGAGCTGGTTGTCCTCACACTAAGAAACTCGGTCACAGGTACAGAAAGAGCATAGAATCAGAGAATGGTTTGAGTTGGAAGGGACCTTCAAGATCACCTCATTCCAACCCTTCCTGCCGTAGTGAGGGACACCTCCCACTAGAGCAGGTTGCTCAGAGCCCCATCCAGCCTGGTCTTGAACACTACCGGGGACGAGGCAGCCATAGCTTCCCTGGGCAACCTGTGCCAGTGTCTCACCACTCTCACAGTAAAGAATATCTTCCTAATATCTAATCTAAATCTACCCTCTTTCAGTCTGAAACTGTTAAAGATCATCTTAATATCACCATGCAGCATAAGCAATAACCAAGGGAGCACAGGTGGAGGTGACAGGGGAGCTGGACAACTTGGTGGAAGCTGGCTGTGCAGAAAACTATGGCTGCTTGGGACCTTGTGACAAGCTGAGTGTCAGAGCTTTACTTCAGACCCTTCCTGGTTGAAAATGAGACCCAAGACATTTACCCTTGTTTTCTGCTGCTGTCTGTGCTTCTAACAGCTTTTGAACCCCTTCACTATTTTCAGCCTTAAAGAACGGATTGAGTTCTTGGGGACAAGGGGGCTGCCAGGGAAGGGTTGATGGCCAAAGAGCAAGGCAGGAAAGGACAGAGGAGCACTGGGAGTTTTCCCTGCAGGCTCCAGCCAAGGGAACCCCCAACACCTTGTTCAGAGAGGCCACTCCTCCAGCAATGTGAGGATGCTCTCCCCACCTCCATGAACCAGATACACCACACTGGCACTGGGAGCACAGAAAGAAGCACAAGAAATGGTCTTTGTACTTCCATGGAGACAATAGAATAAGTATTAAAAAGGCAGATTGTTGTGAACCGCTTTGATAGCCATACCCATATCAGTTAGATAATCCTAGCTGCAATGCCATTAAGATGGATTTTCTGTTTCAATTTACAGAAGTATAACTGAAGACAAGACACTGACTCTCAGAGCACTGGAGAAACTCTCATCCGACCCCGATTTTGAAAAGGGAGCTTTTTCCTTCTGCAGAAGAAATCCTTTTAGAAGTTTGGAAACACATTTCTTCTTGATTTTCATGTCTCTTTTGTTATGTCAGAAACCTAAAATCCATTTTGGTGCTATATATTCCACACAAGCTTCCAAAAGCCAACTATTGTGCAAGATTAATGTGCTTGAATGAAAACATTTACATGCCAAAAGCCCCTGTGGTGCTGCCCAAGGAATATATCAGCTAGAGATTTCTTGCTGTATTTGGGTTCTCAAATGTGAAACATTCAAGGAAAAATACCAGGAGGAAGTACAATTTCCATATAAACATAACAGGGATACCGTAACACACGTGCAGAAACAAATTTGCTGTAGGAGACATAACAGTGAAAGACAACGGCTGTTTTCAAGTCAATGGGTTTATAAACAATTTATAACAAGTTTATCAAGCCTAGCATATTGACATATTGCCATATGGGACTTCTCAATAAAACATATATAAGATACATGTAGACTTGGGCTTGTCTTTGCAGTGCCAACTGATAATGGGCAGAACTCTTGCAGTTGTCTCTTGCTGAAAATACAGGCATGACACTAGTTATCAAGATGCTGCACATGTCTGGGAGACAGATTATTTGGCTTTCACCTCTTCCCTGAATGGTTCACCACAACAGCATGACTGAGGTAAATTCAGGTTTTTTTTCTCAGAGCAAATGCTACACTTCTGACATCTGTCACCCTGTCCTGTTCTCCACTTCCTGAATGCCATTTAAAGCAATCCCGGTCTTGTGTCCTCGAGCTCCAACCAGAAGCACACACTCCAGTGCTGTGTGTTTGTAGGTAATCCATGGGCCTCCCCCCCGTGTGTAAAGGGGGAAAAGTCTGCTGAAATTACTGCACCCATAATTCACTCCTAAAAGGGGCTCCATCCTTACCCACTTACTTCAGAGCTTCTCTGTTTCAGGCTCTGCAATTTCTGTAGCCAAGCTGTTTCTGAGAAGGAGATGGCACAAGGAGGACATGCTGTACCTACAAAATCCAGCACCAGGGAACAAACAGAACAGATTAATGAACCCAGAAAATGGGCATCTCCGCATTTTCAGGTGTCATAGTGACAAAATAAAACCCAACTATGTTATTGCTAGTGCCCTAAAACTGCCTGAAATGTACTCCATTTCCATAGATGTTATTTCTATCAAAGTGTGTAATTTAAAATTCCTAATTGGATTATCCAATATGCAACACAGATCTAGTGAAAACTGTTGGTAAGGAGATTTGACAAGGTTTCCATTCAACAGAGAAGTTTAAATTGATTCCTTAGGTTCCCCACTCCCCCAAATTCAAATGGATTTCATAATCCTATTATCACCAATAAAATTGCCAAGTGATTTTAAATAAAATTACTGCAACTATAGAAAAAAAAAATCCTAAGATTTATCCATTTTTTCTGAAAATATTAATCTAGATTCCAGACATTATATGCATGCAAATCGGATTTTTAAACTCAAGTTCGAAGAGTGCATGCCGTTATATGTTGTTCTGAAAATATATGCATTTCTTTCAAAAGGATTAGCAAACAAAATTCATAACGTTTGACTAATTGAAGAACTGAGTTTCAGAGCAGAAATAGTTCCTTTCCAAAGTGTTACATAGATCATTGAAATTTAAAATCTAGGTTGAATTAAATGCTTAATATGCCTTTATTCAGCTTTACTTTACATACATCAGTCTTTGATCCATTGATATTTCTGTGTCATGAAAACAGAAAAAAAAAAGAAAAGAAAGGGAAAGGAAAAAAAACTAAAAAAATATCCCTCTATCACTTCAAATCCTCAGTTTTAGATTTACATAAAAAGCAGCAAGGTTAGGAAAGACCTTCCCATCTTTTGCATCTGATTTTACCTTCTGCTTTTTTTGTAGCTTCTGTGTGTTATGGGAGATAGAAAATTAATGCATTAATGTCATAACCAGTGATGTGTTAATTATTAAGGACTCTAAAAGGCTGAATTCATTTGTACTGAATGAGTGTAAATTATATAATAAGCCCTTTGATCATGATTGGTTGTCCTTCCTTAGCTTTCCCTCTATACGTTTAGTCTTTTCATTTGTAGCCTTGCCTCAGAAGTCTAGTGGTGTGTTCATCCTTGTTCTTTAGATACAGAATAAACCAGGTTCTCCAGAAAGCACTACATGAACATGCTTTGCAAGGATGCGCTAATCCAGAGGCGAGTGGGAGCTGGACATAAGCTGTCCTCCTCCCCACAGAGCAGAGTGACCACAGAAGATTTTTGCTTTGCAGAGTTTAGCATTTTTAGAAGCCTTGTAAATTATTTTGATTCAGTGAATTTAGGGATCAGATTAAGATTTTCATATGCTTTTTTTTCCTGCAGTTATCACCCCATGAGGTGATTTTGTGGTTTGTTTTTGTTTCTTGGGGGATGCTTTATTGAGCTGCCTTGTGGGTCAGAGCCAGCTCCTCTGAGCACTGGGAGAGGAATCGTCCACCCCAGGGGTGCCAGCACCCCCACCCTTGGTGCAGCTCAGCCACCTTCTGGGCACCTGTCACCCCTGTGAAGCCATCACCCCTTTGGTCACTACCACATCTCACACCCCTCTCTCTCCACTGGCAGCATCGCTTGCCAAACAGATCTGGACCAGAATTTTCAGGTGTTGCTTTTTTTGTGTGTTTTTACATTTCCAAGTGAAATAAATAGCCATTGAAACAGCGTAGTTAGGAAATTAAATAGATTATCGGGATGCTTAAGATCAAGGCAGATGGCCTCCAAAACATACATCTCAATAATTTGACAGGTGCAAAAACATATACCAAAGTATATGGCCTTGGGTGAGCTTCCCTCAGACTTGTTGCAGGAGAGAGAATATAATACAAGACTTAACCAGCATTGATCTATGAAACTGCAAACTTCAGTTAAAACAGGGGCTGTACGTTTCCAGTCACCAGGAAGCAGTGTAGTAGGTTTGCCAAAGCAGGCTGGCTGACACTCGTAGGTGAAAAGAAAGTTTTCATTTTTTCTAGCACAGGCTGCCTGGTTTCAGATGTCATGCTCCAGGCCTACCAGACGATAGCTAACTCAACGTGCTGCTGAGGGTGATGGCGTGCCAGTGCAGGGACATCATGCCAGGAGACGATGAGTGATCCCGTCAGACAGGACCACAAGATCCAGTAGTTCTGTGTCACTTCATGTGCAGCAAAAAGTAGCTTTATGAGGCATTGCTTCCTGAAATGGCTTGCCTGCTGTGCTCTGCAAAGCATGTTACATGCTCCAATGGTGAGAAAATGGAGCAACTAATGGTATTCCTGCATCTTAGGGAATTTGTTGTTCAGCTCTTAACCAAGTTTATTTATGTAATTGCAAATGCCAGGCTACAGTTGAGAGAAGCTGTTATCTTGTTCTAGATCCGATGTATTTTCCACAGACACAATGAGTTGAAAAATTATTGTATATTCCATTTGTGTGTGTAACGAACATTTATGCAATTCCTTTAGCTGGAACATGGATGCAGTTACCTTTATGACTTCCTCCATTACTTTTCTTAATGCCAACTGACCAATAACTGTGACACTCTTTGGACAACCAGAGCAAAATGTGTGTAACCCTGTGGTGGCCTTTGTACAACTAGAAACTAAGTCAGAATTCCTTTCTAATTCCTATTTTTTATCTAACACTCATTAAAATAAAATTGAAGGCACTCTCTTACAACCCTTGACCTTACTGACACCCACTTTGTATTAGATCTCTTCCAGCACAGCTGTAAGGAGAAGCCAGCACAACCGCAGCATGGTGTAAGCAAGCAGTCCAGGACATGGGGATCGATTCCTCCCTTAGCGTCTGCCATCCCGGTACCGTGCTGTGACCTTCATGCTGGCTTGAAGAAGTTCTGAAACAAGGAAACAGCTTCACTGCATGAGCAATAATTACTGCGCTTCAATTTACTTACCTGTCTCCCTCCCAGCCTTTAGAAATCTGCGGGCATATTTTCAGAGCATCAAGCCTGAATTCATATTTGCACAATCCATTTGCTGAAGCCGAGTTTCTCTTGTAATTAAGTGAAGGGCACACAGCGCAGCGCTGACCACCTGAAGCCTTCTGAGGCTATGGTCCTATTGATCTGGGCACTAAGCAGGGGAAATCTGTTACAAACACTCGTGGATTCATGCCTGTGTACCCAGTCTTTTCTGTGCTCAAACTCATTTCTCTGTTTGGGAAGTTGAACTGGAATTGAAGAGCGTGAGTTAAATATTTCATGTTGTGCTGGAATGTATAATTCATGATCAAATCCTTCAGAAAGGAAAAGATAAGATAAAGCTGCAAAAGCTTTAAATAAAGTGTTTTCTTTAACTTGCAGACAGATTGCTGAAAAAATGCTTTACCCTTTTTCTGTTGGTATTATAAAGAAAATTAGAGAATAACATGCAATAGTAAAATCAGAAACACTCAAAGTAGATTTGAGAAATTATTTGTTATTGTTTGTAGACAGATGGAGTTAATGTTTTATACATGCTTCTCCAAAGGCACTCGGTTGCGCTTGGTTCCTCCACATCTCACACCGTCCCTTAGGAACAACACGTATTGGCCTCAACATGCAAACAGCTCTGTGCACTGTTAATTTGTTGTGCCAACCTTGAGAAGTCACGGACAGGGATATTTAACAGTGCAGATCTTACAGAACAGGCCCTGCTTCGCTGATGGGTGTGCTGGTTTCAGCAGTCTGAGCCTCAGAGAGTTGTCCCTCACATCTGGGGTGGAGTGGGTGTTGTCTGTGCACGCCTGCATCCCCGAGAAGGGTGCTGGTTTCTGGGTGCTGGCTCAGGACCAGGAGTGGGGTGCAGAACCCCTTGGCTGTCCCATGGCGCCCAGCTCTCCCAGCAGATACCAGGTTGCCTTGCCTACCCTGAAGGAAGACCACCCCTCTTCCTCAGCTTACACTCCTGTCAGGACAGCAGGACTGTAGAGAAGCTCTCAAGCGTTTATTTCTGCAAAAAGTGGGTGGTGCTGAGTTCTCTGCCGCGGCAGGAGCTGTTGCTGTCATCATTAAACACTCGCAGAGCTTGTGGTGCTGTTTGCCCTGATCTCTGGTGATCTGTTTGCCCTGATCTGTGCTGTCCCTGAGCAGCACAAATCCTGGTCCCAGTGCCTGAGCAGGACAGATGACACTCCTGTGACAGATGGCTGGGGATAGATGCAGAATTGCTTCTCCAGCACATCTGAGAACCTCAATCTCTCCTGTCAGTTGGCACCACTGAGAAGAGTCTGGCTCTGACCGCCCCCCCTTAGCACCCTCCCTTCAGGTATTTATCCATGGGGATAAGATCCCCCTGAACTTTCTCTTCTCCAGGCTGAACACTTCCAGCTGTCTCAGCCTTTCCTAAGATGAGAGATGCTCCAGAACATTCTTCATTTTTGTGGGCCTTCACTGTGATCTCTCTCCAGCATGTCCATGTCTCCCCTGTACTGGGGAGCTCAGCTCTGGACACAGTCCTGCAGCTGTGGCCTCACCAGTGCTGTGCAGAGGGTACCTGCTTGATTTGGGCACTGACCATAACAAAAAAACCTGAAAGACATCGTTAAAAAAACCCCAAAGAAACAAACAACAAAAATTCAAAGCAATAATCATTTGTGGGGGGTCTTTTTTTCCCTTTCACACTCATGATGGCAAACAAAGATCTTGGATGAGAGAGCTTTAGTTTTTCATCCCACAATTCAAGCGATTTCCAGTCTAATGAGAACCTTCTGATGTCTCTCTGAAGCAGGTTTCTGAGGAAACAACTTGTGTTCAGAAACTGGAAACATGCCCAACAGAATTTGTGCTCTGCCCTCTACAGCTTCTCCAGGTCATGCAAGGTTTCAAATACACTTGGGAAGCACTGGCTGCTGTTTAGCTTCCCCAGAAAAAGTGTTCTGCTCTCCTCTGCTCTTCTCATTTCTGTAGCAGAGATCCAGATTGTCCACTGGCAGTTTACAAAAGCAGCCGGTTAATGCTGTGCTCCCTTCAGTTTCATGTAGAAAATCATCACAGAGCTTTGACAACAGAACAATAGGCAATTGCTTGTTGTCTCTGTGCTTTCTTTGAATAAATCTGTACAAAAAAACACTGACCAGATTTTCACACATAGTTAATCATACCTGTGAGACACTATCAAAGTCTGAGCAAGAGAGAGGCTGGCAGAGCCATGGTCTGCGCTCCCTGAGACAGGAACAGAAACAGCCACCAGAAAAAAAATCAAGATCAAGGGGACCCTGTATCCTGCCTCCATCAGGCTGAAGGCAGCAGGTTAAAGGAAAGGAGTGAATGAAGGCAAGTCCATGCCCAGGCTGGAAGGGGAACCTGCTTCGTGCCCACCTTGCCCTCCCAGGTGCCTCTGTACAGAAGGTTTGAGCTCTGGATGGGGAAGGCCAGGCAATGGATGATGTGGATGACAGTCCGTCTACACCAGAGGCGTTCGGAAGGTCAGAAAGGCCTAACCTCTGTACCACAGCCACCTCCAAAAGGAAGAAAATATGGGTTACAGTTGTAGGCACCTCCCTTCTGAGGGGAACAGAGGGTTCGACACACTGGCCAGGTAATCACTGATGTTGGTAGGGTTGCTAGATGAGAAACCTAGCATGGTGCTCATACCTTACCTTGTCTTTACATGTGTACTCCTAAATATTCTCTCTAGCTGCTCAAAGATTTTTCATTTGAGAGAAGAATTCAGGTGAAAAATCTTGGCACTTCTGCAGACCACAGTTACATTTCCCCCCAAAATAAGAATCTGCTTTGGTTCTAGTTAACGACCTTTGCGCTCCACTGGCCCACTGTGCATGTAGATCCAAGCAATGTGGGAACCAGACACCCCCCGGCCAGTGTACAGGTTGCCACCAGTGGGTTTCTGCATGAATTTCCTCAGACACTGAAGATGCAGCTTCTCAGAACTGTAGGCACTGGAGACCATGTCTTTGTCTTGCAGATGTAGAGAAAGGTCTCCCCACAGCCTGAGAGAGGCACCGTGCCAGACGCCAAGGCAGATTATCCATAAAGTGCCATGGGCTATCACTTTGCCTCAGCTAATTTGGTGAGCTTTAGTGACTCCCACACGCTGAGAACTGCAGAGACATAAATATTTAATACCAAGGCATGGAGAGCCGCTAGCAGCTGAGGCTGGTTCTGCCTTTGCAACCCAAAGTGATGGAGGAAGTCTGGAAAACAGAAAGTAAAATCTGGCTTTCTGAAGATAATTCTGATAGATGATTTTTTGGTCCTTCCAGTCTGCGTTACACTCCATCCTGAGATGAGCATCTCTGCAGGTGTCAGCCCAAGATGCCTGGAGGTGTTTCTCAGGATGAAGTGGGTTGCTGCTGGCAGGGGAGCAGTTGTCACCACTGCCCCTGCCATGCCAAGGTGTTGCTGCTGCAGCAGCAGCTCAGTCACTCTGCTCCAGCCAGCTCACAGGTCAGAATTCAGGTTCAGATTATGGAGACATTCACATTGATACCACCTGCCTCTTGCTGCCCTCCATCTTCCTCCACAGGTCCTGCTCTCCTGGGGTCTGCACCACAGGTGAGATCAGGCATACTCCTGTGAAGTCCACAAGTGCCAGTGCCTTACCCTGTGAAGTGGAGCTGAAGGCTGAACCCATCTCTCTATTTTCACTTAACTTTGGGGGAAGGTTTGCATGTCTTAGGAAGTTAAATGGACTGTTCTCCAGCACTCAGTCTATAAGACATGATGTGGATGCTGCTCCTAATGCTGAGCTGCCATACAGGAGCCACATCCAGAGCAAGGATACTCCGCTCAGGTGCCTGCCAAGACCAGTTCATGGCCTAGATTTGCTTCAAAATCATCTGTTTTGGAAGGAATGCATTTCCCCTTCATTCTGGATCCTATTTTTGGGGACATTTTTGTTGTTGCAGGACAGGTAACCCCAAGCCCAGCAACTGAACATCAGGGCTGGCAGGGCTCTGCTGGTCACTGCCTGCCCATGCCAGAGACCAGAGGGGCAAAGTCAATGGTCCTTCACAGTTCCTTTTGCCAACAGTATGGGTAAATTTCTTGCCTTGCCTGACCACACAGCAGATCCCAAGGCTGGTGGTGTGGTCATCTCATGTGGCGTGCAGAGGGTGTTGTCCTCTGACAGTCACATCAGGCTCAGATGATGAGATGAAGATCAAGATTTCTTACGATCATCCAAGGCCATTGAGACAACACTGTTTGGGGACAACCATCCTTGTGTCCATAGCCACAGGGGACACCTCAGCTGACACCCCAACCTATGGCACCGAGCTCCTGCAGCAAGAACCCAACAAGCCAGCCCCCCTCCATCATCTGCCTCTGCCCTTTGGACAACCAGCCTCAGAAAAATAAAGTCAGTGCATGAACAGCATCCAAGGAAGAAGAATGGTGCATTAAATATGCAGACAGACCTTTCAAAGGGGCCAAGAACCACAGCAGGCTCTGAAAATTGCCAAATGACATCAGTTAGCACTAAGATAAAGTTAAAAATTTATTGGTGGTGCTTCACAGAAATATAAATGAATAGATACACAGACCTAACAAGAACTGTTTGTGTGAAAGCACAAAATAAACCCTGTGATCAGGAATTCCAGTAAAGGACAGCAACCTCAGGATCCAGATAAGCAGAAAAAGTAGAAAATTGCTCAAAACTGAAACTGTATCAGAGGTTTGTTATTATAATTAACTACTTTTTCAAGCTTCCCTGTTGAGACTGCCTTCAACCTGTGAACTCCTGCTATGTATGAAATGCTAAGATTATTAGCTTTACTAAATGAACTCGGATGCCAAATCCCCTCTCCCTGCTGAAATGGTGTCTGGGAGAGTGTTAACGTGGAGCATCCACTTCATTCTGCCAGTGTCCTTATTGACCTTTTCTTAGATCTTTAAAACATCTGTGGATGAATTTACACTTGAAATTGAATAGCTTTTTTCTGCTCAAGGGTGTTGGTGCATTAGAAATGTCAGCCTTTGAAATGGGTATCACAAGGCATTTAGCTATAAAAAGCAACACAATTTTATTACCCGAGAAAGACAAGCTTAAAACATTTTGGTTAAGAGACACAGCTGGTTTTCACCTACATACAGCAGGAGAAATATACTGTTAGTTGTTTCCCAAAGCCAGCTTATCAGAAAGCTGATGCAGCAAATTTGTGCTCATGAGTTCCTGGGGTAAAATGATTTGTTTTTCATTTCCTCCCTTCTAACAAAACATAAGAGCACAAGTGCAAAAAGCCAGAGAGGTAACAGACAAAACTGTGAAGAATTCAAATGCATTTGGAAGAGGTCATGAGGAATTCAAACTCACCATACTTGCCATTTCATTAATTTTCTGGGAAAGCAGCTGGGCTCCCAAGCTCTCTGCACAGCCCTGCATTCGTTACCGCCTGAACAGAGGCCACAGGGGGCTTGCTGCCATTCCTTTGCACAGCATATGTTACTCACTTATCATTGAGTCATCATTTCATAGGCACCTTGTCATAACCTATGACACAAACATGCCATTGAGTTTGGTGTAGTGACACAGCTCTCATCAGTTAGGTTTAAATTAATCAAAGGCAAGTTTTAAAACAAAGACAATGTCCCTTCTTAGTTGGAGGAGAGGACCAAATGCCCAGTTGAAAGCTGCTTGTGTTCTGTGTCACAAAAAACTTAGTGAAAACCACACTGGTAGTGTGTGGTGATAACCAACCTCGATCTTTCATATTGCTCCTCTTCCAGGGCACACACCTTTAGGCTGGCTCTGGGATGGGCAGGATCTTGGCAGCCTCTGTATTTGGTGCGAAAGGTGGGAATTGCTCAATCTGCCCAATACCAGTTTAAAATTGTTAGCTTAGCACTTATCCTTCCTCTTCACTGTCTATCCCCTCCATCAGCACATGGCTGCATGAAGGCTGTGCTCTGGTCTCTGAGCTCTCTGTAGCCCTGACGGCCGCAGGAAATGCTGTGACAGACACACCAGGGTCTGACTGTACCATTACTGAAGGTGTGCTCAGCTCAAGCACCCAGTATGGTAATGTAAAAATAATACCACAGAGGCACATGGTTTCACGAGGCATGAGGGGTGGTAAACTGAACAATCCCAGTGATTCTCAGTGGGCAAGCATGGGACAGGAACAATTAGTGTATGAGTATCGACCAGGATAAAGGAACACATATAAAAGTTAGAAATTTATGCACAAGTTGCCTTTTGTTTCAATAAAATCTCCACTGATGCTTCCTTTCAAACTTTTGCTGTAGCCAGAATAAAACCTTTGTTCCTACCTGGACCCCAGACGCAAGCAGAGCTGGGAATGGTGCTCATTTTAGCAGGAAGCTGTAGCCTGGCTGCAGGACTCCCTGGGAAGTGTCTGCCCTCGAAGCCTCTCCGCAGCTCAGCCTCAGCTCCATGGCCCGGGAGCCCTCTGTGACAGCTCCTAACTGAATTTCTTGCATATTAGCACCAACTTAAATGAATACAGTATGGCAATCTGTACATAATTCCGGTCTCTGTGCTGTAGGGTGCCAAGTGCAGTGTCTGGGACCTCTGCAGAGAAAAGAAAAAAAATAGTCTCTGCAGCTCAAACTTCTGTCTCTCTGATGAGGCTGAGGAAATAGACTAGTTGATAGCATTGCATTAGAAACATGTTTTAAGTTAGATTAGAATAGACACAGAGCAAAGCCATATGGTGGTGATTAATTAGTTTTAATGGTTGCATTTCTCTTGTTTCTATTAGAACTGTAATACATGCATAGTTATAATAAAAATAATATAATATAATAATATATAACATATAAAAATTAATATAATATAATATAATATAATATAATATAATATAAATAATTAGCAACCAATATTATGATGTCTTCACAGGAGAGCAATAGGACACTTTAACCGTGAGCCGACATAGAAGTGTCCTTTCCCCATACCCATGGCATTTTTTATGTGTCTTGTTGAAATTACCAGGTTTCTTTAGTGGTTTTATTTCTCAGATACACCAAGGTTCTGCTTCATCTGCATCCCCAACAAAGGAGAGCAACCCAAGCAGCTGAGCTGTCTCTGCACAGTCAATCAATACCAGCTCAGCATACAGGTCCCTCCTGTGCTGCGCTCCCCTTCAGATGTCATCAGTCATTTATTCACAATGGAGGAGCCAGTAGCTGCAGTCAGCAGTTCATCACAGACTGTCAATCTGTCATTTTCGTTCTCTGGGAGACCTGGAAACCCACTGCTCTCTCCCCGGATCTCATCTGGCAGCAGAGAGCCTTTCTGGCAAAGGGTTGCCCGAGGCCCTCCCCAGCAGCCCCGAGCAGCTCTTCATGCGCAGGGCAGCTCTCTGTGCTGGGCACAGGCAGCGGGCAGGGCCCGGCTGGCACCCGGCTGCAGTGGGACGCTGTCAGGAGTGCCATGCCCGGGGACATGGCAGGGAGGTGCTGGTGGCTGGTCCGCACGTGGCTGCAGAGCCAAGCTGCCACCCAGCACCTACCTCCCTGTCCCTGGGACCTGGTCACAGACACCCCTTGCTCACGGCAGCTCCCGGAAAATGGGTGTTCATCCAGCATTTCCCTGTTGTTCAGAGAACAGGCTTTTTTCCTGCTTTTTTTCTGTGCTTCTTTTCTTTTTGAGGGCACATTATGAGACACATATATGGGCACATTATGAGCCTGCACAGACACTACCTTCTTAAAGATTTTCAGTATTGTTAACCCAACCATAATTTCAGCACAGAAAACTGGGAGATACACCTAATTTCTGATATTAGGAGGGTATATCCTCACATTACCAGTCTATTTAAGGATTTTTTTCATACCAAATTTACATTAAAAACAGGAGAGTAGCCAAGAGAAGTCAGTGAAAACCAAATTAATTGCTGCAACCATTAAGCACTGGTAAACACAGCCGTGTGTAAATGAGAGTCCCAGGTTTAAGATTATCAGCATTAGGATCAAGCTGAGAATTTGTGAGTGGGAGGCAAACTACAGAGAGCAACATTCATCAGCCCAGATTCTGACTCGATTGTGATGATAAACAACAACATTAATCTTCAGCTGTGAAGAAGAAACAAAAATATAAAAGCAAGACTTCACCTACTGTTTGAATACTTGATAGAACTTTAACAAGGCTGAGATATCTCTGAAAATAATGTGCACAGGTGTGTTTTGAATAACAGAGAGGATTTTTAATGTAATAAACTGTCATAAGCTGGTAATATAATTACCAGCATTTATTCAGCAATCAGAACTGTTGTCAAACATCAATGCTCTGTTTTTCTCAGGGTCTTCACAAAGAGACTGCCAGTCTTCATAGGGAAGTGAAACAAGTTTTATATAATTTAATCCAAGGACTCCTCCTGTCTTCCCTAGTACTTGATTGAAATAAATGAGGAGCATTGTGTACTGCACGCACCACTGACCGAACCTCACATTCTAAAGAAAATACTTCCCTAAAGCCCACAGTGTAACAGTTTGCCAAAATAAATAAATCTAGACCTGTCTGTGGAGGAGCTGGCTAGTTTCAGTGTCTTTTCAAGGTGCTGTTTCTTCCTTTTCCTCCATTTACCACAAGATCTATCCAGGGGTCTGGGGCCAACAGGCTCGGTAGATCTTAATTTAGGATCAGTAATAATAGGAAGTGATGAAAGAGAGAACAACCCCCAGATTTTTCCTAAACTTTTTACAAACACAGGATGAAGCAGACTCTTGGATACCGGTGGCCATTAGGTCCAAAACATGAACTCCCACTTGCTGGCGGGGTGGGGCGAGGGGCACAACAGCCCTTGACTCTGTGCCAGTGCTGCTCAGCAGCAGTTAAAACATGCTTCTTGTTTTCCGCACAGATCCAGAGAACCATTCAAGCTACTATGAATAACATTATCTCTATTCCAGCCCAAACCAGTATGCATATCGTTGCTGAGGCTGGGGACAAGCCAGCTGCCCTCGGAGAACTCCCATGTGCAGAGACAGGGGGCAGGCACGAGGCGCCCCAGGGGGCAATGCCAGTGATGCTGAAGCCTGTGAGACTCTCCACTGGGGAGAGGCCAGGCAGCCGCTCTCCCAACACGAAGGAGCTTCGCACCCCTGGAAAACCATCAGATTGCCATTCCCTGAGGAGGCCCCAGTCCCTGCTTGGGAGGAGCCGGGCAGAGCAGGCGTGGGCTCAGCGCCCGTGGGGCAAGGTGCTGGGGTGGCCAGGTACGAGGGAGGCACAGACACCCCCCGCAAGACCTGGGCAGCTTTTGCAGGCTCATCTTCCCTGCTCCTCTCTTTTTCTGGGGCATTTCATGCCAAGCTGAACCAATATGAAGTCATTATACCCTCATCCCATGCACCACAAGCCAAGGCTGACCCCTTCCATCCTGGGCAGGCGTGCTGGGTGCCAGGGCTCAGGGTGCTGGGGTGCAGGCGAGAACCCTGCAGCCCACGCTTCCAAAAAACAAGCAGTTTGGGGGAAATGGCACTGTTTTAACTTTCTGTTGTAATGAAGAACTGTGAAAATCTGGGGTGCCGCAGAGCCCGTGGTCACTGGGAGGAATGGTTACCAGCAAGGCTCGACTGAAACCAAGAGAAATGCAAATCTGCCTAATAGGCAGCGGTATGATCAAATGATTTAAGAATAAGAAGGGGCTGTTTCCATAGCAACAAAAAGCAAGAGAAAAAATAGTCAATAAAAATTCCAACACTATCTTCCATGTTAAACTGATTTTCCCTAAATCTAGAAAAGCAATAAACTGGTTAGTACCAGAGAATGGAGAACGCTTCCTTTATTAGACATTTCTGAAGATGTTCATCTTATGAAGTGGAAATAGGTTATTTGCCAGCTTTAGCCAACCAAAAATGTGCCTTACTTATTAATAATACAGTGATTTAGAATAGTGATAAGCAGATACATCATTATTTCTATTATTCTAATGGGAGACAAACGAAAATGCACATGGGTTAACTAAGAAACATATTTTCTCTGACAGCTCCATATTTATCATTTGCTAAAAGCATCTTGCGGAAAAATGTAGATTTTTTTTGTGACTTGGAAATAAACCCAATATAATATTTAACTAATACCTGTAATTAAAAGCAATATCTGAGTAGTCCACCGAAGAGCTTATTTTAATTTCTAAGTATGCACCTTTTCCAGCGTAGATGTACAAGAGCCAACACATGGCAAAACCATCTTTTGTCTATTTCTGTTTGGTTATCAATTTATTATTACGACAATCAGAGAAGCCATTTATGAGCCCATGGAAATGCACACTGGAAGACTAATTTTCTTTCTTTTCTATTACCTCTGCAATAAATATGCACCCATTGCCAAGTAAAGATAACTAAGAGGATAGAATACAGTAAAACAGGGGAGGGAAAGGGAAGAGATTGCCGACATGACAATGAGAGGATGCCAGAAACTCTGAGAAGCCACGAGTCAGTGTTGCCCTGGTCAGTATATCCATGTTCCAAGCACATGTCCAATGTGAAGGTCTTTCTTACTGTTTATATTTTGATGTGCCCCAGTGTGAAACTTTGTAGTTAGGAGTCGGGGGGGGGGGGGGGAGGAAATGTATTTGGGATTAGCTGCCAAGCCTGAGAAGGAAAAGAATTTGGATAGAAACAATGTTTTTCTCACTGCAGTGAAAAGCAGAAAGCATTACTTTCATATTGACAGAAACCATCTATTCAGCCTAAAACAGAGCCCTTCAGGACCAGACAGAGTGGTATGGCAAACAAAGGCGATGCCATCCAGCTGTATCAGCAGCAGATGTGCTCTCCCACAGTCCTGTGTCCCAGGAACTCCATGAGGAACACCCTCAGCCTGGGATAACCTCATCCTGCTGGCCCTGTTTGGCCTTGGCTCGTCTCAGTAGGGTCCAAGCTTTTCTGCAGCCCCTTTCCCCACTGGACGTGCTCCCCATGGAGCCAGGGTAGGAATGTCCCAAGCTAAGCACTGCCCAGCAGCTCACTCCTCTGTGAGGGCATCTGCTACCCACTCTGCAGCATCTCTCCCAGTCTGCCCTGTGTTCAAGGCAGTCCCTGGGTGGAGCTGGGTTTTCCAGGTTCTGTTTTCCCCCTTTTTCACTCCCCACAGGCTGCTCTGAGCTGGTCCAGCAGCAAGACAGAGCTCAGAAGCTGGTGAACCCCTGGTTCTTTCTGCCAATCCATACCACTGAGCTGGAGAGGCTGGAGAATGAGGCGCCTGGTCTGGATCATGAGTGATGGGCTCAGAAAACCAGGCAAGAGTGCGTCAGCAAATGTGTGTCACCCAACTCACCCATTTAGGAAGGACAGAGACTGCACCTTTCTTTGGCATCAAGGCTGCCTCCCAATGTGCATTATACAGAGCATTTTTTTCTCCCAGAGCAGCATAGTTCAGGGCAGGCCTAAAGGATTCAGATCACTCTCCTTCATCCAGGTCTTACTGCCGTGTGTGGGGTAAAAACAATCTTTCATGCCAGCCCTGTACGAGATTGTACCTTACATCTTTATGTAGAATTATGCAGCTCTCAGTGGGCATCTCCTGCCAGCTGTTCTCAGATCGGCAGCATATTTTTCTTTTTTTCAACTGGGAAACAAGGGGCAGAAGCACACTGAGCTGCTGACCAGCAGCTGTCTGGGTTTGCTTTGCAGGTTGTGCAGGAATGCCTTTGGGATTCTCTCTTCTGACCAAATGACTAATTCCACCAGCTGAGCATATGGCACAGACACTCTCTTTTATTAAATCAGTATTAAAGCTCTCTAATTAAATCAATAGTAAATCAAATTTTGCTCATTATTCATATTTTTATGTTGCTAATGGTTTTAGTCCCCAGTGCACAGTCTCTAGACTGTTTCCAGGGCAGGAAGCACAGCTGAAGGGACTCTCCCTGCCAATCTGAATGAAGAGTGATGAGTTAAGCTCCATCGCTTCCTTCTCCTTCTCGGTCTTACACCCACATCTCATACGCAAATACCCTCCATGGCTGTCTCGCACTCAGTAGCAGGAATCCTGCTCTCATCTCTGTCTACAGTGATAAATAACAGGGTGGAAGCCTGAGCCATGTCTCCCTGATGGCCCCCCAAGCTCTGCTCAGACAGATGCCCTGGCTGATCCTGGTCACGCAGCCAGGCTGATCTGGGCACGTCACAGCCCTGCCGTTTGCTTCTGAGTCAGCCGCACATCCCCTGCTCTTTGTGAATTTTCAGCATAGGTATAGTCGTTGCAGCCATGACTTTGTTCCAATGTGCTATTCTTTCCACACAAAACGTTAAGGAAAGAGGAAGGTCTCTGGGTGGTGAGAGAAACGTTGATTGTACAGAAGAAATACAGAGGAGGAATCCTGCCTGCCCTGCTTCCCAGGGCAGACCACTCTTTCTCTAATTAGCAGGGATGTTCCCACCTCCATTATTACTTTGGCATTCAAATGCTTTTCAAGCAATTTATTAGGGATTTTATTTGCAGCAGCAGCATGATGGTGGTGTTTAGCATGCCAGTCACAGACTGTGCTTGATGCAGCTCCCTTGGTGCTCTCTGTCCAGGAGCAGCAACCTGCTGCAGCTAATGGCCCCGGAAATGCACCAGCCGTTTGCCAGCTGCTGTTTCTGGAGAGCAAGTCTCATGGTAAATATCCTAGCATCAAGTTCTCATCACATTTATCAGTGCCAGGAGAACAGCTTCGCACAGCCAGGCTTTTTGCATGATCTTTAATGCGTCCATTATTTACCCCTCACTGTACTGGTTGGTCCTTGAGCTATGAAGGGAATTGAGGTAGGAAGGGAGATTTCAGTGAAAGGGTGTTCCTACTTGCACTCACACTTGTCTGCCTGGACAGAAACAGTGGTGGAATGGGGGAAGAGTGTTTGGTTTAAAATTATCATGTGTATTAAAAATGCCCTTACCTCAGGTGGACAGCAGCTCCGCACAACCCTCATCAGAGGGACGGACAATCAGGAGCCTCTGACCAGACCCTGAGCCAGGCACAGCTCTGCTCACCCCACTCACAGGCAGACAAGGCAGCCTGAGGAAGGGCAGGACTGTGCCATGGCCCTGGGAAAGGAAATGGAGCATCTCCCCAGTCACCCACTCTAGCCCTCCGCTCGCTATCTGAGCATGCTGGCAGTGCTGAAAACTCTCTTCTGACTGACCTGACCCAGTTACATGCAGCAGGAACAGTGGCACTGAGCTCCCTTGGGCACTGGAATGCAGAGTTGTGTATTTGGTGCTGATGAAGTCTGCTTTTATGCTGTATGGATTGTTTTTATCTCCTGTGATTAGTAAACTGCACCCTGGAAAGAATGAGGAAGCCCATGCATGTGCCAGTTGTGCCTCTGATATGAACTATATGACATGGAAATAAATTAGAAGGTTCACTTGATTTTTTTTTCATATTTATGACCATCAGAAGTGCAAAGACATTAGTGGACAATTTTTGTTATTGACAAATAGAAATTGAGATTAATCACTTGTGAATTGATCATGTTCCTTAAAGTTCTACTCTGCTTTCAGATGAACAATTTTTTACAGCAATAACTGCTACTCTTTGACCTTCCTGACTGCTGGGCGAAAGAATGAATTGACAAAAGGAAATAGTAATCAACAAGAAATGTAATATAGGGCCGAGACAACTCTCATGGCTCCTTGAACTGCTGCAATAGTTCAGAAAGGGCAGCAACCCTGCTGTGGCTTTGCAAAGCATGGAGTAAGACAGACATCTCCATCTGGACTAAACACTCATCAGAGGGTCGTGCCTGTCCCCAGGGAATTTGCTCCGCTCCACTCTTGCCCTTGTTGCTCTGAGCAATGGATGCAGGCCCCATGAGGGTGGCCATGGTAACCAGGTAGAAGAGTCCCTGCAGCAGTCGCAGCCCTCCCTTCCCAGCCTGCAGGTCCTACTTCTCTCCCAGGCTCTGCAGAGCTGCAGTTTGCTGCTGTGGTGACACAGGCCCTGAGCAACTCGTTCTGCATCCTTAATTCCCAGAAGCTCTAAACTCTCTCAGTCATAACTGTAAATGATACTTTTCGAATGGTCCCCAAGAGCTAGACAGAGTGTTTGCAAGAGATAACTATTATTGTTCCCAAAATTACATTGAGTAGAACTGTTGAAGAATCCTTTGTGCACTGAGTCATGCTCTAATAACCAGGAAAGATAGCACAAAAAAAAAAAAAAAAGCAACTGCACAAATATTAACTATTATCTGTCAGCACAGATTAATAGCAACCAAACTTCATTGCCTAAAAGGCTACTCTTACCTAGTAAAACAGCAGTAGTATTTATGTGAGACCTTGCTTTAATCCTCCTGCATTCCTGGGCTGTTTAGGCTGCCTTGCTTCAAATGTCAAATTTAATCAGTGTGCCACCTTCTGTTAAAAGCATGCTTTTTAAATAAAACTTTGATAGACATTTGTCTTACATAAAACTTATCCTTCCATGCAAAGATCAAAAGCAGAACACTGAAGGGAGGATTTGTCTAAAATCAAAGGCATACTCTTTCTCTAGCTGTCTGCTAAGTGCCTTATCCTCAGAATTCATTTCACTTCCATTACACATCACCCTGTGCAGACACTGCCACCACCAAAGAAGAGAATTAGGAATTTACCTCTGGAGCTACACACTAAAGTGTGGTGTCAAAGCACCAGAACATGCCTCAGCTGCCCGAGGACGTGCATGTGCCCTCAAACACCTCTCTAGATGGGTGCTTCTGCATTAGCAGGTGACTGATGGATTTATTCTTGTGTTTACATACTTTGATTATCAATGATTATGAATTCCTGCCCAAACCTTTGACTCTCTTTTTCGGGAGTCAATAATTAAAGCCAGGGTGGGTCAGTGCTGCTCATGGTAGCCGTGCCTGGCCGCTGGAGATGGCCCATGCTGTGGTACAGCTCCTGAGCACAGACTGGCTCACCTCTGCATGGTGTGTGCTGCCAGCGTCCCAGCAGCACCCACAACGCCAGGGTTTGCACATGCTGTTACCTGTTTCCCGCACACTGGTGAAGCCGTGGGGTGCTGGTTTCCCTGCAGGCTCACACCAGTGCCTGCAGACCTCGGCAAGCATTGGGCACCCTCGGCTTGCTTCAGGAGCTCCTGGCTGGAAGGAGGATCCGGTGGTACCCACTGTGCACAGTGGGCTGTGCTGCCTCCTGTGAGGTCTCTGCACACAAAAACTACTTTTTCTTCAAGTTAAGCTGCCGAAGAAGGGTGCATCTGAACCGGTCCAGATCATGAGGGGCAGCTGTTCCACAGGGGCTGCCTTCATCCCAACGATAGTCTCAGTTTTACATCGTAACTTAGCTGGCACCTCTGTGTGCCCGTTATCTGGGAGCACTGTCAAC
This sequence comes from Todiramphus chloris collaris, assembly GCA_025345505.1. Classification (NCBI taxonomy): domain Eukaryota; kingdom Metazoa; phylum Chordata; class Aves; order Coraciiformes; family Alcedinidae; genus Todiramphus; species Todiramphus chloris. The sequence continues at coordinate 75,135 of JANVCC010000043.1, read as the reverse complement.
TAGTCATCCCCCTGTGCAGGCAGTCACCAGCACGTTAGTAAGGATTCTCCAGAGCACAGGAAGTTGCTCTCTGTCTATTCTCTTCTCCTGGCTGAGCTCAGCTGCCCCTCTGTCTCGCACTCCCTCGTGGCCACGCAGGCACCACGCTGCCCGGTTTGAGTTCCCACGGATCAGGGGAAAGCACCCGAGTAATCAGGAACAGTTGAAAAGACTCAGGCAGCCTTTCTGCTTCTGTGTGCCGGAGCACAGACACCTCCGGGACACGGCAGGATCGCGGCACACAGGACTGCAGTCTGCTCCGAGCAGGAATCAGCTTCAGCACACACTGTGATCCTAGTCTCTCTGTTTACGTGTACAGACACATATACACACCATATACATACATACATGTTTGTGTAGACATGTACATTTTTCCACTGTATGCTAAGCTACAGGAATCCCACTAAATCAGGTATGGAAACACATCCCATGTCTCATATATTTTACATGAAACTGAGTGTGGTGATGTGAATGAGTGCACAGAAATAGTTTCAAATTTAAATAACCGTGATGTAAACACAAGGAGGTAAATATGTATCTCCCCTTTGTCACCGTGCAGAAGGGATGAAGAAGTGATTGTGAGCTGGTCCTAACGGAGTCATCACTAAGGAAAGTTCTAATTCTGCCAGGCACAGGGAGTGCACATACCGTGGGACTGTGCAGACACTGACACCAGTTTTAATCGAGTCGAAACTCGGTCATTTCACTCAGTATTATTTCATTAGAAGAGCTGTGCTGTGAAAAAATAATTTTCCTTAATTAACATTTTACTCAATTAATCATTTCTCTCAGAGGAGATTTGAACTATATTAAATTATTTGAAAGAAAGAAAACACATCTCAATATGGATATTGCATTAATTCAATGCAACCCCTAAGCTTCCATTTCAATAATGGCTGTCATTTGTGTTGATCTTTGCAAAACTTGGCTGCAGTGACCAGGAGATGGTGGAGTTTAAGATTCTAAGGGCAGCAAAGAATGGGGTGTTCAGCAAGCTTCAAACCCTTGACTTGAGAAGATCCAACTTGGGCCTCCTTGGTGGTGTACCATGGGACAAATCCCTGGGGGGATAAGGAGTCCAGGAAAGCTGGTAGACTTTCAAGGATCATCTCCTCCAAGTTCAAAGGCACTGCATCCCTAAAAGAAGAAATCAAAGACACCAGGAGGCCTATATGGATGAATAAGGAACTCCTGGCCAAAATCAAACACAAAAGTGGAATCCACAAAGGGTGTCAGCAAGGACAGGTAACCTGGGATGACTACAAGGAGATTGTTCATGAAACCAGAAACCAGGTTAGAAAAGCTCAAGCCCTGATGGAGTCAAACCTGGCCAGGGACATTAAAAAAAACAGAAAAGGATTCTACAGTTATGTCAGAGAAAAAAAAAAAAAACAAGTGACAACGTGGGGCCTCTCTGTAGGGATGCAGGTGACCTGCTTAGTGAGGATATGGAGAAGGCTGAAATACTCAGCGACTTTTTTGCTTCAGTCTTCACTGGTAACCACTTGAGACATACCACCCAAGTCATAGAGAGTATTGTCTGGGTCTGGGAAAGTGAAGAATCACCCAGGATAGGAGCAAATCAGGCCCAGGAACACCTAGAGGTGCACAAGTCCATGGGGCCTGATGAGATACATCCAAAGGTCCTGAAGGAACTGGCAGCTGAAGTTGCTAGGCCACTAGCCATCATATTTGAGAAGACCTGGCAGTCTGGTGATGTTCCCACAGATTGGAAAGCAGGAAACGTAACCACCATGTTCAAAAAGGGAAGCAAAGAAAACCCAGGGAACTAGAGACCACTCAGCCTCACCTCTGTGCCGGGTAAAATCATGGAGCAGATCCTCCTGGTATCTGTACTAAGACACATGAAAAATAATGAGGTGAACAATGACAGCCAACATGGCTTCACTAAGGGCAAATCATGCCTGACTATTCTGGTGGCCTTCTACAACAGAGTTACAACCCTGGCTGGTATGGGAAGAGCAACTGCCATAATCTTCCTGGAGTTGTGCAAAACGTTTGACACTGTCCCACATGACATCCTTACCTCTAAGATGAAGAGACATGGGCTTGATGGATGGACCACCTGGTGGATAAGGAACCGGCTTGAAGCTCACACTCAAAGAGTTATGATCAATAGCTTGATGCCCACGTGGAGACCAGGACAAGTGGAGTTCCTTGGGGGTCTGTTCCAGGTCCAGTGCTGTTTAACATCTTTGTCAGCGACATGGACAATGGCATCGAGTGCACCCTCAGCAAGTTTGCTGACAACACCAAGTTGTGTGGTGCGGTGGACTCTTGAGGGAAGGGATGCCATCCAGAGAGACCTTGACAGGCTTGAGAAATGGGCCAATGCAAACTGCATGAGATTCAACAAGTCAAAGTGCAAGGTCCTACATCTGGGCTGGGACAATCCCAGACTGGGCCAATTACAGACTGGGTACAGGGTGGGTTGAGTGTAGCCCTGAATAGAAAGACTTGGGGCTGTTGATTGACTACAAGCGCAACATGAACCAGCAGTGTGCTCATGTGGCTCAGAAGGCCAACCGTATCCTAGGATGCATCAAGAGGAGTGTGGCCAGCAGATCAAGAGAGGTGATTCGCCCCCTTTACTCTGCTCTTTTGAGATGCCACCTCAAATACTGGGTCCAGTTCTGGTGTCCTCACCATAGGAGTGACATAGATCTGTTGGAACAAGTCCAGAGGAGGCCACAAAGATGATCCACAGGCTGGAGCACCTCTGCTACAAGGACAGGCTGAGGGAGCTGGGATTGTTCAGCCTGGAGAAGAGAGGACTCTAGGGGGACCTTATAACTGCCTTCCATTACCTAAAGGGAACCTACAGAACCTGAAGCCTGGAAGGAGACTCTTCACAAGAATGTCCAGCAATAGGACGAGGGGAAATGGTTTTAAACTGAGGGAAAATAGGTTTAGATTGGATCTTAGGAAAAAGTTCTTCAGTACGAGGGTGGTGAGACTCTGCAATAGATTGCCCAGAGGGGTTGTGGATGCCCCTCCCTAGAGGTAGATGAGGCCTTGATCAACCTGGTCTAGTTGAGAGGTGTCCCTGCCCATGGTGGGAAGGTTGGATTAGATGATCTCTAAGATCCCATCCAGGCTATGCCATTCTATGATTCTATGATATGATTCTGTTAAAACTTCTCAAATCAGTAATCTTCCCCAGAGGTCAAATTTTGCCTTAAGACAGAGAACATATAAACATAAAAGAAATGTCATGTCTCAAACTCCTGGAATGTCTTGCAAGCATACAATGAGACATCAGAAAGAGGCAGAGAAGCAGCAGTGTTCTTTTTGCCTGGCGAAACAGAAGTCTGTTGATTTTATTAGCTGTGCAGACACTAAAATTCAGGCTCTCCGTTCAAGTTAGTCTGGCCCATTTGGCATCTGAATCCTTCTGAAGCCCCTGTTCTACTGGAACAATTATTTCCTCTCCACCAGACATCATTCAGAAGAGCATCCATCCATCCATCCATCCATCCATCCATCCATCCATCCATCTCCTCTTCTTTACATGCATTTTCATGCACTCCGCTCCTTATGCCACTACAGCTGGGCAGAGCTTTGCAGCTCTGAGACACCAACCTCATCAGCACTGCAGAAGTGAGACCTGCAGCCATTTCTCACTGAGGAGCAGCCTACCCAGCACTGCCCTCCACCCCAGTGCTCCTGAAACCTCTCCTGCCAGACGCACAGGATTGAGGGCTGGGCATCTCCTCTCCTGCCTGAGCTGTGCGCTGAAAGCCCAAGTCCAAGGCTGGCAGCCTGGCATCAGCCAGGAAGTCTGAGGCAGGTGCCCAGGCCAGCACCCTTCTCCCAGCTGCCTGACGCACCTACAGCCACCTGCAGCAGGACAATGTGCCACTGGCATAGCCGGGCAATGCCCCTCACACCACTTCCCTCTGCCTCAACATGGCTTGCTGAACTTACCACCCGGATACCCCCAAGACCCTCCCAGGAGGAAACTGTGTTTCCAGTTAACCAACATAAGCATTTGAAGACAGAGATTAGTATTCAGATAAAGTATGTCTGAAATCACTCCATAATTATGCTCAAATTCATTAGCAAGAATATTAGGACTATAATTAAGTTCCGAGACTTGCATGAGCTCCAGACAAAGCCAGAACTTGCTATGAAGGATGGCTACTGGAGTCACCAGCATCGAGGAAGTAAAATTGCACCCTTGGCAGCGGTAATACACTACTTAACAGTTTGAAATCACATTTTTACTTTGGTTTCTTTTGCAACATCCTAGCATAAGCTGTAATTTTAATATCTGATCTCTGTCTTTTTCTTTCTTTCATTGGATCAGGATTCCTAATAAAAAAAAATCACATAAAAGCTAGCTTACTAAGTTACCCAAAAGTGCTTTATGTTTTCACCCTTAATGAAGTCTGGAAAGCACCCGATGGGATTCAAAACCATAATTTCCAAGTAGATAACTAGACATAAAATACCTTTTAAACACTGATTTGTCCCCGACCACTTGTTCCGGTAGTTATGAAAGATTTTCCTTTGGTGGGAGTTATTCAATGTAGTTTGGATGCTGCCAAGGACTGTCTCTATACAATACCTGAGAGTTTGGGGCTTTGCATAGGAACAACCCAGAGAGACTGTGAAAGGTATTGCACATGAGGTCTTTAGACAATTCTAGTCTTAAAATCCAGCCTACTCCTTCTGAAATCAATATTTTTCTACTTATTTCAAAAAGATGCATTTCCCTCCCTGTAAGCTATGACACTTTGAAATTTATTTAAAGTTAAATAATTCAAAATATTTGAAGAAGTTAATGAAGCATCAGGGAAAACAAGCGCAAAGATCAGAAGCCACTGCAGAGCTGTGGAGCTGTGGCATGGTAGGGATCACAGCACCCAAGGGGTGTCTTGCACAACAGGGATGCAGCGGTGGATAGGTACCAGTGACCCCAGCTGGCTTGAAAAAGGTTCAGGCTCAGCAGAAAGTAAAAGGTTGGACTTGATGAGCCTGGAGGTCCTTTCCAACCATACTGATTCTATGATTCTAAGTACCCAGCTCAAGTGCCCGGAGCTTAGAGTTCAGCAGAGTGCCTGCAACTACTCTGGCAGCAAAGGGAGGAGTAAGGAAACAGAGGGACATTGCTCACTGGGGCAGGGGGTGACAGACAACACGACATGGGCAATGAGAACATCCTGAATAAGTTACACAGTGGGCACAAACTCCCTTGGTACAACCTCTGGCTGTGTCTACACTGTCAGACCATCCAGCTGCCAAGCATGCCTCCCCAGTTCCAACTGACCAAATCTGTACCTGTGCTTTGCTGATACTACACATTGCATCCCACACACGTGCCAGGCAGCTGTGCCATGCTGGAGCACCTTTGATCCTGGTTGTTGTGTACAGCCTTGTGTTAAAGGCATCAAATCATAATCATCCTTGCCAAAAACAGGAAAATAAAGAATCCATTAAAATTGTAGTCCAAGCAACTTCATAACCACTTTGAGCTGTTATTTCTGGGGAAGTTTTACTGACATTCTTCCCTCCAGCACCATGCTGCATGCATCAGGTTATTGTTACATTGTGCCCATCAAGGTTTCTGTAGAGGTACCACTGCAACTGTGAGGCAAATCCAGGACACATTCTGAGTAGTACAGGGGGACACAGGATCCCACCTTCCCTCATTCCCATCATCTGACACACCAGTATGACGAGCGTGAGAGTACATCCTCACAGACCTTGTAAGTCAGAAAAGCCAGAGAACCTTTGATATTTGGTTCTTGCAATGTTCCACTCCAGAAAGACAGATGAAGGGAGAAATATCTCTGCAGAGGTTGCAGTGATGAATAATGATAGGCCATTATTAATGATAGGCTGAGCAGGGTGCAGGAAGCCTGGGCTGGTAGCACAGTCTGGGCAAAGCTCTTGTCCAGGATGGATCTGCATGAGAGAGACTGGTCCTGCTCAGGAGGTGCCCTTCCTGACATCACCTGCCAGGGACACCCAAACCCAACCCTTCAGAAACAGGTTTCTGTTGTGTGCTTGTCTTGTCCTCAACAGCATCCAGGGACAGCTTTCCTCTGTGAAAAAAACCTATGGAGACAGGTTGTGCAGGTGAGGCTTCTTTCTATGCTGATTCAGAGACGGTCTTCAGCTGGTGTAGGAGAGCGACATTGCGCTGGAGCTGGTTTCCAGTCATGCACCCTGTAAATGTACGAATGGTTTTGGGGAAGGGAAATAAAGAAATATGTGACAAATGCTTACTTTTCATTCCAGGTGCTTTCTAAAGTACCTGAAAAGGCTCTAAATAGGGGTGAGATGAAACTCTCCACTTACAGGAATTGTTTTCATCTTTGCAGCAAGAAACGACGTGTATGATGTCTGATACTTGGTAGTGAAATCCTGCCTTTTATTTTAAAGAAGAAACATAGAGAAGTCTCAGAGAAGAGGTTCAAGAACTATTAGTAGTTAATTGCTTTCTATGGGGAAAAAAAGGATATTCATCATAAGACCTCAGATAAGAAAAGTTTCCATTACTGTGCACATACCCATCTTTTACCTCGAGAACAATCTGGAATTTGTACACTTTACTTGAGTCATAACTGTGTTTCAAATATGGATGATTTATCTGTTTCCCTTTCCATTCCTCTGTCGTATTTGGTTATATATGTGAGAATAAAAATAAGGTGCTCCATGGAGTCTGAGAGAGCAAAAATTGTATGGTGCCCTGCAGAGATAACCCGTTATCCTCATCAACTGTTATTTAAATGGAGAGCCGTAAATCTTCATCTGTTTTCAGAGAGCCACACACTGCACATTTTTTAGAACAGTTGTGAGATTTATCTGAGTCAGTGACATCATTATTAATGACAGCAGGAAATAGCAGCAAATGTGTCTCTCCGTTGGTCTTCTGATGATGGTATCTCACAGCTGTTGTCAGATGGCACAATGGAAGCATGTTCTCCAGAGATGTTTTTTCATCAAGAAACAAAATCAAATGAAAAAGGAGAGAGCATCATTACAAGATCTGAGATGAATAGGCACAGACAGGCTGACCAGCAGGTCGAGCTCACAGAGGAGACCCCAGAGTGCTCCTCACACAGGGATGTGGGGAGCTCTCCTGGGATGAGTCCCACCACCCAGGTGTATGCAGCTCCCAGAGAGCTTGCACAGGCCAGTGACTGCCCTGGGGCTGCAGCAGGTCTGGGCATTCCACCAGGGAGCTGCTTCCCATATAGAGCCAAGAGAATTGCTGAGCAAAGTGTTTCTTGGTCTCCAAGGTCAGCGTTGAAAGCCATTACAACATGTGCCCCATGGTACATGACTGCCTTGTGAGGGGAATGCTGGTCCTGGTGCTGTACCCCTTGTTGCTAATGCAGTTCCTCTTCAAGCCTTTCAGGTCCCACCAGCCCACTGAGCCTCCTCCTGCTGCTCACCCTGACCTTGTTCCTCACCTTCTGCCCTTGTCCAACACCAGCATGGACATTCCCTTATCCTAACCCAGCTGAGGGTTTGTGAGACAGGTCACACACCCTGACCTTGCTCACCCCAATGAACTTTGTGGTCAGGAACCAAGGCTATGTATTCTGCACCCATGCTGGCTGGAATGAAGGGGCGGAGAACGGAGTCCCCACTAATTTCAGTAGTGTTTCCAGATGTACACTACGTTTAAGGGCAGCAGCATCTTCCTGATATCAGTAACAAGCTAGTCCAAATAAGACTAAGAAAAGTATTGGTGAGGTGATAGAGAACAGTGACAGGAAGCAGAGTAGAATTTAGAATTTCCTCCTTTTCTCTAGTCCTCTGGATTTTTCTTTTCAATCTTAACTACAAGAGAAAGTTAACTGTGGAGAAGGGAGGGCGGTAAGGTACGAAAGTAAAGCACTCCTTAGGCTATGGTGTAAGAAAAGCTTCCACAAAAGTATCACATCTTTAACCTGAGAAAGCAGGTTCACAGTTAGGTCCCTGGAGTTCAGCTTTTGCTGAACGTGAATTAATCTAATGTTACCATATGTATGAACTTCACTGGGGTACAGCCTTTTCTCCACCCCAGGGCTTTGTCCTTCTGGGTAGCCAGCACCCTGCTCAGGTGTTGAGGTGGCTGGTGCTGGGTCCTGAGCAGACCCAGCTAGTGGCTGATTATCAAGAAACCCCAGAAGTGTCTTGTGCTCCACATGCATGAGTCATGCTTGGCTGCCTGCTCCAGTGTCACTCTTCCAGGAAAGCCCAGTCGCCTGCAGCCTGGCCCAGCCCAGTGCAGCACAACACAGCCCAGTCTGTGTGCAGGGCAAGCCAGATGCATGCACAGCAGCTCACACACACCTCCAGCTTGTCCACAGGGCTCGAGACAGAGAGTGATGGAGTGACGCAGAGAGAATACATACATTGGTAACTGCTGTGTGCTTTCAGGTTGAACATAGACTTCTGCCATCTGTATTTTCCTTTTAATGACCTCTAAAGCACTGCTAACTGCTCCTTAGGCTGAGCACACACACCAACAGAATGCAAATGGCCCTGAAGCCTGTATTCAAAGCAACCCCTCAGGTCCCTGTCAGATGATGCTTTTCATAGAGAATTTCTCCAAGCCAAGGAGCTGACCTCTTTGTCAAGGCCTTTAATACAAATTTTTGTAATCTTTGTTTAATCTGGGTTTTTGTTTTAATTTAGTTGTGCTTTCTCAGTAGAAGGTACTTTCAGTCAAACCCCCAGAAAGCTTGTGCAATGAAGAGCCCAGGGGTAGAAGTACCAGTGTACTAACGGTTGCTTCTGACCAAGCCCCTGGGCATTGCCCCAGGTTATATAGTGCCCACACAGTCAGGATTCCCACAAACCTAAGCAGGCTGCGTTAGGAATGAAGAGGGAATGAAAACATGTGACCATCAGAATATTGCACTGTTTTTCTTAATGAACAGATGGCTTCCAGAGAAGATGTTTGTCCATCAGTGCTGTCTACCCACAACTTCTCCAGAAGAGTGGAGGACTGTATGCAGTAAGCCCAGTGCTATGAGGTTCTGCATCTCCTGGTTCTTCTGCTGCAGAAACATCAGGTTTGATGCTGCTGCTGTTCCTGGGGCTCTCCTGGTCTCTGAAAATGGCCCTTCCCCACCACTGTCTCCGTGACTTTCATGGAGTGGGTCAATAAATGCTCTGTGACTGGACCAAGAGAGAGGCTTTCTTCCATTCTATTTTTTATGTCTCGTATATCTACCATTTGTTCTGAAAGTCTCTGCTTATATACACATAGTATAGTTGATATATAAACCCATATAAATACCACTGCCATATAATGAGGTACTGAAATTAATACAGACTATGTGCTTAGTGCTGCTGGATCATATTTAATAAAAACTCCAATTTTGCTAGTGATAAGAAATTTTTATTGATGGAGATATAAAATATGAAAAAACACCTCTCATAAGAAGGCATTAAAAACTAATTCACAGAACAATCTAGCTTAGGAAATGTATTGCAATAAGAGAAGAAAGTGGGGGAGAGAGAAAGAAAGACAGAGAAGGGAAAGGAGAGAGAAGGGAGAGAGAGCCAGAGGTGGAAACGTGCATAGATTTACAATATACGGCAGAAAAAAATATTCTCTGCTACCTCTAGAGCACATTGTACAGTATTTGCTCCTAAAGCGGGTCTTTAGTGATGAACAGACCTGAATGAGCAAGTCACAATGAATAATTCATTCACTGGGTCGTGCTTCTTTCTCTGTTCACAGCCTGGCAGTGCGTTTGACCCGCACTCTGCGGGAGCAGCGTGGGGAGGGGATCACTTCGATGTGCCAAACAGAGCGTGGGCAGCATCTGAGAGATCCAGGACAGCACACAATCCTGTGAAGTGTATTTTGTTGTCTTCAGCGAGGAGATACATGACAGTTCAGAGCAGCATTTCCCAGCCCAGTCACTGGTGGTGTTCCCTGTAAGGCTGTGCCAGAAGAAGGCTATTTCACAGGAAAGCAGAGGCGTTGGGAATACTCTAGCTCCACACCCACTGCAACTCCAGCCAGGGTCTTGGGTGAAGATTTTGGAGTTGGGGAAGCCTCAGGCAGATGTCTTGGATGGAGAATTATCATCTGAAATGACCTACTGTGCTGGAAATGGTGCTATGCAGTAGCATAATAAACTGTAATGTTTAACTAGGCAGACAGGTGCTGATTTTTCTCTTCAAGGCAGGTAACAACATCACCCTGAAATTGCATTTGCACCCATTTTCATCGTCTGTTCCCTACTCTGTACAGATTATTGTCTTCACAGTCACAAGCCAGCAGTGGCACTCCACTGGGAGCTAAACATAATGAAACAGGGGGATGGCAAGGGAAGATCAGTGTGGAGGTGTGCAAAACACACAAGGCTGAGGTGGTGATTGAGAGGGACAATATTACCTCTGCAGTTTGATGGATGAGAGCTAGAAGCAGACAGCCCTTGCACGGCAGTGGTAACCTGACTGATGTTCCCCTACCCCTGGCACTAGCATCCCAGTCTGTGAGCTGAGAGCCATGGCAACGGGCTCTCTTGCCCTCTCAGAAGCACTTCTCAGACTCACCCCTGAAAAGGGGTGGGTTTGGTCCTAGAATTGATAGGCAGACCAGTGCCAAGGGAGGAAAGGCAGACCAGGGGACCAAGCAAGGACTGAGTACTCGGTGTTCCCTGCAGCCCTCGAGGCTGCTTGGGAAGCAGAGGAGAAAAAAGTCCTGTAGGATGAACGTCTGTCCTTTGCCGAACTCAGTGGCAAGGCTGTCAGTGTTGGACTCATGGTGGTGGATAGCAGCTGCCAGCTGCTCTTGCTGGTACAGGATGGCACTGGGAGGTGAGGGCTGGCTCCTGCGCTGTGCAGAGCTATGGGTGCCGTGAGCGTGCAGCCCATGCCAGGGCCATGTGTGCTGCTAGCCTGCCTGCAGACACATCCAGGCTGTGTTCAGAGACTTGTCCTTAATTTACTATTAACACTGCTTTGTATTCTTCAACTTATTCCATGGGACGATTTCTTTGTGGTTTAGCTCTAATGTTTCCTGTTCTGGAACCCCACTGCTGTACAACTTTCTGTAATGGGCTCTAATGAAGCAGATGAGACTAATTATCATGAGCTCCATCTCATCTAAAAGCCACATTCTTACAGTGCTGTTATCTCCCTTTTTCATCTGCAAACAGTGTGGTCTGCCCAGCAAGGCCTCAGTGTGTTAACTGTGAGCGGCCAGATGAACAAGACAGTCCTGTCCCTACCTAGCACGTGATGGCACAGCAGGTACGGACACACACCGCATGGGCAAGGAGGCTGCCAGACATCGGTGAGACAGCACCATTGTCAGTGTTCCTGCCACCAGCTGACAGCTTTGAGGGGAGGAGAGGAGAGGAGAGGAGAGGAGAGGAGAGGAGAGGAGAGGAGAGGAGAGGAGAGGAGAGGAGAGAGGAGAGAGGAGAGAGGAGAGAGGAGAGAGGAGAGAGGAGAGAGGAGAGAGGAGAGAGGAGAGAGGAGAGAGGGGAGAGGGGAGAGGGGAGAGGGGAGAGGGGAGAGGGGAGGAGAAGGTGTTGAGGCCATTTGGGAGCACTTGCCTCCTTCTAGAGCAAATAAGAAAACTTCACTGAGCTTCTCCATGACAGAGCACACCATGTAGGTATCAATTTCCATAGAAATGTCTAATTGAAATGCTGGAGGCATTAGTGACTCTATATATTCTGATAAACTGTAATACTAACTTCAAACTTGTACCAGGGAGGAATGCGTTGTGCATAGCAATAGGAAAGTTTGATGGAATATGTTGATGGAAGCGATGAATCCCTGGGTGGAATCACTAGAATTCAGTTTGTTACCATAGCAGACTGCAAATGGTTTGACCTAACATGAAGTACAAGGGAAGCCTTAGTCTTCTCACTGCCAATGCAGGTGGGACTGCTAAGTGTGCTAAGACACATGCCTGAGGGCAGACAGACACTCCTGCAGCCAGCAGTGGTGGGAACTTTCTACAAAAATACTTACTTAAAAGAATTTCTGATTAGCTGATTGCATGATTATTTTCCCAACAATTTTGACGTTTTATATAAATGTTTAAAATGTCAGTTTATTATTTTTTAAAAGTAGCAACAACAGGAAAGCATTCTGATGATCTCAGAAATCACATCTGCTCAATTCAGTCTGACACTTCTTTTCTCCATGCTGCAGAGATGAACCCAAGGCAGCATCATTCTCCCTCCGTTCACTTTTGCTCCAGATGTGCTCTGCATGGAATCCACCTATATCAAGATCCTGGCAGGTAATGAGCCAGTCAGGCAGTGCAACATGCCAGGGCAGCCTTCTGCTTTGCAGTCTTGGAAGGACTCTGGTGTGCTGAAAGCTGCTGCACAGTTTGTTCAGTGAGTACAACCGCTCCAGCCAACAACAGTCTCTGCTAACTGACTTAAAAATGCACTTTCTCATTTCAGCCACCTTTCACAGGACTAAGTGCCTTGCAGGATGCTTGTCTGGTGTCACTGAATCCCGCAGAGTTGGTGAAGGTTTCACAACAGGTCTTTGTTTGCTAGATAAAGTACTTTAAGCACTTAAGCACTCTGTTGATTCTCAGAGCAAACACAGACACTGGACTTTTGGCTCCCCCAGTCCTATGGCCACCCCCCCCCCCATTAACCTGGCTTTGTTTCCTTTTGACTCAAGGAATTGATTTCACTCAATAAAGATTTTCATTAATAGCTACTCACAATACCTTTCAGGTTTTGCTTTGTCTTTGCCAACGACTTGGATTTTGCGTGTGTGCATTTGTGCCAGCATATTTATTAATCACTCTCTTAGGAACCATGGCATCTGTGACTTCTGGAGGTAGAAGCAGTGCCATCAGCTCAGACTACATCTCCCACTAAATAATTAACCAGTGATGAGCATTTAATCATTTATATCAAATGATGCCAAAGCGTCACTGGTCAAAGCAGTGATGTCAAAGCAAGCTGTTCCGGTGTTTGAGACACAGGAGTATAGAGACAACCCTCCACAGCCGATAGCCACAGGGGCAGCTCCAGAACTGACATCACACCCCAGCTCTGAGCACAGAAGCATCCAGACATCCACACCCTCCAGCAATTGGTGGCATCTGCCCGCTTACATGACAGCACATTCAGAGAGGCAAAGCGTGGCTGGACCATCCACCATGGCTGCACCATCCACCATGGCTGCTGTGGCAGCGGCCACCAGACCAGGGCTTGGCTCCCAAAGGAGGGGCAGTCACTGAGTACAGCCCTGTCCTGTGGGAGAATATAGGTAGGTGGATCCCCAGCAGGCAGCTCTGAAGGGCAAGGAGCTGAGGAAACAGGCACGTCTTTAAGGACGAAATCTTCCAAGTGTAAGATGGGTCACAGCCATGCACGGGAAGACGCATGGACTGAGCTATAGCTGGAGCTGCATGATTTGGAGGGGTTGCGGTGCCCTGGGTGACACAGGATGGAGCACAGCACATTCCCTGCCCATGCACCAGGACACAGGGCTGGCGCTAAAGTGTTTGGGAAAAATGAGCTCAGACTCGGTCCAGTCCTACATCCCCTTGTCAGCTGGTAGCTGCTCTACCCACCCTTCTGGAAGTGAATGGGAAGTACCTTCCCTGGTTTGTTTTATGGCAGACACGTCCCTCCTGGATTTATTCCAGAAACACTAAAGAGTTTGCAATTGCCAACACACTCTAACGCTGTGTCCATATTTTCCCCAACATGAAATTACTCATCAGATTTCACCTGCAGCTTCTCCTACTTAAAGCCCAAGTTAGAATACAGAAGTCTGAAAACCATTTCTTGCTAATGACGGAGAAGAGCTCTGCGCCTTGTGGATCCAGATGTGTCCCTGCATGGTCCATCAGCTTTCTGGCCTCCTGAACTGCTTTCAGTCTCATACTGAAGCTCAGAAGCATTATATGAAATCATCTCACTGGCTGAGAAGTTATTAGAGGTTGGAAGTTTTTGGAGGGATGGAGAAAACATCTCTTCATTTCTTATAATTACAAATATCGAACAACTGTAGCCTCTAACATGGCAAGACCCAGTTGGGGAAATTACAGATTAGTAATACTAATATGTCTTCCTTTGTCTATAGGAAAATATTTTTAAAATATTAACTGAAAGTATGAGAGTTGTTTACCTTTTACTGTTCATTCCTTCACTTTTGAACCCAGTTAACAAACAATAATACTGTCAATTACCCCAGAAAGAAACAAGTTTCTCCTTTTTTGTCCTTAAAACTAATTTTCACCACTGAACACAAAACACATGTGTTCTCGTGCATTTTGCCTTAGAGTAGAGCATGATAGCAATAAAAGCTGTTTATTCATGTTCACTAGTGTTTGGCAGATTAATTTTTCTCTAAACTAGACATTTACAGGCCACAGAAGGCAGATGTCATCAGTGTCTTTGGGCCCTTTTATGACAGAAAAAAGCCTGGACATGAGTGCCCTTCAGAGCATTATTTTGTTTTTCCTCTTACACAGCATGGGGGACGGGTGCCAGGCGGGCAATCCCAAGAGAAGACCCACAGCAATGAGCCCGTGCACACTGTCCCACCTCCCCTCACGGCGTTCACTTCCACCTCTGTAAGAGGATGCAATATTAATTTTGCACCTTTGTGCCATCTCTTTTTATTTGAATACCAGACAGAGTGTCAAAGGCCAAGGTGGAGGCTGATGTGTGGAGCAGCAAGTGATGTCGGGTCACAGACAAGGCAAATCTGGGATGGACAAGCCAGCACAGCCTGGCCCAGCATGGCCTCTGGCCCAGCACAGCCCTGGCCCAGCATGGCTTCTGGCCCAGCACAGCCCCTGGCCCAGCACAGCCCCTGGCCCAGCATGGCCTAGTGCAGTTGTCCTGCTAAAGCCCAGCTCCACGCCCAGCGCTGCTGGGGTTCTGCCTTGTGGGCCCGGGCATGTGAGTCCCCTTTTGGTGAGAGAGCAGGACACACTGTGTCATCACGTTCCTGTGAGGGCTGGACAGAGGCTGACAGGAGGTGCTGCCTTCTCCCAGTCAGCATGTCAGAACATATATCCCGGGCCAGACCCTTCCCTCAGATGTTTACAGCGGTTTATGGGGTTTACACCTGAGACAGCAGGGAGGAGGGAGGTTAAGATGGTGCTCGGGGCCTCAGCAGTGGAGGGACAGCAGGGCAAGAGATTTCCCTCTGTCCCCCAACTGATGTCGGCCTGCCCTGTTCAGGCTCCGACTGAGAATGAAAGTCTGAGGTGGTCAGGCACAAAGGTAATAGTCTTGATGATGGGTGATAAAGGAATAAGCACTTCCAAGTAGAAACATGATAAGCATGTGAGCATAGCCAGCACTGCCAGCTCCGCCTGTCACACAGTTCTGCCGTATGCTCCTGGGAGAGTAGAAAAACTCTGAATTTACATTAATTTCATGGAAAATGTATGAAATACCATCAGTGGTTCCCAGATTTTCAGGATGCATTTAAAATGACTGAGAAAGATTTCTCCTTTTTTTCTTTTTCCTAAGGACAAATGTCAGTGTCAGTTAGAGTCATCATAAATACAAGTATTAATCACAGATGCTTGTATGCCAAGGGCAGATGAATAAAAATGGATTTACTGAGTGCTAGAAGCAGAAATAACAGACGTGTAAATTACTTTTGAAATTTTCATTCTACTTTAAAACCGAAATATTTATGTTATTACTTTCTGCATTGGCTGGCTCACACTATGTGCAGAGCAGAGCAGCGTGTCTGCGTGGTTGCTGGAGTCAAGGATCCCCTCAGCTGCTCCAGGGCCTAAACTAGTGCTGGTGAGAAGCCTCAGAGCATGCAGCAGAGCCCTCAGCCCGCAAGATGTCACTGCATAAGACCTGCCTTCCCACCCACCTCCTTCCCAAATGAAGACTGTTCAGCAGGAGGGGTCTCTTCCTAGGGTGACTGTGGGGACCTGCATGGGTGCACAGCTCCAGTAAGCACCAGCTGCAGACCCTGGCCTGTGTCCCCCAGTGGGACCGATGCCTCCCAGCACTGCCTTAGCCTTCACCTGAGCTGTGGGGCAGGTTGCATGGCCTGAGAGAGGGCACAGAGGGGCTGTGCAGGGGCATCGTGGGTGCCCCACTCTTGCTCACACCCTCCCATGCTGCCATTGGCAATTCACGGGGCTGTTTTAAGCTGGGAGGCAGCCAGCATTACAAAGGGTACTTCAGCATGTGCAAGGGTAGGGATATTACCTTTCTTGGTGGGAAAATCCCAGTGATTGCAAACTCCAGGCTCTGCTTAGCTTCACTGGATTAAAGACAACATTTTCCCCCTAAGGGCCCCTGTGAAGGACACTGCTACCTCAAGCAGAAGTGTCAGAAGAAAGCTAGAAGGGAATATCCTCAAAAATAAGATTCGTCAAAGACTGAATTCAGCCCCAGCCCAATTTAATCCCTGACAGCACAGAGAGACAAATCTCAAAATTACCCATATGGAGAGACAAAGCTCATGTCTCTGGAATATATGGCTAAGAAGAAAGATCAAAAGGAGATGTAAGAAAGTCTGGGAGTAAGTTTCTTTCACCTGATTGAGTTTCCTAATAACAATGGAGAGGAGAGTAGCAACAACAATTCATGTAGAAAGAGAAGATTTTATTAATCTTTTGCTGAGCTTGTCTGGAAGACATACTCATAGCATCAGTAATAAAGCAGAAAGAAATGTAATTGAGTCAGCCCTCAGGCAGGACTTACAGGGGTGTTATCCAGCTGCAGTATCCCAGCATCATACAAGGCACACAAGCATCCTCTGGGCCGGTTCTCAGTGGAGTTTCAGGCAGAACAGCCAGCACTAGGTGGGTGCAGAGGAATCCTGGCGGTGCCACGTTCCCGTCTCAGCTGCACCAGTGTCTCACTGCTGCAGTTGGCAGAGCAAGGAGCTGGCTCCTGGCTGTGCCACGGGACTTTGCAGAGACCATGGCCAGGGAGAAGCAGCAGCTGCCAAGCGTTTGACCGCAGCAGGAGGAGCTCCTGGTGAGGGACACCCCCTTGGTTCTTGTAGTGACCGAAATCTTCAATAATATTACACCAGTGTTCAGGAAGTAAATGAAAATGAGCTATTTGTACTACATGGAAAAGTATATCTCTTGAAAAAGGCATCTCTTCCACTTTCAGAGAACATTTATCACCACTTGACACTAACTACTTCAAAATAAATGCATTTCCAGGGGGTAAAAAAAAAGTAAAATTCAATTTTCTGCTGACAGTAACATAAAAGATACTTTCCTGGAAATTTTTGCTGATCGCTAACAGGGCCAAACCCATCCCAGCTGCATTTCTCTGTTTATGAATTTCTTTCCACAGCAATGAATATTGTATCTTTGGTTTCTGACCTGACAGACTGGGACCACAGCTGAGAGCCAGCAATGCTTTTACTAGTAACGTATTCAACAGTTGACAGGTAGAGATGAGGATGGATGTGTTTGTTGTTCCTCTTTCTTTTAAAACATTGATTTTTGTCAGCAGGCAGCTAAACGCCACACAGCCACTCGCTCACTCCCCCCCTGGTGTGATGGGGAGAGAATCAGAAAAAAAGGTAAAACTCATGGGCTAAGATAAAGACAGTTTAATAGGACAGAAAAGGAAAGGAACTAATAATAATGACAAAAGAATACACAAAACAAGTGATGAACAATGCGATTGCTCACCACTTGCTGACTGATGCCCACCCAGTCCCACAACAGCAATCAGTGTCCCCAGTTTTATTACTGTGCATGACATCATATGGTCTGGAATATCCCTCTGGTCAGTTGGGGTCAGCTGTCTCAGCTGTGTCCCCTCCCAGAACCTTGTACCCCCCAGCCTGCTTGCTGGCAGGTCAGGGTGAGAAGCAAAATAGACCTTGACTTGGTATAAGTGCTGCTTAGCAACAATTAAACAATTAAACATCCCTGTGTGGTCAACACTGTTCTCATCCTAAAACTAAAACACAGCTCTGAACCAGCTACAAGGAAGAAAATTAATTCTATCCCGGCTGAAACCAGGACATAGAACTTGAAAAAAATCCACAGGAATATCTTCTGTTTGAAATCGTCTACTAGTAGAAGAAATGTGCAACCAAATGTTTTTTTCTTAACTAAATAACCTTTTGATCGAAATTGCTTCTTTGCTGTGTATATGTCTGTCTATGTAGTTTGAAAGTAGGTCTGTTCTCAGCCATCTAGTCCTGTCTGCATTAGCTTTTACGTTTTTCTGCTTTAATATGACAATAGTACTGTGGCTGCATTAGAAGTCAGGGGGCTACTCATGGGAACAAGAGGTAACAGTGTGATTTTTCAGCAAAGTGGTACACAAGGGTCTCATTCCCAAATTCACCAGCTCTGTAGTCATTCCCTCTCTGTGACAAAATTTCTCTCTGAGAAATACATAGAAAGAAAATTTTTCACAGTTCCTCACACATGCTAGAAGACTGAGCAGAGACATATTTATGGATTTGTCTTCCATCAGCACTTTCAAGTGTATGAAAGTTCAGGATATTAGCATAAGGATTATGCTTACAGTTTGGGTTTTTTTATAACACAATATAAAAGGAGAACAGTGTCCTGAAAACATACCCCAGTTAGAAACAAACTGTTCAAAATGTGCTTGATGTGTAGTAGAGAGAATGGGGAAAACTGTGGTGAGGAAAAATTATTTTAAGACAAAACCTCGGGTAAATGCTGAAACCCAGTGCATCCATTTCAGAAGAATGTTGTGACAGCTGTTACATATTGAAATTAATAACCCGTCTGCTGGTAAGAATTCTTTCCAAAGCTGTTGCTTGTGAGTTAGGACGGGCATAAAGATTAATTATGAGAAAAACTGGCTCCAGCTCTGGGATGGAGATGTTTGCACATGGGTGTTAGACCTCTTCTTACCTGCAAGCCTGAGCTGGATGTCTGGGTAGATTTGCCTTTTTCCTGCCTTTACTCTGTTTGAGTGTACAGTAGTAATTTTTTCTTCCATACCTGCATGAGGAAGGAAAGAAAACCAGAAATGAGGAAGAAATAGACCCAAGCACTTCTGTATCTCAGGAAAGAAAATACGATTCTGAAATCTGGCAAAGGGTTTTAAGAGTGTGAAATGTATAGTCTGTACCTTGTCAATTCATTTTCTTTGCATTATTACCTATGAAAGGCAGTCTCACTGAATGAACCATCGCCCACATGTCTGCAGAGCTCCACCATCAGAGGATGACATGCATAATGTGAGATCCCGCAGAGATGTCTTTGTTCGCTTTTTCATTTTGTTCTTAAGAACATGGATTTTAAGACCAAAGAGGACCATTAAATCATTTTTTGCGATAGACTGAGTAACTTAAGCCAGAAAATTTCATTTCTGATATGTGCATGATCCCAGTAACTTGTTTGACTAAAGTGTTCTTTGCAGGGGAGTATCTGGTCTTACTTTGGAGCCTTCAAAAGGTGCACATCTATTGTTTCCCTCTGAGTCACTGCCAGAGCTTAATATTCCTCAGTGTTAAAAGTCTGTGCTTTTTTTTTCACTCTTAATTGTCATTATCGATCTCATTATGCCTTTTGCTTTCATTTCAGATTCTTTATTTCCTGACATTCTCCTACTACCACAGTAGAGATGTCTTCACTTTTCCTGAATAAATGTTCATGTTTGTGACAGCTGTGGATTTAGCTTCCTGTGCTCTTAAGTACCAGATCCAGGAGGCTGCAGATGTAAGCATTGCCATTTGCACATGCAGCTGAATGAACTGGACAGCATTGACCCCCAGCTCAATCCAGTACTCCCATAGTTCCTCCTTTATCCTAACCAGCTGGGTCATTTCTAGTGCAAGCTACACTTTGGTCTGAACTGGCCACACTGGCCTTTGCCCTGTACTAGCCTGTGAGAACTGTATTCATTAACACAACCAAGATCTGTTTCCTTCTCTTCCATGAAGCATCAAAATCACAGAACAGTGAAGGTCACTTTATTCAACCTCTTTTCTACAAGAAGGTCACCCAAAGCAGGTTGCTCAGGACTGTATTCAGTCAGGTGTTGATATCTCCAGAGACAGACTCCACAGCCTTTCTGGGCAACCTGTGCCTGTGTTTGACCATGCTGACAGTTGATAAACCAAACACCAAACATGAAACAGGACTTGTGGCATTCAACTAGTCATTATTCATGAGGTGGCAGCTGCAGGTGAGACTAGTTGGTGATGACGAGAAGGGGACCGCTCATCTGAGGCAGAGCCAGCAAATTGCAGTAGGCAGCAGTTGGTCAAGAACATACTAGGTGCAGTAAGTTTTATGCCACCAGCTTATTACAGACCTGCAGAAGCCACTTTTTAACTTTTCATTCCCAGGTCTGCACAGACAGCTCAGCTCTCTGGCTGCCTCTTCAAATGCACACATACAAATCAGACCTAGTCATTTGAAAATGCCATTTATCCTCTGTTCACGTCTCTATAAAAATTTTAAGATTCGGTGTTATGAGCATCAGTGATGTTAAAGAAATTACTGTTTCAGACTTGGAAATTGCTTTCTTGCCTGCCAACAAGTGTTTGTCGAAATGAATTATTTGAACTCAGTCTGCTGGAAAAAAGACACCTTTGCTGATAGAGACAATCCAGATTGCTTTACAAGAAAACTGAACCACCTTGTTAGAAATCTGCAAAGAAAATTCCCTGTTCTTACAGCAGTGACAACTTTCACTACAAAGATTTCCTTTTTTATCTGCTGTTCTTTCTCTGTGCTTTGTAAACTAGTACATTGTTCTGCATGTCTGCCCTGGAGTGCTACTATGCAACTTGTGGAAATTAAGGGGAAATTAATGTTCCCATCTTTTAAAAAATATATAATCTTTTAAAAAATATATAATAAGAATCCATTTCACTTCTGTTATGCAAAACCTGTAGCTTATACAGAGCCTTAAACCAGCTCAAAAGAAGATCATCACCCTTTGTCTGCTTTGCTGCTTTTCATTTGGTAAGTGCATGGATGAGTGCGTGCACACTCTGCCATGTTCCCTGGCACCTTCCCTTGGCCAGCAGTACCCTTGATACCTGTACATAGGAGATTGTGGTTTTGTTCCTGCATCTCTGACTGGAGGAGAGGTTCAACTCCTCTCCAGTCATTGTCCCTCTGTGCAAGCCCTCTGTGCTCACAGATGTTTCAGTTTCCCTAGGAAAGCCCTCTCAGCATCTCCTTTTCATACTCTGTCTCAGTTTTTCATCTCAGCTCCGGCAAATAGACACAGTGATAGCTTGGAGTGCAAATCCTCATTACTGATAGAAGGGATGATCCAGGAGGAAACAGCCTCAAGTTGCACCAGGGGAGGTTTTGGTTGGATATTAGGAACAATTTCTTCACTGCAAGGGTTGTCAAGCCCTGGAACCAGCTGCCCAGGGCAGTGGTGGAGTCCGTGTGATCCCTAGAGGAGTTTCAAAACAGAGTTTTCCTGAAAGGACAGGAGGATGGATGGGTCTCATACTGAGACTTCTGAAGTTCATTTTCAACAGTTTGTTTATTCAATATAAAACCCCAGCTTCACCTCAGCTGCTGCAAAGCATGTTACAGCCTCTTCCCCTCTTTGGTGTGCTAGAAGTGTGTTTGACCAAAGAGTCAGAGGCACAAGCATGAAAA
Source organism: Todiramphus chloris collaris (assembly GCA_025345505.1). NCBI lineage: Eukaryota > Metazoa > Chordata > Aves > Coraciiformes > Alcedinidae > Todiramphus > Todiramphus chloris. Next base: position 53,549 of record JANVCC010000043.1, on the reverse strand, counting down.
CATGAATCAAGCAAAGTGTCTCAGCAAAGGATAACATTTGAAAAAAAGGTCTTTAAGCCAACCCACCTCTCTTTATGCTGTATCTGAGCCATAGGAGGCACAAACAGGCACCCTGCCACTGACGCTTAGACCTCTGAAATCCCAGCTTGTGTTATCAGTGGGTTCAAAGGCCTTCACTAGCACAACTTTAATCTGGCTTATTAGGCCAGCACTGGAGTGAAACTTTAATAGCCTGTCCCCTCAGCAGAGTGCCTCCACTGAGTCCAACAGCCGCAGCCAGCTCCCTTGCAGCACTGGCTAGCACCCAGCCCCATGCTGGGCTGGCAGGATGCGGCAGGAGCACATGGTCAGCTGCTGGACACATGTGGCACCTGGTGGCAAGCACCAAAGGAAGCACTCTTCTCCTTGAAATCATCTTAGGCATCTTTTCAGACTGGAGCTGGAAACAACAAGCTTTGGGAGAGCAAAATTTAAAAAAAAAATATAAAAAGAAACTCCCACATGTTTTAAAAATGTCACATTTTTGTAAACTTCCAAAGTTATTCCAGACATTTGAATGAGGCAGTCCAATAAGCAAAGTTGCTGTGCATGTTTAAAAATTCAAATTCTTGAACCATTTATTTAGAATGTATTTGGTTTTGTATGTTTGTTTTTTCACTCATGTTTTTCACCTTTTGCTCATGTTTTTTAAGTTGGAATTCTTGAATCCTGCAGCTTACCCTGTCACTGTTACGAGCCACAGTAAAACTGCTCTTTTTAATGAAACTCAGAAATTGGCATTGCTGTCCAAGTCAGTGTAGAGAGCAATCAATCAGCTCTATGTCTGCTTTAACAATCTTTGTGCCCACTTTGCAAGTTCCTGCCTTTAAAAAACAAATGTTTATATGAACGACATGTACATATAGATGTATACATATACATACATACATGCATATTTGTGTGTGCGTACATATATATGCTTTTATATATGCCTGGTAACATTATAGAAGGCATATTTGCACCAATCAGCACCGGTCCCTCCCTGCTTGTACACATCTCTTCATCAGCATGAGCCCAGGATCAATGAGGCTGGAGTGGGCTGTTGTAGCCAGCCCTCCCTGCTGCCCACACTCCCACCTTACAGCCCTCTCTGCAATTCTCTCTGCTTCCCAGGTAAGAATGAGTGTGTGGTTTGGCTCCAATAGTTTGTTATAGACATTTTCTGAATCTTAGCATCATCCTGAGTGGAAGCCACCTAAATTACAACCTAAATATACCCAAATATCCATGCACTTGTGAGCCTGCGCTGGCTATTAGAGAGTCCTTTTGCCTCCCTGATATTCACTTTATGATTCTTCAGAAACAGCAACCCAGGTGTCTTTCCTTAGAGACTTTCTCTTTTTGGGTGATGCAGCTCAATGCAGACCTTTCTGCACAGAAACAAGCATTAAAAGTTCTGCCCCATGTTGAAACACCTTCTTCCCCAGCCAGAAAGCTCACTGGCCCCTCCTAAGACAACACTAATATTTGTGGGCCCTGCAGTGATCAGCTTCGTCGTGACCATCCCAATTAACAAAATGTTGCTTTCCAGTCTCGTTACAAGCCCAGGCCATTTCCTTGGTTCCCTTCAGAACACAGCTGCACAAGCACCCACATTGCCACAGCAAAGCAGGGAGCAGAGAGAAGAGAGGACAAAGCCTGCAGTGAGGTGGTGGGAGAAAGTGAGCAGCAGCAGGGAGAGACCTCTGGCTTGCTACCAAAGAAAGCACATTATTTATTACATCTGAAGTTTCCTTCAACAAGGGTGGTTTTTCATAGTCGCTATCACCTTGTCATCCTCCTTGACATCTCTTCCTTTTCAAATGTATCTTTTTGGACATAGATGAACAAAATTATTCAGTCTTACAGCTTGACTTGTGCATCAGGACAAACTTTCATTTTTTTCTCCCAGGGAACAATCTCTGCATTTATTCCAGGGCTGTCTGGCTGCACTGTATCTACCATCCCATCATGATCCGAGCATACCCTGATCCATCTCAGCTGATTCCAGCTAATGAGATCCATCTTATTTGGAGAAATTCCTACAACTCATTGCTGAAGATGTGCTCCTGAGATTTTTAATACCTCTCTGTCAATCTCTGTCATTGTTCTCAAGGGCAGCCAATACTGCCAGAATTACAATTCCCTCCCCTGCCAAGTCTCGGCTTTTTGTTCTGGCTTTTCAGTAGGCAATGTCATCATCGTGCTTCTGAACAGGGTCGCTTGTCTGCTGGAAATACAATACAGCAGAGACAACAGTCTCGGAGGCTCCTGGAGTGTATAGAAGATAACTTCTGACACAGCTGGCGAGGGAGCCAAGGGAAGCTGCCCTCCTGGACCTACTGCTCGTGAACAGAGCAGGACTTGTGAGGGAAGTAATAGCTGGAGGCCGTCTTGAGCACAGCGATCATGAAATGATGGACTCGTTAGTTCTTGGGGAAGGAAGAGGGGGGTCAGTAAAACTGACACCTTGAATGTCCAGAGGGCAGACTTGGACCTGTTCAGGAGACTGATTGACAAAGCTCCTTGGGAGGCCGTTCTGAAGGGTAAAAGAGTCCAGGAAGGCTGGACATCAAGAAGGAAGTCCTAAAGGTACAGGAGCAGCTGTCCCAGTGCGCCAAAAGATGAGCAGGTGGGGAAGAGGCCGTTGTCCTCATGTACAATCTGTTTAGCTCTTGATCTGGGTAGTTCAGCAGGTGCAGCTGGTGCAGCTCATTTACCCACTCTGCTTCCTGACAGGTATGCGTAGTTGGGTTTGGTCACACAAATGCTCAGTTACTTCAAGTCCGAAGTGTCACCACAGGGTTGTGACCGGGGCATGGCAGAGCAATGCAGTAGCACCTTCCTCCTCCTGCACAGGAGGGCTCTGCCACCACCCACTGATTCCCACCTGGGGCACTGCTACCTCTTCAGTTTATTTTATTCATTGTATTGCAGTTACCATCTCTCTGTAACAACTAATAACTTAATACACTGGGACGAATATTAGGGGCCTCAACAGAAAAGAATTTATAACTAGCGCATTTAAAGCATCTCTACAAAACAACTGGACTATTTTTCTTCTATTTAGGAATTTGGAAACATTAACTTTTCTGCTTGGTAGATGAAGAAAATTTCACATTGACAAGAAAGCAGAAGGAAAGGGTCTATTTTATTCCCTTTCTCTTTAAGCCTGTTTCAAATGCCTTTAAAGGAAAATGGAATGCTGAAATAAATTCCTGGAAGAGAGATGGATTAATGGTCCATGTAGATAAAATCAATGAAACATGAAAAACATGGTCATTGATACTACACTTACTCTGTCTAGACATAACATGCATCTTTTGTTTATAAACAAGACAATACTTACACTTTAAAATTCAATTGTTTTATGTATATTAGTCACTCTAAGCAATAAATAAAATCCACAATTTGCTGTTAATTCTCATTGTTGAATCCCAGTAAAATGATTTATAATGTATTGCATGCCATAATCACAATATGCTGTGTACTTTAATGATAATGTTGCATATATCTTTCTTTGCAAGCCTTCACTTCAAGCTTTTCAAGGATATTTATTTCCTCATCTGCATATAAAGAGCGAGTCTCAAAGCAGCGTCTATCCAGGCGGCTGTAGTAGTCATAAAGACAGAATTACAATTAAACAGTAGCTCCAATGCAAGGAACAAACTGGGCGAGAAGGGAGGAATGAAGGAGAGCTTGGAGGAGAGCCAGAGGGTAGCTGGAAGTGTCCATTGACTGGAACAGGGTCAGTGGTGGCCTGGGACGGTGAGGACTCAGGGATGGGTGCTGCTGCCACATCACCAGCTCACCTGCCGTACCCCTGGCCTCGCAGTGCACAGCACAATTACTTTACAGGAGATTAACTACCACAGCCAGCATGCTGCACATGGTCTGTGCTGACAGGTGGGTCTGGCTCAGGCTCATGGGACTTCATTTTGTCCCACTTTACCACTGGGCCACAGCCACAGCCCACATCCCAGCAGGCAAGGAGCAGTGGAGGCTTTTAGGAGAAGGATGAGTAAAAGCAGCGGGATAAGGAGCAGCTGGTGTCCATCTGAGCCCAGTGCTGGCCCAGAGGGACAGAGCCAGGCATGGGGCAGGCACAGCACCAGCATGTGCCGGGGCGAGCAGCGCTGCTCAAAGGCGCTCTGGGTCGTGGGGCTGGTCCTGCTGAGCTTGGGTCAGCTCCAGTGCAGGTGAATGACCTGCCAGGTGGGTGGGACGGCTCCCTTGCATCAGGCAGAAGCAGTGAAGCTGCCCTGCAAGGTGCCTGCCCAGACTATCCCCATGGGCGGGTGCAACTCTTGCATAGGCGAGGGACTGGCTATGAGACTGGACCGTGCGATGTGGACGTTTAATTACTTGTCTTAGCAGCTAAAGAGAGTGACCCCAGTGACCACAGGCAGTGCCTTCCTCAGTCTCTTCCCTGGTATTGCTCAAGTGAAGTTTTTCAGCTGTGGGACCAAGTGAACACACACCACCTCCCAGCCTTCACCTGAAAACCCTGCTACTGGTTTTTGCTGGGATAGAGTTAATTTTCTTCACAGTAGCTTGCATGGTGTTCTGGATCTATGCAGAAAACTGTTGGTCACACAGGGATGTTTCCATTACTGCTGATAAGCACTGGGAGGGAGCTGTGGCCAGGACAGCTGACCCCAACTGATCCAAGGGGTGTCTCAGACTATGGGATGTTGAGATCAGCAATAGAATCTGGGGAAGGAGGAAGAAAAGAGGTCCTTTGGAGTGATGTTTTTTTGTCTTCCCAAGTCACTGTCACACGCCCTGGAGCCATCCTGTCCTGGGGATACCTGAACACCTGCCTGCCATGGGAAGCAGTGGATGGATTCCTGGGTTTGCTCCACTTGTGTGCGCAGCTTTTGCATTACCCACTAAACTGTCTTGATCTCAACCCAGGAGTTTTCACACTTTTATCTTCCTGATTCTCTCCCCATTCCACAGGATGAGTGAGCAAGTGGCTGAGCTGCCCACCATCGTAAAACCAGGACAGCTGCAGCACTTCCAAAGTGAAACTGCCATTTTCTGGACAAAAATGGGATATGAACTCCTTTCCTGTTTACCAAGGAAAGGGTAACAGAACTGGCTGCATGAACCAGTTCTTTTGCCAAAATAACCAATGTGATTTTCCCTGTAAAAATCATTGACAGCTTCAACAAGAAAATAGGCTTCTTTTCTCCTTTAGTATTCCTTTTATGCCAAGCTTTTTAACAATATGTAATTTAGTAAATTTTTAAACTTTATCTCCCTTTGTAACTACCAAGGCCCTTAATAAAAACAATTTCATAATTTTTTTTTCACCGAGAATTTTTTCCAGAGGTGACATAACCAAATGTCATGAAATAAGAAAGTCTGTGTCTCTTTAGATTTACATTGCTTTCCAGTTCCAGCCATGTGGAAACTCGCTATGATAGGGAAAGTGGTCTTATCTACACTGTCAACAGTACAACGTAGTTAAAAGAGAACATATTCATCCTTATCACCTTGGAAATACAAAATCTAAAGCAGTTGTATAGAGCTACTTAAATGAATAGGGTTTTGACTCACTTGCCTGATGCTACCTTCCAGGGCTTCCAACAGAAATGTGTGGGAGTGAATGGAACTCCACCAGTTTTGATGTTCAGTTGGTAGAATTAGGAAAAATACTCCTCTTTCAGCTTTTAAATCCCATTAGGTCCTGTATCTGGCTCTGCCAGCCCATGCTGATCTCAGAGGGAATAGTAACTGTGCAGTTTGAGTGCCCATTGTTGCAGCTCACCAGCCCAGAATGAACAGCACCTGCTGCACCAGCAGTGTGCCTGGAGGGGTAGTGCAGAAATGGGGGAGGTGGCTCAGCTTGCATGGATGGAGGTGGTGCTGCACGGCCAGAGAGTCTCACAAAGCCCCCCCCCCCCTCAAATGATGCCTGCATGCAAGCCCCTGAAATCTCTAACAGACTGAGGGAGCAGCACTGGTATGAGCTGGTACCATCCCTCTGGTGTAAGCAGAAAAACCACCAGCACGGCAACCTCAGTGAAGCTAAACCTGCAGATGAAGACCCTGTCACTCTTGCATTACTCTTCTATGTTCTTTGACTGATCCTCTCATGGATCAGAAATAATTTTTCAGGATCATCCACTAAGAAGAAACCTCATCATTGATATCCAGGGGGTTTGCAAAGGCACTTGCATTTGCACCAACACACTCACACACGTGCCCTGGAAGACTTCACTAGTTGCGACAGCTGAGTCTTTATGACAAACATTGTGACACTCTGAGAGTGACACGTGTCACAGCACATGCAAACCTCTCCATTTGCTGCAGTGTCAGCTCCATCCAGATGTGACCTGGTGCACGTACACAGCCCAGACCTGAGTGCAGGCATCTGCAGCTGCTTTTCAAAGGACAGGTGCAAAAAAGACACTGAGTGTTTGTCAAGGGTCAAGCCTTATAAGTAAGGATCTGTTCTTGTGATATTTCATCTCAAAAACCTCACTGAGAACATAGCTCTGAGCAGCAGCTAGTGGAGATTGGAGCCACTAGTGTGGTTGCCCACGGGCAGCTCAGTATGGGTTGTGTAAGGTACTATAACTTTTCTACAGCAAGTCTAAAATCATAGAATCATGGAATGGTTTGGGTAGGAACAGACCTTTAAAGATCATCTAGTCCAACCCCCCCAGTCAGGTTGGAAAATAGCCAGTAACAACATCTCCAAAGTGATGAAGGGATGATACTGTCCTGGGATGGGGCTCCCTGCTGTTCTTTCAGCCATCTGCAGACATCAGCTCTGTTTGGGCACCTTCATGAGCTGCAGGAAAGAGTAGGCAGGTCCCTTGGGGATCCATCTCAGTGCTCTCAGCTCACTGGCTGCATATTCCTCCAACTGCTGCAGTCACAGGCTGCCCCTTCACTAGGGAGCTCCCCAGTACTGGACGTGTCACCCTGACAGGTCACTGCCATCAGCCTTAGCCTGTAGTCCTGGAGCTCACCAGTGAGCAAAGCCAGACCATAAGTGCATGGCTGCAGGTGGTGATGCCTGGTCCCCTGGGCACAGGGGCTGTGCTTCCAGGAGCTGGCACCACTGCTGACCTCTGGGCACAGTCCCTCGGGGCACTGAGCCCCCAGCCCGGGCCACTGTGCTGGGGTGTGCTGGTGGAGCCAGGGTCTGCAGGAACAGTGATGGGAGCAAAAGCTGCCAAGCAGAGAGGGAAGGGAGAGCCGGGGAGGCAAAGTGGGCAGGAGGAGCTGAGCACTGTTGCTCAAGGTCCTCATACCTCCTCAGCCTCATGATTACCAAGGTCAGGCACTGCAACACCAGCTGTCTCATTGGACCACCATGCCAGAGCACCCACTTACTCTCCACCACAGCCCCAGCCCTTGAGCTAGGATGGACTGGACAATAAGAGAGAGCAGGGGGGTTCTCTGAGCCCCCGTCAATTCCAGAACCCCACAAGCTCAGACACTGGTTAGGTCTGCTGTAACACCCATCTCCTGCTTTCCCTTTGACTTCGGCATGCAGGAATTCCTCTAACCCTGTGCACGAGACAGGCAAAGGAATCATTTCAGCATCAGGTGAGGCTGTCTGGAAGGCCACACTAGCATGTCCCTAGAATTATTCAGGATCTAAATTAGGTCATGGACAATTACTAACTGCACAGTGGAGACCTTGGTGCTGCAGAATGGCTGAGCCTCTGAAGAAAAAAGCAAGGATTCAGAAGATGATGTATCACTGCTTTTGTCCCGTATGGCTATTTATCTCCAGTTAAGACATGAGTAATGCAGTGAAAGCTTATTTTGCTGATCAGCACAATTTCTTCACCTTCCCATCCAGTCTGTTAGTTGTGCTCCAAGTAAGTAGGCAAGAAGGAGAGTACTTGGGGATTGTCAAAATTCAGGAGTTAGTTTTGCTTGCCCAGAATGTAACAAGTCAAAAGCATCTCACACATGAAACGAGATGAAGCCAGACAAAAAAAAATACAAACTAAAATGATCATTTAAAGCCTTTTAACAACTGACTGCTGTTTAATGGAAATGGTTTTCATCTATTTGTCTCATATAAGCGGCATTGCATACAGTCAAATCTAGATCACTGGCCTCATCACCCTTTAAACAAGTGTGTGGTTCTCTGCCAGTACCTCCACAATTCCCTTTCCTGTTTCTTTAGTTTGACAGAATTTTGAAAAAGCCTTTTTAGGAATTTGTGAAAAGCGGTTAGAAAATCAGTACTCCAGGACTATTGGATTAAAAACCCAATGTCAGATCACAATCATTGCTCATCATCACCACACAGCTGTTCACTGAGAAAACTTCTACAGACACACACTCCACATCTGGGACAGTACTCCCAACATGAAGTTAATCATTTAAAAAAACAAAGCCTTCTAGTTGTTGAATGTTCAACATATGGACTTCCAGAGCCAGTGCCATTGTCATTAATGCTGATGGGATAAGAGGCTTTGGTTCCCACCATGTAACGCAGCCCTTATGCTCTTTGGACTGGTTCACATGAACAGCAGAACTGGGCTGAAGGATGGACCGGGCTGAGGTGCTGACACTCACAGGATTGGTGCTGGTGCAAGTGGATACAAGGAACCTGCTTGTGATGCATCTTTTCAGACTCTGTGTAGAACTGCTCATTGCAGGACTCTGCTCAGTGCACTGCTCATTAAATTTTTCTTGTATACTCAAGCACAAACAAGTGTTTAATTTGCCTTGAGAGCTACCATAAGAATTTCCTGACAAGATTTAGCAAGAGAAAGGCACTGCACAGTCTTGCACATTCTGCTGTCACCTGCATCTGAGAGGGGCATTACTGCATACCCCACAGTTCTCTGGGTGGTAGATGTCTTCACTGACTGTGGTCTGCTTTAGAAACAAGGATTTATCACACTCCAGGGAGCTGCGTGTTGTACTGGAGTATTCAAAGACTTATTGCCATCCAGTTAAAAATGAAATAATACTCAAAATCATAGATTTAGGTAAACAAAACGAAATCACAACCAGATAAAAACACTGCATGGTACAACTGCTAGGTTGAGCAGAAAACATTCTCCTTAGCAGCTCCAGCACATCATCTCACTTGCATCTCTACAGGCTGACAGGTACCACACAGCCCATAGGTGTGAGATGCTGAACTCAGTGCTTTTCCGGGGACCCGGTACAGATCTGTCTCCCGCACCCACCTGCAGCAGAGCTAACTGCTGCTGGGTGATAGCAAGAAGGCGCTGTCCCACAGTTACATGGGAAAAGCATAAGTTAGCATAGGTTTGGTGACTTGGACAGTGCCCTTTCATCCTTCTGCACCAGCCAAGGGTCTAGCTCAACTCCAAATACTCTCACGAAGTAACCACTACAGGGAAGAGGAAGGTCTGCTCTGAGAGGGGTGACCAGCATCCTTAACTGCTCACCTGCTCAAGACTGTGTCTCTGCATGTGAATGCGCATGCCTGGAGAGATCTTAACCTGTGTTGCATTAATTAATGTATAAACCACATTTATCAGAACATTCATAACTAAGTCAGTCATTGTAACGCATTTTAAAACTAATTCTCTGCTCTTCTGACCTCTCATGATAATTTCTCTTTTCATAAACAAATGTCTTGAACAGAAGAGCAGGATATCAACTATGTAATAAAGGATGCTCAGAAGTATGCCTCAGAGGCTCAGAACTCACTAAATATCCCATAGACTTGTCATGTCTCTATTTTATTTCTTTGCACCAAGATTTCCCTAAATCCTCAGTCTTTAACAGAAGAGGGATTCTTTACATTGCAAAGCTGCAGACAGCAAATTACTTAGCTGGAGACTGAGATATCAAGCAGCAGCTGAGTTTGATGTTGACAGCACTGATAAGGAGCTGAGAACTTACTTGATGAAGTTAAGATAAAGGAATACACACAGAATAAATTTGTATTGTTTGAATGGTCATTGTAATACTTCTGCGTGGAGTTATGTGTAAAAGCAGCAATAAGGACATTGTTGTAAAATAAGAAAACAAACAGTCAAATGAATAAACAAATGAATAAACAAAGAAGGACCTAAGAACTGGTGCTGAGCACATCAAGACCAGCACAAAAGTGAGCAAAAAAATTTTGAAGGTTTCTACTTAAATTTTTTTTTAGATTATCTTTTACCTTCTTTTCAGTAGTTCAAATTTGGGAAGAAAGTATATCTTTCAAACACTTTGTAACACCACCACTGTCACTTCCACTGCTGCCAGCTCTGCAGGTGAAATAAGATGAATGCGGAAGTGAAATAAGCATCCTAATTCTAACCAGACAATCATAAAAAACTCATAGTAAGGAACATACTGAGAACGTTAGATAGCACAATGGCTTTTATATTTTTGTTAAAATTTTCACTGCCTCTACTACAATTGGATAATTTTATTTTTTGACTCTAGGTTTAAAAAACTTGGCCACTGTGTGTGTGTGTGTGTGAGTGTATGTATGTGTGCTTGTGTGTACAAACAGGAGGAATCATAAGGGCGTGAATTAAAGAAATGGAGAATTACTCTTTCTCAGCCCCGCAGATCCATAGATAAATCTTCCCAGAAGACAACCATGCTGACAACTGAAATCCTACCAATAGTTTCCTTTGAGCACTACATGACTAGAGTCATAAAGACTAGAACTTCTATTATTCATTAAGAAAAAGGTTTCTTGCAGTAATGCATCAGAGAGCAGAGGTTTCCCTTCACCCCTGGACATTTCTGCAAACACTGAAAAAGTGGCTAAATCTACCTGGAAAAATTGCTTGGTGTGACCGAGACAAGGGCGTGCAGTGTGGGGCATCAGGGGCAGCTCTCTGACACGGGCAGATTGTGCCAGCGAGGGCAGGGCTCCCATGCCAGACAGGGCTTGCTCTCAGCCCCAGAACTCTGACTTTCTCTTGTGGTCTCACTGTGGTGGGCAGCTCAGCCCACCCAGACACTCGCTCACCACTGCAGGTCGGGAAGAGAATCGGGAGAGTAAAATTGCGAAAATTCATCCACTGCTTCTCGCGGGCAGGCGGATGTTCCGCCATCCTCAGCACAGCAGGACTCTGTCACATGTCACAGCTGCAGCATCACAGAATCACAGACCGGCTGAGGTTACCAGGGACCTCTGGAGGTCACCTGGTCCAACCCGCCTGGCTCAGGCTAGGCAGTGTGGAAAACAAGGCAGAAGTAAATAGCCCATTTCTTCCCTTTGTTAAACTTCCAACCTAATCTGGATGTGTCCAAGTAGCAAAAGCCTGAATTTGCCACCGGGTCTCAGCTTTGAGTTCAGGATTTTTGGGCACAGTAATTTACAGACCAATAAAAAAAGCTTCATTGTCTTAAGAAAAACAAGTCTGAGTCTGTCTTAAAACTACACACTTTTTAACACACTGTCTCCCTGATAAAAAAGGGATTTATCTGAAAAACCTGAAGGCACCAAAAACTGTTGTGAATAGGGAGGCTTAGCACACTGGTCAGTAAGATAAAAAAGCCTAGTCAGGCAATGAATAACAGCAGAAGATTGTTATTAAATTAATACTTGGGGAATGCACAGGAGAAAGCAGACTTCTGCTCAGTTTTCTCTTTTTTTTTTTTACCTATTTCTGATTTCCCTGCCAACAGAGCCAAAGACAGAACTTTGCAAACATTTTCCTGCAATTTTTCTCTTACAAATGAATGGTGTTTTACTTAGGAGGCAATAAAATGTCATGGGATATTACATGTGGCAGATTGGTTGGAGGTGCGTACATGTATTGTGTGATGTATTGTGTTCAAGAACACAAACAAAAAACCCTGATCTGTTCTTATCTGGTTTCTGCTGGTGCCCTTGGACTCAGAGAAATATAGTCTGCTCTGTCCTTGATGCAGTAACTTCCTGGAGGAGACATTCAGCCATTGTCTGTCTGGAATTGTTTCAGCAACTTCTCTTGCTTTTACTTTCATTGTATATGATGTTTTCCAGAAGTCATATTTTTATGTCTTCTCAGAAACCTAGTTCTCCTGTAATAGAAAATCTTTCACTAAACCAACTATTTGTTTCATCCAGCTGGTTTATTATCCATTCTCATACATTTGTTCTCTTTATACAAATGGAAGCAACAATGAAATGAAAACTGTAAAGCTGACAAATGCAAGCTATCACAGTACAGATTAAGAGCATCACAACAACTTATTTTTTACAAGGAGTGCTGAGGCAATAAAGGGTGAATTTAAACCAGTTAGTGGGGAAGGTGCTCTGTATCTTCCCTTTTCTGACCTTAACACACCGTCAGAGAAACAACCAGAAGCCATGACTCCTTTCCCTGGAGAAAAACTGCAGGTGGTTTTCTGGGGCGAGCACTCTGACCACAGCTACAGCCTGGAAGGGGTTTCAAACACAAAGCTCCCTGCTCCCATACTGACCACTGTCATATAACCTCCTCTTACCACTGCCCCACATACCCCCCCCCCACTATTGTCCTTGCTGTGTTCTGCAAGATGCTGCATCCCCTGGAAATTATCACCGGTGCCTTCACTCTCCTTGGTTTTCAGTTAGCCTGGCTCAACACCTTTTTTCCCCTGCAATATCCACATCTTCCTTTCTTCTAATGGGGTTTGAGTTGGTTTGCCATGGCCTGTTAACTCACGAGAACAATATGTATTTTAACTGTCTTGGCTGTGAATGCATTACAGGAATCACCCCTCTATGAGCCTGGAAAGCCAAGGACTACAGGGCTTGTGAGGAGTCATCGGTGGGAGAGCAGGCTGACAGCATCTTTGCGATGCAAACACATTTCTAAACCAGACATGTTTTGCTATAATGCAAAGCAGACAGAGTGGGGCTGTGTCATGGGTTTGTGTAAAGCTGCATTTCCTTTGAAACCAAGTTGTGCTCTCTGTTTTTCCCATCGATTTATTTGGCTCCATCAAAAACTGTTAAGAGGAAAGCAGATTTTGACTGTCTGAGAAAGAGATACACCACCTTTTTTAGATCTCTTTAGGTAGGGAACAGTGGAGGAAATCCGCTTTAAAATGATGTCTTAAAGCCAAGCAGAGTGAAATCCCTTCTATCTCCAGATGATGTTGATTGAGAACAAAATGCTAATAGCCTCCAATTGCTTATAGTTGCTTCTGAGCAGATCTTCCAAGTGCAAACAACTGCTCAAACAAACCTTGAGAAGAAACAAAGTGAACAGCTGAGTAATAATTAATAAAAACACACTGAGAGTTACAGGTCTCCTGAAAGACTCATTTGTTCTTGGAGCCCATGAATTTATGCTTCCAATGTGAGTTATCTACTCCTGCAGCCAGAGCTGGTATTAAATGTGTTCATGCATGTGTGCATGTGTTAGTACATTTCCCTCCTGCTTTTTTTTTAATTACCGTGTTTATATGACAACTTTCATACTAGGATACAAAACAGGAACGTTCTTCAGTCGTATTTATGTGTCCATGGAGCACTGGATGTGACAGAGAGTAATGCAAAGAATAAAAAGATTTTTCCCTTTTGAATAGAAAAATATTTCTGTCTTATTATTAGATGATTAATAGCTGTTCAGCAAGAAAGATGTGGTCATACAAAGGCTCCTCTTTTCTTCCTTACTTTGCTGTCAAAGTTTCCAAACAGCCTGATCTGAGTGGGTGATGCTCTTTCCTTTCCAAGTACTACAAGGGCACTGAATTGTGATTCATTATTCTGACTTCAGGGGCTCTGGAGACAGCAACACACATTTCAGTGTTACAAGAGATCACACACTAATTAACAGCATTACACATTTATGAACCAATTATCATATTTACACAGGACAAGTGCATCCTACATTTAATTATAATTTAAGGTCTCACTTGAATAAGCCTGTGATTAAAGAAAAGCCCAGTGCACCCCATTAGCATTTTGCAACTGAAAGTCAAGATGTTTGGCCTAGTGTGCTTTGCAGGTTCCTTTTCCAGCTCTATCTATAATATTAGCAGGGTTAAGTCCCAACCTGTGTACCAAAGGGGCTTACTTACTCTGCTTCAGTAAGCACTTCTCATACCCCTCAGGACATTCCCCCCCAGCCTGCTTTGCCCAGACCTTGTTGCCTCGCTGCTGCAAATCCTCAGATGGGCACAGTTAGGAACAGGCAACAGAGCCAGCTGTGCCTGTGGTGCCAGTTATGCCTGTGGTACCAAGCCTGGTGCCACCTCTGCAGGCCTGGTGCACAGAAAAGAAATGGCAGGCACCCAGGTACCATGAAACTGCCAATTTCAAATATTGACTGCTTATTCAAAGTGCAGTCTTGGTCTCTCTCACACCTAACATCTATACATAAGTAGGAGGAAAAGGAAAGTAATTATTAAACTTAACTTGCTTTATATGGAAAGCCGATGGACATATGGGACACTTCTCTTTGGATCGATGAGCAAAAATGTTGAGTGGACAGATGTGATTTGCGTGGTATTTCCACCTCTCAAGACTCGCAGGCATCTCTTAAAGAAGAAGCATATATATCATGCATTACCATCATGTATTCCCTTGATATCATTCTTCATAGAAGTATCTTTGTTTACCTAAATCAAATAATTCCATTCACTTCTAATTAGAAATTTACAGGAAAAAATAACTTTTTCTGAACTTGGGATGGTCAGAATAATAAGTAGAGACAGAGATTCTCTGGGTAGCCCATTAGACTACGAAAATGCCTGCCTAACCATCTGGAATACAAACTGGGTAGCTATGTTTTAGTGATGCCCATTGTATCTGTAAGCACTCTCTTGGTCCATATTTTTGTCACAGTGTTAATATTAAGGATTTACAAAATCACATGAAGAAGTGCATAGCCACAGTGGGAAGGCCCTTTGCTGTCATAAATCAGCATGAATCTATTCGTACCAGAGGCGAGTCTTCACTTTTATAATGTCTTTTGTGTGGAAGGAAAAGAAGTTTCCAGTTAGTGCATGTAGCAACCCAGCTGTGTATCTTCCTCACACTGGCCAAGCTGTGAGGGTGAGTGCTAACCAGCAAATCTTCTGCCTTTCAGTCCTTTTCAAAAATATACCATTCCAAAATATTTTCTCTTCCCACATACTTGGTGTTCTACCTGTGTAAGTTTCACAGCCACCTTTACTACTCACCTACAAGAAGTATAGATGAAAACTAATTTTTAAAAGTCTTTTAAAACAGCCATAAATGAGTCATTCAAACTGCTGGTGCCATGAGGAAGCCTGGCACACATATCCATCTATTCATAGGTACCTGCAAACAAAAAATCATACTATTTGGGTCTGAAATTTTCTTCTTCTGCTACTCATTCTATGGAAGTATATTCTGTTACATTTTTGGCAATTCCTGCATGAGGAACAGACCAACACTGTAATTTTCTCTGAGGCAAACTGTGTATTTTAAAAGCTGTATAAACATGAGTTTTTCAAAGCACAGTCATTGTTCCTGCAGGCATTAATGTTGCAAACCAAGTAATAAGGCTTTGAGCACTAATAAAAAAATTTAGAATTGCAAGTTGGTAATAAACAATCCAAAGCCCAAATAGCTCTTAGCAGTTAAAATAAATCCAGGCTTCTCTGGGATTTCCACGGAGCTTCGTACCTCCCAGACCATAACTATTCTTCCATTTCAGCTTTCAAATTAGTTGCTATTTAGGCTATTTCAACATCTGTGGAAGAACCTTCCCTCGTAGAGGAAGCCAACATGTTTGCAGAGCTTCTGATTGGTGAGGTATCGTGACACTTGCAGAGAAAGCTTTGCTTCCAAAAGCCAGTGCAGTCAGTTTTCCTCTATCACCTATACTTAAAATGCACTCCTGCTGCAATTTCCCAAAGTACAAAACTTCTGCTTGCAGCTGCATTTTAGTTTGCCAAGGGATATCAGCTGTCCTCTTGTCAGAGATTTTTTGCTCTGTGACTAAATCCCAAGAAATGTCAGTTGTGCCAATGGTTTTCCAGATGGAACAGGATAGTCTGGCCCCTTCCCCTTGGCATCTCTTTTCTGAATTCCACCCTATTGCCCTAATAATCATCCCGTAATGCAATGATGAGTAAAAATACTATGTAGTGTTATTAAAGCAATCTCTAAAAAGCTATTCTATGCCTTTTGCTTTGCTAGAATCTTTTGAACTTCATTTTAGCAGTTCCTCGAGGTATACCAACTGATCTGCAAGAACATGACTTGTCACAAGTCGTGCAGTGCTGTTTGCACCCGGGGCAGGAGAAGGATGGTGCTGCTGTAATGTTTACTGACAACCCAAAACACATCCTGGAGACAACCACCGTTATTTTCTTCATAAACAAAGCAGGGATCCCTAAAGCTATAGACACTCTCTGAAATGCCTGTTCAAAGTAAACTGCAAAGAGGATTACTTTCCAGTAGTTTGGAGCAGCAGAATGTTTAAAGGCATGTGGGCTAAGTACCTGACTACTTTATCTGGGACTTGGGGACTGGGCACATTTAAGGAAGGTATTAATGCCCAGCTCCCTGCCACTGTCCCAGACTATCACATGTGCCTATGGTGCAGGATGTGGCAAAAAGGCCTTTCCCTTGGGGAAAAAATGAACAGTCTCACATAGGATATGTCACTGTTGTGGTAGTACAAGATGAGCGTGAGTATGTCCTCAATAACTTTCCACATGGAAGCCTCTTTGGTCAGCCATGCACGTGGCTGCATCACAACCTGGTGGCTGAGGAAGCTGGAATATGGACTGTGGGGCTTTAATCAGGACATTTAAGGATAGGGATTAAAAACAAACAAACAAACAAACAAAAACAAAACCATGAAAAAAGAAGAAAAACCCAAACAAACAAACAAAAAACCCCACAAAACAAATCCAACCAAATAAAACCAAACCAAAACAACAAAACAAAACAAAACAAAAAACAACCACAAACAACAAATAAACAAACAAAAAGAAAACCAGAAAGAATTAAACTTTGTTACTCTGAAGCACAATATTAATCACAGAAGACAAGACAAAGCTGATGATTTCCATTTTGATGGTGCTGAGTGTATAATCCAAGCACAAATGACAGAGTATGTTCTCCTTGTGACACTGTCCTTTTACGCCTCCCAAGTTCCTGGACAAGGCATCAGTCACATTTTTACATGTAAATGCCAGGCTGAGTGTTTTTGTACAGGGAAACAGTTCAGACAGTAGATGTTCTTTCTGAGATTTCCTGAGTTTCCCTTTCTTACAACAGTTTGATGCAAGTAATACTCCCACCAAGTGGCAGTCCCTTCTACAGGGATTGTAGTGATGGCAGGTACCGCCTGTTGTGCCAATCATTTTATGTTGTCCTGTGATTGAATACTTTTAGAGTAAATGTGCAATGAATTGCATCAAAAGAAATGAAGGAATCATCTTCAGAATAATATTTTGAGACTACTCTAGTTTACACAAAAGTCAAATTAAGATGTCATTAGAGTTTATACCTGAAGGAGAATTCTCAGCATGCTTTCAAATATTCATTATTTGTTGTGATCTGAAGCTTGAAAAAAAACCAAAATTTCCTCCTTAATGGTCTTGGTCTTCTCCATTTGGCAAATATTGTTTTTTCCCTTCTTTTCTAGAGCACAGAAAGCAAAATAATGTTACTGGTACTAGAAATTCAGGCTAGAGGGCAAACTTCCTGCATAGTTTTGATCACTCTGAAATCATCCACAAAGTCCCCTAATCATTGAAACAAAACATTTCCTGTGGAAGGAGCATGCCCCTGGGAGACTTTCAACCTTTTGCCCTTCCCATGGTTCCTTTCAGCTCAGGATGCAGAAGGGCACCTCCACTGTGCATCAGCTGTGAGGACAGCTGCCGGGCTCATCTCCCGCAGCCAGAGCACCCGCTGGGCTGGGCAGGGCAGGGCAGGGCAGGGCAGGGCTGGGCAGGGCTGGGCAGAACATCCAGCAGCAACTGCAGAACGCTCAGCCTGCAGAGTGCCAGGTTGGCAGCACCTCTGCACAGCCCCCCTCTCTGTGCCAAGGGTGAGAGGTGGCATCATCTTAGCCTAGAGTGGGACTGTAGAGCTGTTGCTGTCCAGAGAGCAGACCCCATCCTCATGAACCTCCCATCACGCTCAGACAAGTCCCCTGGCCTGGCAGCAGACCGCACTCGCTCCCCCACAGAACAGGTGCCCATCAGAAGCTGGGAATGCTGCAGGTGTCTCAAGCACTGGCAAGATCCTATTTCAAGCCTTTGTGCATGAAGATCTTTACCCACTGCAATTTGTTTTGCTTGTTTTTTAATCTTCACTGAACTAGGACTGGAAGTTCCTATTATCCCTAAAAACATCCAATTTCCTGTAGCTGATGCAAAGGTTTTGGCCTTACTGATAACTCTCAGCAACAAGTCTCACAAGCTAATAATGTGAAAAAGTACTTTGCTTGGTATATTTTCTTAAACTTGCTCCCACCTTTGTTCACTGACCAACCTTCTGTTTTCTGTTCCATGACAAAAGGTGTATAGAAACCTACAATTTGATTCCCCAACACTGCTCATTACTTCTTATATTTATCAGGTCTCCCACTTAATTATGTCATCTAAAAATAAATCCCAGACATCTCAGCCCTGCAGACCCTGCAGAATTGTCTCCAAGCATTTAGTCATTTCCAGAACTCACCTCTGAATTCAGCTGTTTCATCTACGTCTTTTTTGAGATACACTGAATACTGATTTATATGACAGCTTCCCAATACTTCCAGTGTTATTTCATTCTCTTCCGTCCGCATTCTAATGATGCTTGCTCTTTAGAAAGTGGCTACATGTTGAGTGGTTGAGCCTTCCCAGAGATGCAAACCTGGATGGGGTTTTTTTTGTTTTTTTTTTTTTTATTTTCTGGGTTATTACAGTTAGTTTGGAACATAGCCAGGGGTATGAATTGTTCAGACTAATTCCTCCGTGCACATTACTTCGCGTCTGTCCAAACTGAATTTTGCCTGTCATCTTGTTAGCCATTCACTCCACCATCTTTTTCTACCCTTTGAAGATCATCACAGGCACCTCTGGTCTTGATTGACCTAAATAATTTTTGTGCAGCTTGCATTTCTCATTTCTTCTCTACTAACCTTCTCTTGAAAAATACATGTGTGTGTGTGTGTGTATGTGTATGTTCCTGTGTCTGTAAATTCAGCACCTGCATCCCTTGTGGGAACTTAGTTACATCATTCCACAGACTTTCTTCGATGCCATTAGCTTCCCTGCCATTTCTGGAAAAAGCTTTTCCTGACCTAGCGTAACATAGTGTCATATCTGCCTTTGTGGCTCCATCAGAGGACTCTCTCATAATTGACCTGTAATCAGCTAGTACATTTTCCTCAGTTTTTCTGGTTAATAAGCTTTTGTCATACAACTGATATTCTTACTGTCAGCCCATCAGAGTCAAAAACCTCTGTGTGATGTGCATACAACTCTGGGTCAGCAGCATAAGAAAAATCAGAATAGTTACATGTCTGACCTCTGTCTGGGGTGAATTCAGACATTCACTAACTATAGTGTAACATACAGACCATTAAACAGTCTTCTTCGGACTTCTTGTAACGTGTTGCTTTCTTTGCATTTAAGGCCTTCGCTCCATATGGTCATACAAATACGTCTTATTTGCCTTCTAGGGACAGCAGATATCTGACCATGAATTGTCAATACCATTTTTGCTGTCTAATCATAAGGCATTTCACCTGTCCCAGCCTGAAAGCACTTGCTCCAAATAGTCAGATATCCTCTGACACTGTCCTTTCCCCAGTAAAGCACCCCTGAAAACAGTTCTGCAGACAATTGTGCTGTTACAGATTTCTTTGGAGTCCATTGATGAAGCTTTATGGTGGATGTTTGGCTGAGTAAGAATTCAGCTCACACACACTTAGGAATAGCCAAAGTTTCAAAATGTCCACAGAAACTTCCTGAATTTCCTGAACTCCTGTGAGCCTGACCTGTGCCCTGAGAGGTGTACCCGTGTGTCCAGTCTCTGCAGCTTTAAGTGCTCACCTGGGGTCAGGCGGGAGTCCACCCAGGCACAGATACACAGCAAGGTTGGGCCACCTCCGCACCTCATGTGGCTAAAGGCAAGCGCAGCAGGATGAGCTGACACGGGTTGACAGGGCATACACCACTGGTCATGAGGAAATCTCCGTATCATGTTCCTGCGTGGGGCAGGACACTTCCTGGCAGCACTTGTGCCACCTCACTCTGCTTTCTTAGTGCTGAGGTACAAAGAGAGAAGAAGTAGAAACTGAGTTTCAAATAACTCTTGTAAGAAGTTGTTGTAAAAGTAATTTAAATTCACATTTCAAGTGAAAAATCAAGAGCACCAGTACTTGCCATCCAATTTTTTTTTTTTTCCTCTGGGAACTTACCCTATTTGTATCTCTGTTCTGCTGTTAAGTCACTATGCTAGCATTTCTCTGAACTCTTGGAGATATTTTAATTGAATTAAATCATTAATTTCCTTCTTTAAAAAA
The DNA here is from genome assembly GCA_025345505.1 of Todiramphus chloris collaris. Taxonomy (NCBI): domain Eukaryota; kingdom Metazoa; phylum Chordata; class Aves; order Coraciiformes; family Alcedinidae; genus Todiramphus; species Todiramphus chloris. The sequence goes on along the minus strand of JANVCC010000043.1, from coordinate 33,141 downwards.
TCTGTACCCAAAATGTGCTTTAATAATACCTGTCCTTAATTTTTTTTTTTCCCCTGGGAAAAAAATAAAGTACATTTTCACAGTGTTAGACCCCACTCTGATACCACATACCAAGGTTAAGACACAACTCCACGCCCCTTTCTCAGTAGCTACCTATCCTGGTAGAGGAGCCATTACCTGGTTGACTGCCCCTTCCTCCCTCCAGCCATACAAGGCTGTAAAATTATGAAATTTCTGGAGGACCAAAACAATATTTTGATAATTGTGATGTTCACCTGAGTGCTGGCCAGTTTTGCAGCTCCTTGACCACCACATCTCAAACGACCACAATAGGAAGGGTCCATCTGTGAGACACTGGATGGAAACCTGGAGTAATTTCTGAGCTGCTTGGACCACAGTCCCCACCCAGAAGTGAGTGGTGACTGCCCACGGGCACACCCAGGGTCAATAGCAGAGCACTTTTCTCCGGGGATTGGCAACTTTAAAAGCATGGCCAGCAGCAATTGCCCAGCAGGTAGAACAGAACCTGGTAGCTGTCAGAGGAAACAGACTGGATCCTGCTCCTGTTAACAACCCACCCACCTCAATATCACAGTGCATCGAATGAGGTCATCCCAAACTGCATTATCTCCTGGAATTCATATTCCTCTCATAGAAGTGTTGATGCAGTCGGCTGCCTGGCTGAGCTGAATGTTATTTATCTGCACTTGATCTTTCCCAAGGCCATTGACAGAAAGATAGAGAGAAAAACATTTATTCTCTCTGTGGTTCATATCATTTTCATGTAATGTCATCTGATCCCCCAGCTGTCTATCACATTTCAGTGAGATTTATGTGAGGTGCTGGAAGAGTAGAATAAAGCTGATGAAAATAGCAAACTTTGCAGAAGTAATTTCTGTTTGCTTGTTCCCAAACCTCACCCACGCTATTATCTTTCACTCAGTAATATTGCTCCTTGACACCTGGATTACGCTGCATCGCCCATTCCATGTTACTCAGGACTGGGTTTATTGATACAATCACAGCATCCCTACACACAAATAAACATACTCAAAACACTTGCTTTCACTCAAATCACTTGGTTACATTCAAATGCAATCATCTCCCTAATCAGTCCCAGGTTAAGTGAGATGATGATGCTCCTCAGTATCAATGTAAATAAATCTATGGGGCCAGGTGCATTACATCCTGGAGTGCTGAGAGAACTGGCAGGGGTGCTTACCAGGCCACTGTCCATTATTTATCATCAGTCCTGGATGACTGGGGAGGTACCAGCCAACAGAACACCCATATATAAGAAGGGACGGAAGGATGATCTGGGGAACTACAGGCCTGTCAGTTTGGCTTCGGTACAAGGAAAGCTGATGGAGCAGATCATCCTGGGTTCTATTATGTAGCACATGAAGGACAACCAGGTGATCAGGCCCAGTCAGCATGGGTTTATGAAGGGCAGGTCCTGTTTAAAACCAGATCTCCCACTTGTTGGATGAAGGCAAGGCAGTGGATGTTATCTGTCTTGACTTTAGCAAGTCATTTGACACTGTTTCCCACAGCGTTCTATTAAAGGAATTGACTGCTCTTGGCTTGGATGGGCATGCAGTTTCCTGGGTGAAAAACTGGTTAGATGGACGAATACAAAGAGTTGTGGTCAATGGAGTTAAATCCAGTTGGGTGCTGGTCATGAGTGGTGTCCCCCAGGGCTCAGTACTGGGGCCACTCCTTTTTAACATCTTCATCAATGATTTGGATGAGGGGATAGAGTGCACCCTTGGGAAATTTGCAGATGACACTGAGCTGGGTGGAAATGTCAATCTGCCTGAGGGCAGGGAAGCTCTACAAAGGCATCTAGATAGGCTGGATCGCTGGGCCAAGGCCAATTCCATGAGCTTCAGTAAGGCCAAATGCCGGGTCCTGCCCTTGGGCCACAAGAACCCCCATCAGAACTCCAGGCTGGGGCAGGAGTGGCTGGAGAGCTGCCAGGCAGAGAAGGACCTGGGGGTGTTGATTGACAGCCGCCTGAACATGAGCCAGCAGTGTGCCCAGGTGACCAAGAAGGCCAATGGCATCCTGGCCTGGATCAGGAATAGTGTGGTCATCAGGAGCAGGGAGGTGATCATTCCTCTGGACTCGGCTTTGGTGAGGCTGAACCTCAAATACTGTGTCCAGTTTTGGGTCCGTCTCTACAGGAAGGACATGGAGGTGCTGGAGAGGGTCCAGAGCTGGGCTACAAAGCCAGTCAGGGGTTTGGAGCTTGTCTCTTGTGAGGAAAGGCTGAGGGATCTGGGGCTGTTCAGCCTGGAGAAAAGAAGGCTGAGGGGAGACATTATTGCCCTCTACAACTGCCTGAAGGGAAGGTGTAGCAAGGCAGAAGTTGGTCTGTTCTCCCTCATGGCAAGTGATAGAACAAGAGGAAATGGCCTGAAGTTGAACCAGGGGAGGTTCGGGCTCGATTATCAGGAAGCATTTCTTTCCAGAAAGGGTTGTCAGGCACTGGAATGGGCTGCCCCAGGGAGCTGGTGGAGTCCCCAGCCCTGGAGGGGTTTAAGAGCCTGGTAGATGTTGTGCTTAGGGACAGGGTTTAGTGGTTTTTGATAGGGCTGGGAGTAAGGTTGGGCTTGATGATCTTGAAGGTCTCTTCCAGCCAGAACTATTCTATGGTTCTGTGACTCATTCTATGATTCCATGATGTGTTTGAAATCCATTAATAAAGAATGTGAAAGAGGGTGGATTGGCAGCACAGAAAGGGATCCATCTTTTCCTCTTTGCTTGCTAAGGTGATGGAGGGTTTCCAGGACAGTGCACCAGGCTGGGGCAGACCCTGCAGGTGAGTGCTTCCTGAACCTAGGAGCACTCCTCGTCTTGCTCTTTTTGCTCCATCCGTGCACACCAGCCCTCAGCCCTGTGCTGGAGGCTGGGCTCTGCTTCCTCGGCCACCTCGGAAGATCAGTACTGCAGCCTCAACCTTGGGTCCCCTGGGGCAGTACCCCAGGGGCCCTGGCATGCCCACAGCAAGGCTCCAGCCATGTACACAGGGCAAGTTCATGCCAAAAACAGGCCCTCTGTGAGAAAAATGAGTGGGGTGGGATGTGCTCAACATGGCTCTTTCAGGACCAGGATTTTTCAAGCCCAGCTGCTGTTGTTACTAACCTTGTGAAGGGAGAGGTGGAACATGCTGTTCACAGACCAGTTTATGCCTCTCTGCAGGCTCAGAAGGGTCAGAACTGCTGCCAGGCTGGGAAAGAAGCCCTGCTGATGGCAAAAAAAAAATGATTCCCAAGAAACAGGGGATACCATCAGCCTCTGAACAGGAGGCAGGAGAGGAGCACTCCATGCAGGGGATCTCCCAGTCTAAGTTTCCAGCTTTAGGACAAATATTATTTTCTTATCCTGTAACACTTTCAGCCATGGTAACTAGGGGCTTGTCTCTTAGCATGCTGAACCCTTCAAGTATTTCTCCATTTAAGATGTAGTACCTGACAATCTCATGGCACCAAGATGGTTGTGAAAGTCTAGAATTTCTACCTCATTAGAATTTTCAAAACAGGCACTGCAAACAAGCAAGTATTGTATGCTTACCCTCAGCTGAAAATGTAGGAAGGTAAAACCTTTTTACTGCTATTTGTGACATGAAAGGAAGCTATGGTGTATTGCAAAGGGCACATCCTTCCTCCTTGTCCTTCAAATATTCTCTATCAGAGTATTATGATACCTGACTTTTTTTTTTTCTGTATTCTGCAGGTTGAGGGTGGCCTGTTAAAGCTGGGTGCTTGGTTACGTTGTTGTTGAAGAGGAAGTGTGTGTGTGTGTTTGTGTGTGTGTGTGTGCATGTGCACGCCTGTGCATGCGTATATACATGTGCACACCCACAGGGGCAGGCAGTAATGTATTCCACCTGTTGCTGTGACTGGTGAAATTCTTACCAAATTTCTCATGTTCATGAGTAGATAAAGCTGTTTCCCAAATCTGCAGGTGGTGATATTTATATGAAAGTTTAGGTTAACTTGAGAGGCTGGAGTCAGTGATTGCATGGTCTATGTAGAGGTGCTCACACCTCAACGGACATAGTGTGGTGGGGTACTAGACACGAACAGGGAAGCTATGAACAGGTAGATGCTGAATTTGAAAAGTTACAGATGTCATTTACGTAAAAAGTGATCAGTAGCTCCCAAACTTTAACTGTGAGCAATCAGTCTCATTTATGCGAGTTTTGTTGTTTCTGTGCTCCATGTATTACCATATTTATGTTAAAAATATCTACTTCAATGCTACTTAACTCAGCTTTTTCCTTATTTCAGTCCTAGCCTACTTTTTCAATGAAATAATGCAATTATCTACTTTTCCCCGAGAAGGTGAAGAGAACAATGAGCAATATATAAAGGCTTTAGAAGCTATCTATCCACATTCAGGTTTATAATAGGTCAGCTAAAATACCAGTACTGGTATAAGAACTTCATACCTTGGACTAGCTAATTGGTTTGATGACTAATTTTTCTTCAGGGTAAAAAAGAAAAATCATCACAGCATTTACCAATATCAAAGCAACTGATTAAAAAATATTTTCCATATTAAAGTTAACACTTAATTAGCTTAGCTCTGGCGAGCTTGCACTGCCTGAAAAAGAATTCCCTCAGAAGGCTGGATAAATCCTCTTTATTAATCCTTTCCTCTGGTTACATAATACACATCTGCAACCATCCTATATTACTTCAGTAACAATTATATTATGTTAAAATGAGACTTACTTGAGATGACAGCAAAACTCTCATGTAAAAGTGCCAATATAATTGTTACAGTAAGTTAAATAACATATTTAGCTTTTAAAAAAATATCCGGCCTTACCTGTGTTTTATTAAAACAGGAAGCAGCAATGCCAGCTACAAAGGCTGTAATCCTGAGTGAATCCTCTGGAGTAAACTGTCAGTCAGAGATCCAAAGTACCCAACAGAAGCAGAGCAGAGGCTGGAGATGTGTTTGCCTGCAGAGCAGAACCCACAGGGTTTCTGGCACAAGAGTGCCAAGACAGGAGAGGAGTTACCAGGGAGAGCTGGTTACCTATAGCATCTGCTCTAACAAGGACTTGTGTTGAGGGTGCTGCAGCTCCAGTGTCTTCAGGAGGGTGCTGCAGCCCAGGAGTTGTCTGGGCAGAGCAACAGGAAAGGCACTGGCTGCTACCTGAAGTGTCATCTGACATTCTGTAGTGATGCCAGTAAAAATTATAGGCACTGAACATAATCACTGGGGCTGACATTTATTGTTCTGTTTCAAACATTTCTGAGAAACAGCACCTTTGACACTTAAAGGTGTTTTGTGAATTCTATCTCATTTCCACATACACCTCTGCAAGTCCTTCTGATTGGCTGGCAGTGACAGACGAGCATGCCACTATTTTTGCATGAAGGAGACAAAATAACTTATTTAATGACTCCAGTAATACACTCACATTTCTCAGGCAACAAACAATAGGACAAGAGGAAATGGCCTCAAGTTGCACCAGGGGAAGTTTAGGTTGGAGCTTGAGGGTTCCCCAGGGCTGTGCCAGGCTGCCCAGGGCAGGGGTGGAGTCCCTGTGATCCCTGGAGGGGTTTCAAAGCCCCACGTGAAGCTGTGGTGCTGAGGGCCATCAGTTAGTGGTGCCCTGACAGTATTGGGGGAACAGTTGGACTCAAGCATCTTAAGGGTCTTTTCCAACCTAAATTATTCTATGGTTTCACTGTTAAACACACTGTTTATAGCCTCAAGCCCATGTTCTGCAGGGCACAGTAATACTGGGTAATAGATTGGGCTAGTTAGAAATCCCTGCTTTTGAACAAGGCTTTATGGAGTACAGGGGAAAAAGTAAGAAACATAAATATGTAACAGCCATTCCAAATGAAGCAAGCAAACAAGGTAACAGATTAAACAGCCAGAAAACTGGTGGTCAGGGATTTCTGGGAAGATCAGTCCTAGAACCACAAACTTTGCAGACTTTGCTGGAAAGTGGGAGGACATCCTACATTCACATGCTCTGTGGTGTTCACCTGTCGCTGCTTATGCCGGGAGCAGAGAGATGCAGCAACATATAAATTCAGCAAGAGCAGGCAAAAGAAGCAACTTTATTAATTTACAACCCCATTTTCTATCCCCTAGCCCCACAGGGCGATTGGTCAGTGATCACCCATCTCCTAGGGTGAGTGGCTACAGTCCTACAGCACCTATTTCAAAATATTTTTCCAATGTACCATAAACAGAACTTAGCAAAACACCACGTGTTTAGTCTAGTTTACAAAACCGTCCTACTGTTTCTCATAACATGTGTGAGAAAGGCAGGATTCTCACCGAATATTGTGAGAACCTAGGAAAATCCCTCTGCTAGCAGCTTTTCAGCATCCACATTCACCTACAACAGATGCCAAGAGATAAAGCCAAGAACGTGGATGGACCAGGAGCTTTGGTAAGCAAGGACCCATCAATCTGTAGCAGAACTGTAATTCAAACATGTGTTGCAGACAGGTGCAGACTGGGGGCCTCCTCTCCATATGCAGTAACTTGTAGATCTGTTCATGCTCAAATGCGGGAACCTTATTTTCAAACCAGTCAGGAAAGCTTGAAACACAGAAGTCTGTGTCATTCCTTGCTGCTGACTCACCCTTTACTCCCCCAACAGAAACTGGTGTTTCTTTCTCAGTTTTCTCAGTTTCAGCTGGAGGAAGTTTTCACCCAGGTCAGGAAGGACTCGTCACTGTCACTTTTCACGAGATCCTTCTTGCCCCCCACTGGCACGGAGGAGTTCCTTTGCCCATGGCTCAGTTTTTAAAGAGCATCTTTGTACATTTACTCCAACATCTCACAGTTTCACACACAAGTTTTGCTTCTAATTTCTCATCTGCAGTTCTGTTACTTCTGACAATATGTTACTTCTGACTGTTGGGGATGGATGTGGGAAACAATTATCATTAGTTAAAAATGCATCCTGTGGAGCTTCCCAGCCTGTATTTATAAATATAGAGCTTTATCTCTACACATGGCCTGTCTCTAGAGCAGTAGAAAGGTGTTGGTATTGCGTCATACAGTAAATTTTAGTGATTTTCACTCAAAAAAAAGTTAGGAATTTTCTGAGACAATAAAGAAGGAAAGGGCTATACCTTTTTTACAGTGTACATCTTCCTAATTTATTGCACAGTTTGGAATCTTTAAAGTTGTTTGCCAGACCCACTGAATTCTCTTTCCACTATTAAATTTAACAGTCTTCTGAATGGTTTCCATATATCAATGTTGCCAACATCTGTGGGGTAGAGAATATTAAGGAATTAATAGTATATGAAAGTTTGTCGCTTGTGGTGCTGCAAATGTTAAGCTCTGACACTGAAACTTCATTTTAATCAGTTTGAGATTAATGCCATTTGTCGTAAATGTCCTGCTTTTTAAATGTTAAGTAAAATGTGTTTTCCAGGCATGAAAAGAAAGAAAGCTGGGAACAAAGCCTGTTTTACCACGCTATTGCTAACTAGATTATGCAGCGGGATTGCCTTTATCTTTCCTTTACAGTTAAAATACCTCTGACTGTACAAGATTTCTATATTGTTCTTAATCAAAAAATATGCACATATATGTTGTACAGAGTATATATTTTCTATGTACATAAGGAAAATACACAACAGAATATTACATAAATATGTAATATATACATGTAGTGTTCATTATATATACATTTTCATGCATATATAATGAACATTTTGCTTTTTGTATATCGTTAAGAAAAAAATCAGGAAACCTTCTCATGTTCCTTTCTGTTTCTCTCTCTCTTTCTCTTTGAATCGCCATCCATGGACATAATAAAAAGCCATATAGTTATGGTATTCCAGGATATGGTGTCATAGTGGCCCTGGTACAGTAGATAATGGTCAGACTTGATGATCTTAAAGGTCTGTTCCAACCACAATAAATCTGTGACACTCTCTCTTTATCTCAGTATTTATCTCATTATCCATCACTTCCTCTACCTTTCTGATTTTAAATTATGTATAGTATATAAAAACTTAGAGAGATACAAAGGGGTGTGAGGAAGATTTCTAGGTTTTTTTCTTAATGGGACATAAATATAGACTAGAAAATATATGAAAACCCCACACTTGCCAGATCCTTTGTTTTGTCATTGCATATCTAGAAGCATCACAAGCTACTAAAGAAAAATTGGTGCTAGATCTCTGCAGTGTAACAATGGACAGAAAATAAGACCTTTCTCATTGGAGCAGAATGAAAATGTAGTGTGAACATAGTGGCTGTGACAATTTTAAAAACTGAAGCTGTAGAAATTTCATCAAAGGGTTTTCTAGAATTTGATTTCTGCTATTATTTTTCCAAGGAGAAAATACACAGCTTGGTTTATTCAGTTACTTTTAAAAAACTTTTGTAGCTTCCTATTTTTTGAGTGATAAACTTACCTAAAATTGAAAAAAAAAACCAGAAAAACCTTAAGGTCCCTAAACTTGAAATTTCAGAGTAATAGTTTAGGCAGGGTTTTGGCCAGAGGAACACAACATTTCTTGCATATTAGTTGTATGTGCACAGGTTCACAAGCCACCTGCACTAAGATGTTTGAAGAAGCAGGGAGCTTTACTAACATCCATGCCAAGATTAAGATCCGACCAGATTCCCCAACATGTGACCGTACTTTCTTTCATTTTTCTGCTAAGAAAGAAATCTCAAAGGAACTGGTACAAAGGGATGATGGCATTGCTTTCTCCACCATATCTGAGACAGTATTTGCAGTGCCCCTCACTCTTCCCAGGGATTTCCTGGAATGTTCTCTTTACTTCGTCAACTGTTTTCACTGAAAACAAATAAACACAGAAACAAACATATGAACCAAAGGAGAAAAATAAAAAACAAAACCAAAACAAACCAAACAAAAAAACCCAACATACACACACACAAAAAAACCCAACAAAAACCAAAAACCACACAAACAAACAAACAAAAAAAGCCACAAGAAAACCCCACCATCTTAGCATTAAACTGTAAAAAGTTAGAAGGACTCACAAGAGGAAAGTGAATCTTGTTCTGGCAGCATGACCCCTAAAACAAGGAGCAGAGTCAGCCCCAAACCAAGGGGAAAAGAGCGCACTCTCTACCTTCATGGTTCTCAGCTTCTGCTGTGCTTGCTTGTGACTTCTTACACTGAGTTTCACAGTGGAGGGAAGAGCTGGACATCTGCTTTCTGTGTAGATTGGACAGAGCCTGACCCAGCTGGCTATTGCCAAAAGTAAAGCATGTCTGTTTGGTGATTAATTCAATTGGAAGCATTCTACTTATACAAGAGATGTAGGAGCAAAGGCAAAATGGCAAGTTGTAGAAATTAAAACAAACCAAAAAGACCCCATCCAAAACCCCACCAAAAAACATCAATGGAAGTTTATAATGGTAAGTAGCCCTATCTGTGAAATGCAGGCCAGCTTTTCAGACACAAGTAAGTCATGCTGGCACAGCAAAAGTGCTTGAGAAATCCTCTGTATAAAGGGTGATCGTACTAAAAGAGGTAAAACTGCAAACCAAATTAACCCCTATTACACAAAATCTTGTAATAAAGGAATATATGCTTTTCTTTCTTGTTACTTATGCTTGGACAATTATATAGCACAATTAAAGATTCAACATGTGACATTGATTCAGTGAGAGGCATAACTGGATGACACTGATGATCAGCAATAAATTTGTAGAGTAATTTCAATTTCTGGCACATCAGTAGAAGCATCCACATTCAGTTGCTCAACCACAGCAATTATTTTGTCCTATGACAAAGAGTTATGAGGCAAATATTACCAAATATAGTGAGGACTGGAAAAAAGATACGTTCAAAGCACTTCCACTGTTACTCTCTGGCCACAATAGAGCTTCAGAGAAGCCTGCTCTCCAGGAGTTTGTTCATTTCTTACTTGCACTCACACTTGTTTATATTTTCTTCCCCGGTGTTTTCCTCAGTTAGGATTTCAAGCTGTTTAAAACACTTTGAAGGTGTGAAATAAAGGCCCATCAAATTCTTATTGCTGGCAGTTGAATGCCACCCAAAATAGCAAATGGGTTTTGACAGACTCCAAGCAGCATGTCCTTGCATTTCATGTGATTTAATTTTGGCAGTGCAAGTTTCTTTAGATACTATTCACTTTTTCAACCTATAATAAAGGATATACTTCCCAGATCCAAAAACTACTTTTGTCTGGAGGATAACGTATCTAACAGTTTGAAACACTCATGAAAAATAAATGTATGCTCTTAAAAACCCTGGAATATCAACAGCCCAGCAATGAAAAGGTGTCTTTTTTGGAAAATCAATCCTATTTAGCAATCAGTTCCAACCAACCCTAGTTATTTCCAAGGAACAGGAATGTCCATCCCTGTCAAATTGGCAGTAAAATAGGAGTGCAGTGTTTGAAGGGTTTGCATCCCAATTGCCTGGCCTGTCTATTGTTTCTAAAATCATTTCTACAAAATATGTTTGATGAATTCTCTTTTTTTGGTGAAAATCTGCAGTTTCACTGGGCAATACAATCTTCTGTGCAAAACAACACAAACCCTGTCTTGTGCCCAAAACCTGAGGTAAAACTCCTCTTCAAACCAGTCACACATCACAATTACTCCTGGAGTCACAGCTCTCTGCTGGTCTGGTTCCCTTATCCAGGCAACGAGGAACTCTTGCAGTGAGGCGCTTATCCTGGGGGATGTCTGTGCTGGATGAGTGTCCCACAATTGGGTGTTCTTTGGGTGACCACATAGAAACAAACACTGTTCTGCCTTCCCTGTCAGGTTGTGTGATCCAAGTGTCGATATATCTTTATCATCTGTTTTGGGATGCAGAAGAACAAGACAGACAATAAACATAAAATCGGATCATTAGAGAAGTGTTGTAAATAATTTAGGCTGAAAGTTTCAGGGTGTGCTCTTTTTTAATACTGTGTTTCCTGCTCCATGCCAGATACAGCTGCCTTTGTGCTCCAACGAGCAGCTTCTTCATGAGGCTACTGACAAGGATTATGTTCACTTTAGTCAAGAGCAACAAGGCAAGAATGAGCTCTTTTTGATCTATTTGACACTTCAAGTTTATTTACCTGTGTATTTCTCTGTTTTCTAATAACTATTGAACACTTCTTTCACCAAGCCCTTAAGAGATCACCTAGAGTGTATTTGCACAGGAGATGGAACTGTAAAGATTTTTGAGCCAGACAATCCTTTCTATGTATGTAATTTTGTAAATTGCTCTCGATATAACTGTTGCTTAGATTCTCTGACTAAAGTTTACATCCAAGCGACTCTTACTGCATACACAATGTGAAGCCTCAAAGGTACAAAAATAAACCCCACAAGGAACCCCTAACTCCTGAATATGTTCCTTTTGACTCTCTTCTAGTTTCATTGTCATATTTTCAAGGTAAGAAGAAATTATTAAAAAATTTTATCATGGGTTATAATATTCATAATTTTTAAAACTGAAGGGAAGATCTGTTTTTAACATACAAAGATTTTTTTCTTTTTTCTTTTTTTTTCTCATTTTTTCTCTTATTTGAGTGACCAAACAGATCATTTTAATTTATTAAAAAATAAATACTTAAAATCTACAAAGAACCTGAAAAGCAGTCTGAGTCGGGTAGTGTTTTGAAGCTTACAGGCCAGGAGCTGCATTCCATGTTTTCTGTCTATATTAGGCACTCACAATTGTACTGTGAACTTGTGTAATTAGTCATTCAAGAAGCCAACCTGATTCAGTCTGGATTTCCTAGCTGACCTCACTGGGACTATGCACATAGACTGAGTTGTACAATCTTCTTTTCTAGTCTAGATTAATAATAATAATAATAACAACAATAATTTTTGGCATGGAATATTCTTTTTTTTTTTTTTTTTTTTTTTTTTATGTGGACATGAGTCAGAACATGGCCAGAATACCCCAGTTTAGATGTAAGGAAGTTTATATGTAATATTAGGTGAAAGGTAAGACTGTATTTCTAAAGTGGAGGATAAGACCATTCCTTGCCAATATTCTGCAAAGAATAAAATGATAGCAAAGCCTTTGTTAAAGGTATTGGATGGATCCAGTCTTTTGAAGCCCAAATGCCAGATTTTTGCTACTGCTCCTCAGCAGTAGCTATAAAAACAGAGATAAGATGTTTCCTTATCACACTGCCATTCCTGTGAGAATGGAAGATGATTTATGCAGTAAAGGACCTCGGTCTCAGTAAAACAAAAATCATCTCTCTTGGGAACAAAGCAATGGAGTGACACACTGAATGCTGGTTGCATTTAAAATTTTTCAGCCATTTGAAGGTTTCTCAAAATAAGTCCAGAATGATTCTTTTTCTTAGGTGTAAAGTGTATTTGATGTCATCCTTCAACTCTCAAAAGATAGAAGGAAAGATGCAAATAAATGATTGGGATAGAAAGCAGAGAGTGAAAGTTTCAGTAACAACTGAAATTTAGAACAGAAATGGAAATGCTTGTTCTTATTCATTAAGAACATCCCTGCTGTATTCGCTGAAATGAAAGGATTTTTCAGGATGAATTACATTATTGTATTCATTATTACAGCCACCATTGGCCTTTTGATTGAAAATAAAGTGTAAACTTAAGCAAGACTTGAAAACAGAGTGGTGACAGATTTAGAACTCTACAAGCATGCCAGCACAATGATCTGACATTGCTGCTCAGGTGCAAAACCTGAGTTCACCACACAGAGGCCTTTGAGGGTGCAAGAGCCTTCCCTGGTGCTGCATATAACATCTCTGCTAAATCCCACCACGTCTCTCAGCCATGCTGTAAATTCAGAAAGTTTAGTGACAGGAAATTGCATAGATGAGAAACAGCAGCAACTGAATGCAGAATCATAGGACTCCTAGTCACAGACTTCTAGGTAAATTATGATTCTATGGTAAATAAATACAGAAGCTGATGCTAGGCAGAAGCATGGATAAAAAAAATAAGTGAGGGAATGAATTTATCTGAAAGCCTGAAATGTTTGTCTGGCTAGAGGAATATTCAGACAAGCAACCAGATTCTGAAATTCAAAGTGAGCACTATGGGATGTTAGCAGCTACATTTTGATATGGACTGGAGAAAAAAATCTGTATTCAAGAGAGCTGTCCTCTGCATATCCTACGTGTTGGATGCTACCTGAGCTCTTTCACCAGTGCATGAACTGAGCTCGCAGTGTAGCGGGCAAGGGGTGACAGGATGGCTGCTGTCTCCCTGACACATGCAGGCCCAGGAGGGACAGGGCCGTGAGTCCATTCCTAACAAGAGCAGCTCTGTGAGCACTGTGCCTGCAGCTCCCGCGGAGCTCAGACAGCTGCTGCAGCCCACTGCTCCCAGCCCTCTGCAGACTGTGGCTGCTGGCATCCAAGGCTCCACACCCCTAACTCGCTGGCCCAGGCCCTGGCATGCTCATGGGGCCCTTTCCCTTCCTGCTTCCACTGGTAACACCCCGGTGCTGAGTCGTTCCATATCTGCATCTTATGTTTAATGCAGTGCAGGGCGTTTGGTGCTGTTGGGGACCTTACTGTCCCTTCTGCACTCGCTAGTCATGACACTGGCCTGCCTTGGCCAGAGCTGACTCAGCTGGCCATGGCCAGAACTGAGCGTGCAGTGACCACTCTGTTTTACCACATGACTTGAATTCCTACCAGATTTTGAGACAAAGTTCAATCAGCAATGTCTGGAGGATGGAATAAACTAATATATGTATGTGAGTTATGCATTCTGCATTGGCCAGAGACTTCACAATGCCTACACCCTGCACATCAAAGAAAAGAATAGGAAATTATCCACTTGTCAAAATGCAGCTGAGCGAACTGGGGTTGTTCAGCTTGGAGTAAAGGAGGATCAGGGGAGAACTTCTGGATCTCAACAGCTCCCTGATAGGAGGTTGGAGCCAGGGGTGGTGGGGCTCTGCTCCCAACAAACAAGTGACAGAACAAGAGGAAACGGCCTCAAGTTGCACCAGGGGAGGTTTAGGTTGTCTATTAGGAACAATTTCTTCCCTGAAAAGGTTGTCAAGCCTGGGGAGGGGCTGCCCAGGGCAGTGATGGAGACACCGGGATCCCTGGAGGTGTTTCAAAGCCATGAAGATGTGACATTTACTCAGGGACACGGTCTAGTGGTGGACCTGGCAGTGTTACATTTAAAGTTGGATTCAATGATCTTAAGGATCTTTTCCAACCTACATGATTCTATGATTAAGCTGAAACCATGATCAGGGTTCTGTCTTAATTTCGTCTTTGGGAATACCAAAAGCCAAAGCTGACTTCAGGAAATTATTCTTACTCCTGTAGCAGAGGTGAAACAGAAACTGACTTCCGTGGAAACAAGGCTGGATTTTTCTGTAGCTATCAATTTTTTATTAAATGAGAAGTTTTGACATAACATTCTGACATATCATAAATTTAGAAATTATGTATTATCTATAACCCAGTAAGTTAAAATGCTTTTAAACATACAGAGGTAGATTTGGTCAGTACTAGTAACTAATGTTTTTCTAAGGGATCCATTCATTTGTAGATTTTTATAACCCAAGGAAGCCCTTATCAAGTAGTTAGGCTTCTCTGTCAACCTGGGCTAAAGATCTTTGATTTCTGCATAAAACCGTAACTTTGCATAAAATAGGAGTGTGACTTTTAGAAGAGACATCTCAAACTGTTTTAAAATTGCAAGGGATGGAGGAACCACTAAGTCCTGGACATATCATAACAATGGCTTATTACTCCCATTCTCTTATTCTTCCCAAGTCAGATCTGATTTCTGTAACTCTCAGCACTTTCTTCTTTGCAAATAGCCTCTCTTTAGAGCTGCATTATCTTTTATTTCTCTGTCACTGTTTGAGGGTGCAAAGAAATTATTTGACCCTTTCTTGTGACACAGTTGAAAACTTCATCCGTAAAGCTAACATTTTCAAATAATGGGAAGAGAGTAGTTAGGAGGGAGCAGGTTCAAAATTCTGAAGTAGAAAAAAAATTCTTAGAGAAGACAGAGCTAGAGGTGTACTCAGGGAGCTGGACAGAGAATCCTGAGTGATTGGCCAGATTCTAGGGAGTGAGTGTATTAACTGTTTTCAGAAACCAAACTGTGGTCTCAGCGCAGAAGACAACTCTTGGTCCATTTCTTCTACAGAGAGGACTATTGTGGCTTGACCATTATCATGACCTCTGTAATAGAGGCTACAATTCAGGAAAAATGCCAAATTAACAGCTGCTGAGATGATGCCACAGTCAGTGGTAACAAACTTTCCTACACCGGTGTGTATCCAAGGAAAGGGCTAACTTCACATAACTTAGCAGGAGCTGGATTTTCATAAGATTATTTGTCACAGCTCTGTGCTACAAACTGTAAATATCAGATTTTATATCCAGTTTTCTTGGTATTGTATTACTTTATTTCCATCATCTGGGTTCATATCAGAAGGTATGTTGGAAGGCAACATCAGTGACTTTTTACTTCTTCACCAAAGCGGATTATACTACAAGGTGGATGAAATATTCAGCATTATCTGTTTTAACTTCATTGCTTCTGTGTTCTCTGTTGTTTCCTGTTTCACTGTCTCGTTCACTGTTTCAAGGTTAAATTTTTCTCCAAAAATTGTTGACCTTTTGAAAATGTCTTTTATAATGCATTTTTAGCTTCCCTGTACAGTGTGGCTAAATGGAATTACCAGGTTTTATTCAGTACAAATAAAATTCTAAGTGAGGCTAGTGACCTTCAGGATAAAATATTTGGCCTTTCATAGATGTTTTTTCCCCTATTTAAACAGAGAAACAAGGTAACAGTTTATTTTCTAACACTTAATGACCCATAAAAGTATCTCTGTATGAAACGAGTGAACAGATACTTAATCTGATACCCTCCAAAAATACAGTTTGCATTTTCAGATGGCAGGGCCTTGTGGCAGACACGCACAATGCTCTGCACAGCAGCAGGGTAAGGAGCAATGAGAGGGGAAGCATGGAAGAAGGAAATTACTTTCAGCAGTAACAACAACCATGAGTCCACAGACCTTGCAATGATTTAGAGTCTATGATATACATTTACTGGCAAAATGTAGACAGGAGAGTAGTATTTGTGTGAAGTATAGTGATGGATGTTGTCACATACCTCGTGCTCTGAGCTCCCAGACTATCAGAGGGCCACCACCCTCTGAAGAAACTGTCCTCCTGAATGTAAAGCTGACCTGGGCCTGTCCCACAGAGAAGCTTTGCGCATCAGACTGTACATGTGCACTAGGTGAGGGCAAATACCCTCACAAAGACAGAGCAAATGTGCTGCCTCTTTTTCCCATGAAAAGCAATATGAATTCTGCATGAGGTATTTCTTCTCAATATTATTTCTTGGGTAAAGAGATGCATCTGTGAGCACTTCCCAGAAAACTCCACATCAAAGGAAGTTACTACTGTAGCTTGAGATATTGCTTCACTAGAGTCATGTCACATTCTAGGGATATCTTCTGAGGCAGGCAAAACAGCCTGTGCCAGGGGAATGCCAATGAATCTGGGGAGTATTCATCTTAAAACATTGCACTGATTATCACAATCTTCCACCTGGCAATAAAAGCTGCAAATAAATACAAGGCAAACTTTCTCATGCATAAAACAAAACCAGACATTTGCCTTTGTAAAAAAAAAAAAAAAAAAATTCTTCTTTTTCTTAAGGTTTTTAATTGTTTGCAAATGTTGAAACATTAAAAGAACTACAAGGTCAGTCTCTGTCTTGTATACTCCAACCAGGACTTGCAAAGTTTCTTGTGCCCTGCAGTGCTCTAACACAATTTCCTTTAGCCTGACAAGCAAATTATTTTGTAGATAAGTGTCAAGTTCCCAGTTCCTCACAAATACACCTTACCTCAGCATTCCCCATGCTTTCTACTACTGGTACCCCTAAGAGTATTAAAAAAGCCTTCAAGGAAGTGCTGTGTATTGTTTTGTTCCATGTACATTGCTCGGTGAATATTCATTGGATTCTTCAGTCTGCACAATTGGTCTGTCATTTGAGAAGTGTATTCATCCCTTAATGAGGTCCAAAGTAATTTATCTGAGGGAAAATAAAAAGAAGTAAAAATAGCAAGGTCATTTGCAGTCTCTTTACAATGATAGTGCTAATGAAGCTTTAAAATGAATGACAAGCTTAATTCCCTAAACTTTTAAGTCAGTACTGAGGAAAATACAGCCATCAGAGAAAAGAGAAAAGCTATTTTTTCCAGAGGGAAAAACAAACAAACAAACAACTAAAGTGCCTCTCTCCTCCTAAAACAGCAATACTATCAAAACTGTACTTCACAAAGTGACCTGTTTCAAATACTCAGAGAAGTTTATCCCTTGTCCAGTAGGAATTTGACTTCATTGGAAGTTTAAGACACATTTCATTGTCCTCTCCTGTCACCGTTAGGATGGCATCACTCTGTGGAATTCTAATTACTTTTTTCTCAATTTTTTTCCTCCCCTTGAAAACAATGAGGAGTCCAAGAAAATCTGTTTCCTAGAGCAATGTTTCCATGTTTAAGATGTCAGAACATATTTAGGCCTTAATATTCTAAAATATATTTTCAATAAAGGATCACAGAAAAAATTAGTGGAAGTAAAGATGCATGATACACAAACAGCAAAATGTTGTGCTTCAGATGCTGTGGTTCAGTTGCTGTCCGACAAGCTGTTTCACTTGTCATGGAAAAAACCTGGTAATATAGCTCATTCCAAAGAAATCTCCTTTAATTACTGTCATAGTCCTAAGCACTGTAAGTACTGCCTGGCAGTAGCAGGAAGTTGCATTCATGTGGCAAAGTATCCACTTTCCTGCTTCTCAAGGTGTCAGGGCAGCCCCTTAGACCTATAACAGATGCTCTCTGTTACCCTCCCTCACCAGAGAGGAAGGGAAAGGGAATAAGGGAGAGAGACTGAGCAATTAGAAAAGGAAATTAAAACAGCTTTAATGAAAATTAAAACAATAATAATCATAATAAAATTGAATATATACAAATATACACAAAACCAGTATCGAACCCAACTCCCCCAATGGTAATTCCATCACCGTCCCCACTGATGCTGTGCAGGCACTGGGGCAGTCCCAGACTGGGCCCCGCAGCAGACAGGAGCTGTGTTCAGGAGCTGGATTCTGGCACCGGGTTCAGGCACACGCAGACTGAGACCAAAGGCAGAATGGACGGAGTCCTCCTCGGGTGCTCCGAAGAAGAAACCAGAAGAGAAGCCAAGCCAAGCCAAGCCAAGCCAGCAAAGCAGGGCAGAAGGGCAAAGAAAGAGAGAGAGCTGAGACCCTCCAGATCCCTCAGCTTTATACCAAGTATATGAGATGGGATCCCTCGATAATCAGTTTGGGGTCATCTGTCCTGTCCGCTCCTCCGTGCAGGTGATGCCTTTCACTTTCTGCACTCCTTGATGTGGTGCACAAGATCCATCAGTGGCCTTGGTCTGCACACCGACCCTTAGTGCTAACTTTGAGCTGCCAGAAACAGCCACTGCCTGTGAAAACATGATGCTAACTTCAGAAAGTGCATATAGTTAGAAGAACTGAGCTGAAAAGTAAAAGCACTGGACAGAATTAGTTGTGTTCTCACTCAAACCAGGACATGAGGGTATCATAATAGTCAAGAAACACAATTAAAACTATAATTCTATTATTTTGCAAGTGTTGGAGGAGACCAGATTAAGTTCTGGAGTATTAGTTCTCATAAATTACTACCAGACCAAAATTTTAAAAGTAGTTTCCTGACTTTTACAGACTTTCTCAGCTACCTTTATTTTAGATCTTTAAATCATTTTAAGTCAAAGGGGCCAGTCTCACCAGTCTTTACTCTCCAGTTCAGAACTGAGTAGTCATTATAGAAAATATCAGATGGGTAGCTATATATGCATTGACCTCCTGTGTGGAAGGAGAATTTTTTTCTACTCAAAGAAAACCTCATTCTTTGCTGTTATTTGAACCAATTTTACAGTTGTTGAGCTGATGGACAAACTGAACATTTTGCATGCTTTGAACTTCATCCCTTCCACGCATCAGCAACAAGCTGTTTTGAATACTAAACTGACATGCTTAATCATAAATTATCAGTCTTCCTTTAAGGCTGTTTTAGAAAGGCCTGTGATGTTTGAGCTTCTAGGTGGGCACTTTGTCAGAACCCTTTAGTAGAAACACCTCTTACTAAAAATGTCAATGGAGCGAAGAACAGAGTACAATTTGTAGCTACTTTAGACAGCCTCTGAAAAAGCAAAAATGGGTGTCAGATAGAGGACTGAGGAAAAGGGAGGACAACAGCCCCACTTGGGTTCTTTGTCACCATTTTATATTTATGGACCAACATAATGCATTTTCCAGTGAAGGGCTGAGCTTCTGTATAGGTCATTTAACCTGAAGACAAAACACTTGCTTGTCAGAGCTACCTTCCAAGGAACATGTTGAAGTAGCCCATGAAGTACCATGTCAAAATTGCTGCTCTGGAAAATTATATAGTGAAGCTGTAGAAATTCAGTGAGAAGTAATTTTCTGTGAGAGAAACAGGGCTGGTATGGCTGGTTTTACTTAGACATACTTAACAGTGTATCAATACAGCGACAATATTACATATATACATACATACATACCACAAAATGAATCATCTGCTTAATGACATGAAGTTTTAAAGAATGAGTCTGTAAATTTGGTATGGGTCTAATTCCAGGTAATTTCATAATGCAACAATGAAGCAAAGTGTACAAGCTCATCTTTCTGGTTACTTATTTTCCAGGTTTTGTTTTGTAACTCCTTGTTGTTGCCCATAACTTGTGTTTTCTAATTAATTTAAAAATAAATTCAGAATAGTTTTATAATTAAATGGCTGTCACCAAGAACTAGCTATGTCCCTGCTTTATGTGTTTGAATTGTCTTTAATGAAGCTATGAGTGTGATAATTAGGAAGATTTTTATTACCACAAAATGAGCAGTAAATTTCTACAATAATAGTAGTGGGTTTCATTTATTTTTTTGAATAAAACTCAAGCCTTTACATTTGTTAAGCTATTAGAAAAATCCTTTATCTGAAATGGAGCTACCAAGATCAGTTTTCATTAAGGTTTGATAATGATTATATTGCAAACTATATTAATCATCATGAAAGTAATTACCTTGTGTCTGTAAAGCCGTAGACTATACTCAAGGAATGTTGAAGTGCCCATGCAGAGAGCGCTATACTATAAATTTTATTTCTCCATAAGAAGCTGGTTATTCTATTAGGGAACCCTTTCAACTCAAATATAAAGCATAAAACATAAATAGCAGTGATTCTGGCATGAGACCTTAAAAAATATCTTGAATGTTGTTCATAGATATGCTTAAGAAGTATATTCTTAGAACAAGCTAGGGACAAAGCATCACTAAATTGAAATTTTAATATTTCTGCCTACCCTGGTATTAGCAAGTTATATTGCTCACATAAATGCATCCAGTTTTGTGGTCCTATTCCTCTGCAGCAGCCAGGCTACTATATTCTTATGTGTCCATTATAGTAGGTTAGACTGGAGCCATAAAGGCTCACCTGTGTAAGTCAATTAAAGAGCACCAGGGAACATTTCCAGGAACTTGGTCATCTGTACTGTCAAAATGCTACAGGGCTTTTGCGTGTTGTCATCTGTGAGATTTAGCACCATTCCAAGTAATTCCTGGGCAAGGTTCAGGAGTTAGCATGGACCAGAGAGCCTGACCTGCAACAGAGGTGCTCACCGGACAGTGGGAGCCAGGCTGTGGGCACTGGGATGAGGCAGTACATCCTTTGCCACTCCTGAGCACAAATTCAAAATGCAACATAAGGCCTTGCTTTTCAGGATGGTACATTTCATAACTATTAAGCAGGCAACAGCCTTGGTCTAAGACTCTTCCTCAGCATGTGCATTGTCCTGCCAGCTGGATTTCCAGGGATAACTGAGAGCACAGCATGTGACTGCAGATGCTTTACCTGTGTTAATAATTGTGGGCAAAGGAGACACAGCCTTTCAGGATTTTTGTCTCAGCACAGCAGTCTTGCAGCTGTAGTGAACAAAAAGACTAAGGGAACTTAATGCTAGTGGAAAACTCAGAGATATGGTTATTTTCCTTTCTTTAGTTACTGCTTTTCTCAATACAAGCAGGAAAAGTTTTCATTTTCACAGTGGCTTTTAAAGCAAAACAGTTATTGAAAGTGATGTTGCCTTGGGATAAATAAAGATTTAATGGGGATGTTCTTTTCCGAACTTTGCCATACAATTCTGTGGCATTTTTTCTATGCTTTGCCTTGTCTTTTAACATTCCTTAATACAGCTGCAGAGTAAACTATAAGAGTACTTCTAAACCACCTCGGACAAGTGAAACTTCTTTTCTATTTCCTCACATGATGTTCATAGGTGTTTTGTGCTCACAGGTTCAAATTTTTGCTGTTCGCTTACACCAAAGTTGATAAAGCATTTAAACCTAAAACTCAGAAATAGGAAATTCCAGCTATCTGACATCTCAGCTCTGCTGTCTAGAAGATAAAATCTTCAGTATGTTTATTTTCAGGAGGTTTAGCATGTTAATACACAGAAAATACCTGTCTAAATCCAGGAGATTTTTCAGAGAAGAAAGGATTTTTTTTTCAATGTGATTTATTTCAGAATTCCTCTACATTCACTATACCTTTGTGGTTGTTTTTTGGAAACGCCATTTTGCATTGACTTGTTAGCACATGCAAACTCACTTGAGAACTTAAGGCCATGTTTGAAGATTCTTTTTGGGACCTGAAATAAGATATTGTTCAGAAAAGGGTGATCATTTTCTGCTTTAATTAATTTAAAGGAAAAAAACCCCACAACACTTTCCTTCATTTTATTATATCATATACTAACAGTAACCTTACTTATTTGCCAGTATTTGGAGTCAGGGCCCAAGATTTTCATGGCTACCTGTTCTCTAGTACCTAGGTATCAGAGAAACACAACGTTACTTCACCATTTTGTCCTCCTAATAAATGCAAGCAAAGGGTCCGTTTATAAATCATTTAAGCTTTTTTGTCAGACAGACCCATTACAGGGCTTAGTAATTCCCACGCTGAACTGCTAGTGACTCAATCACTAAAAATGTAAGAATCCTGTTTCCAGGAAGATTGCTTTTATGGGCTGAGCAGTGTCCATGTTCCCAGGACCAAGTCTATTCAAGGGGTGGATGAAAGACTGAACTAGGATTCATTCATTTTTGTGTGCTTAATCTGAAAACACCTTCTCAAGGCTGAATGGAGCACTTGAGTGCATCTGTTTCAGAAGGCAATTTGCCATCCCTGTAAATTTGCATGTAAGAAATTGTCCTGATAATTGAGATGGAAGAAGAGGTCGCTGTAGAAGTTCCTAGGCCCAGCATCACCCAGGACATGGTTTACACATCACAGCTCATTCATGCACATTTTTGCCTCTCAGAGAGATGCAGTTAATGAGCTGAATACATGAGACAGCAGCTCATGTCTTGTCTCTAGGTAACATGAAAATTCCCATCCTTTCCATTCTTTTTACGTCTTTGTGGTTATTTATACGCAGTTACCTGTAGTGCACGCTGAACAGTCTGTTATTATCACTGCCAGCTCTAATAGTGTGATATCCAGGACGTGTAGGCATGAACTGCAGCCCTGTTCTGCTCCTAGCTGCACAGAAGGGACTTGCTACAGAAAGGACTCTGCACAAAAACATAAGCATAGATGTTGAATATGAGAATAAGACAAACAGCAGAAACACAGACAGGGAAAAACAAGGAAACGATGGGGGAAGAAAAGGGGGAGTTTATATCTTTTCTGTATTGCACTGCCCAGCCATCTAGATCACAGAATATTAACTCCCTTTCAGGTACCTGTGGGCAGCTATTAGGTTGTGCGTTAGCAGTCTTGTCACCAAAGTAATCTAGCCCAGCTCCCTTCTTTCTCTTCATATGTCATGCGCTCAGCCCCATCTTAGAACCCCTTTATTACATTCTCCTCGGTTTCTTGATCACTTTCTTATACTGTGGGCCACAAAACTGTAGACAGCACACCAGTATTGAACAAAAGGGAGTGACTACTGCCCTGGACCTGCTGACTGTACTCTCGCTAAAGCAGACCCGGATGTGGTGGCTTTTCAACTTGCAGTCCATCAAGGGTTCCAGGTCTATGAAAAACTGTGGTTGCACTACACAAAGATTAGCAAACATGAAGAAGAATAGGTACAGACACCTGGTGAATTATAAAAATTGCTGTCACAGCTCACCTTAGTAAGGGGAGCTGCAGGCAAGTCACACCAAGTTTGGACAGAGCAGGTGTGACAAGCCTTAGTGCTGAGGCCTGGCAAACTCAGCACAGAGCTCGTGGCCTATTGCTAGTAACGGCAGTGCTGTGTTACAGGGCTGTATGATTATAGTATGACAGACAGACAAGTGTGAAATTTTCTTTCTTCCTTCCCATCCACCTCCAACCTTCTCAGTCCAGTCCCTCTCCCATGATAGGACATTTTTTGAAGGCAAGTGTTTGGAAAATGTTTTGGCAAATATTTTAGAGGGAAAGATTAATGTATTTTTTGTAATACTGAGTTGCTTCCTCTATACTACCTGGACCAAAGTGAAAGCATGAGTGTAATGGCCACCAAAGCCTTTAATCAGCAAGGGCTGAAATGTGACCTGGGCCACTGCAGTGCTGCATAGTTTGTGATGTACTCAACACACCATTGTTGAATGACCCTGCAGCACAGTAAATCTGTGCATTTGTTTTACAAAAGTAAATAACAGCTATGAATCTCCTTCTCTAGAGCATGTTTTACTGAAGCCATAAAACGCTGCGACACAGTCTGCTTCACAGCAAGCCGAAGGTAACAGCCAAACATCCCTTACACCGATGTGGAGCACTGCTCTGCCAGGAAGACACGGTGCAGGATTGCCATCTGCAGGGCATCCCGGTGTCCGTCTCCCAGGAGGCTGGCAGGGTCCTAGTCCCCATGGATATCCATCAGAAATATACAAAATGAGAGCACCTCTGCTGCCAGGAGACATGCTGCTCCAAAAAATGCACATATCTAAACTGCACCTGAATTAAGAGAAGACCTGTTGGTCGACAGAGACTGAGAATTTGCAGCCACCTTCACACAGGAATTACTACTGCCTGTTTCCTAAACATCATCCTACACCCTTCTTGCATAGTTTTTGCATATGTTGCTGGACATGCAGAAGGGAGATGAACAAGCCTGGGAGGCCACCTGCAGGACAGTGACCCTCTCCTTTCCATTATAGTGGTCAAATTGCTCCCTCCCAAAAAAAGCAGGATCTGTGTCCTAGTCACCTCAGTAGTAGACACAGTTTGCCTTCTTTGCAGATATGTTTGTAGGTGAGAAAGTACCTGCACATCCGCCTGTCAAGGCTCACACACAAAACCATGGGTCTCACCTGAAATGGGAGAGCTTGAAGATCAGCCTTCAAATCACATCACTAAAATATAATGTTGATACTGCTTGTTACTTACACATACTTATTTTCCATTCTCTTAACAAGCTGGTTGACTTATTTTACATTTAAGTGTGGAAATTCTGTGTTCTAGCATCACCAAAACACAGTAAAAGATGGATTTGGTCCAGTGCTCCTTCTCCTCATGTTTTTATAAAACAATCAGCCAGACTTACTTACATGACCAGCCCCATACCATTAGCTGGCCCTAACCTTAGAGACACAAATACCTAGCCAAGACGCACCTCACACAACTAAACTGTAAGAGACCCTAGCATGAAAATAAAATAAAAATTATTATACTAGGGAAAGACAATCATCCTTAACTTCATAGCAATTTACACACTATCAGAACAAGCTCAGCTGAGATCAGTGGCTGTACAATGGCTGAAGGGCTAGTGCCTCAATACCCCTAGATAGGAAGATTACAGTCTTTTGCTGCTCCCATTCTGCCCAGTTCTTTCTCACTGATACTGATGATAACATGAGGTGAAATAATCTCAGCCATCCTGAAGTTGTCAGCACATAAGAACTTCTGTAGAAATGAGCAAGACCACTTGCAAACTCATACGTGTGAAATGATCCTTAGTGCCAAGCAGTACATTGCCACAAATTTCTCCTTTGCCCAGTAACATTGCACGGTAACCCGGCCGTATGAAACGTGACACGCACCAGCGCTTCTTGTATTGCCAGGCAGTGAGTAGTGCCTTTCCCTCCCAGTCTTCTTTTGGCAGAGGGAAATGAGTTCTGTACAGGAAAGTGGTTCAGATGACAGTGTGATATTATATTAGCTGTACTTAAGCTGTAATTGTGGCTCTTACTTTCCTAGAGTTTCTGATCCAAGTCTTCCTATGGTTCTATAGCTCTGTCACAGCTGCCAGTAAAACTATGTATTTCTGTATATTTTGCCATCAAAACTGCCATTAATGCCCTTGAAGTCAGTACAGCCACACCCTCACTGAGAGCAGAATTTACAGCCATCCAAGGGATATCAAGGATCAGTTTATACTACCAGTGAGAGATGTTCTGATCCACAAATGAGGTACTCGGTGGGAAAGCACCAGGTACAGCACAGCACACCATTGCACACCTACTCAGTGTAAGTATGGCACAGGCTCCCGCACGACACACAAAAATACCCATGCTCATCATCTGTGGAACCGATCAGGTGTGTTTTGGGATGCACGCAAAAATACACCCACAGTTTATAGCCATAGATTTATATGGCCTGTTAGCATACCTAGCACTGAAAATAGGCTTTTCATTTTGCAAGGTGTGACTACTACTTGAATGCACAGCCTTTTTTCGGATGAAAATACATGTAAGAATGCAAAAAAACCCAAACCCTGGGCATGAATTAGGAAGAGATACAGTTAATGCAGAGGAATCTGTACAGTCATGAATGACCTGAAGATCTGGGTTCTCGTTGAAAAATAAGATTGAGACAAGCAGGAAGCAGCTTCAAAATGTGCATATGGATTTAC
Organism: Todiramphus chloris collaris; assembly: GCA_025345505.1. Classification (NCBI taxonomy): domain Eukaryota; kingdom Metazoa; phylum Chordata; class Aves; order Coraciiformes; family Alcedinidae; genus Todiramphus; species Todiramphus chloris. The sequence goes on along the minus strand of JANVCC010000043.1, from coordinate 7,204 downwards.
ATTTTCATATAGATAAAGTTAGATTGCGAAGTATGTTTTCAGAGGGTAAGATAGAAGCCAGAAGTGAAAATTTATTTAATATGAATTAGATAATGTAGGTAGGCACATAGAGGATAAACCCCACTTACTCCATGTGACATCGGTGGCATGATGAGTGGAAGGGAATTTACCCTTGAACATCCAGTTTAGGACAGGTAACCGTGGTGCTAGGAGGAGCTGTGCTTCAGTACCGATCACTTCTGAAGCAGCTCGAACTCCTTCACATGCTGCCAATATTTCTTTTTCAGTTGGAGTATAGTTGGCCTCGGAGCCTTTGTATCCTCGACTCCAAAATCCTAGGGGTCGACCTCGCGTTTCCCCTGGTGCTTTCTGCCAGAGGCTCCAGGTAGGACCATTATTCCCAGCTGCAGTATAGAGCACATTTTTAATGTCCTGTCCTGTTCAGACTGGCCCAAGGGCTACTGCATGTACAATCTCTCGTTTGATCTGTTCAAAGGCCTGTTTTTGTTCAGGACCCCAATTAAAATTGGGTTTTTTCCGAGTCACTTCATAGAGAGGTTTTTACAATCTGACTGTAACCGGGAATGTGCATTCTTCAGAAACCCACAGCACCTAAGAAGGCTTGTGTTTCCTTCTTGTTAGTTGGTGGGGACATTGCTGTTATTCTGTTAACCACATCCATCGGGATCTGGCGACGCCCATCTTGCCATTTGATTCCCAAAAACTGGATCTCTCGTGCAGGTCCCTTGACCTTGCTTCTTTTTATGGCAAAACCAGCGTTTAAAAGGATTTCAATTATTTTCTTACCTTTCTCAAAAACTTCTTCTGCTGTGTTACTCCACACAATGATGTGGAGTCATCAATGTATTGCAGGTGTTCTGGAGCTCCACCTTCCTCCAGTGCAGTGTGGATCAGTCCATGGCAAGTGGTATGGCTGTGTTTCCACCCCTGGGGCAGTCGATTCCAGGTGTATTGGACACCTCTCCAGGTGAAAGCAAACTGAGGCCTACACTCTGGTGCTATTGGAATAGAGAAGAATGCATTAGCAATGTCAATGGTAGCATACCACTTAGCGGCCTTGGACTCCAGTTCATACTGGAGTTCCAACATGTCCGGCATGGCAGCACTCACTGATGGCGTAACCTCATTCAGGCCACGATAGTCCACTGTTAATCTCCATTCCCCATTAGATTTCCTCACCGGCCATATAGGATTGTTAAAGGCAAAACTTGCTCACCACCCCTGGACTCTGTAGTTGATGGATCAGCTTCTGGATAGGAGCTAAAGAGTCTCGGTTGGTGCGATATTGTCGTCGATGCACCATTCCAGTAGCAATTGGCACCTTTTGATCCTCAACTCTCATCTTACCCACAACAGCAGACTCCTCTGAAAGGTTAGGTCGGACAGTCAGCTGTTTCTTGTCCTCGGTCTCCACAGCTGCTGTACCAAAGATCCATCGATGCCCTTTTGGGTCCTTATAATACCCTTTCTTCAGGAAGTCTATGCCAAGGTTGCACGGAGCATCTGGACCAGTCGCTATAGGGTGCTTTTCCCATTTATTCCCAGTTAGACTCACTTCAGCCTCTACTACAGTCAGTTCTTGAGATCCTCCTGTTACTCCAGTAATGGTAACAGATTCAGTCCCTTTATGATTCGATGTCAATAGGGTGCGCTATGCACCAGTATCTACAAGGGCTTTATACTTTTGTGGTTCTAACGTGCCAGGCCATAGAATCCACACAGTCCAGTAAACTCTGTTGTCCCTCTCCTCCACCTGTCTGGAGGCAGGGCCCCTCTAATTCCAAGGGTATTGTCCATAATTGGTAACTGGGTTTGTGAAGTTCACTGGGCTTACATGGTTCATCTGGTTAACAGGGTATGTGTAGATCACAGGAATTACACCATTGACAGGATTTGCACTGTTTACAGGATTTACACTATTTACAGGATTTGTATTGACTACAGGAATCACATTTTCATTCCCCCTACTCACGTTTTGACCTGAGGCTCATGTAGTTGGACCACAGGACTGCTCATAGCGGACTGGAGCAGCCTCCCTTCTGGAAGAATTCTCTCTTCTCTTTGTTTTACCTTGTAAATAGAGTACTCATGCCTGTAGAGCAGTGGTAGGTTTTCCATCCCATCTGCTCATTTTCTCTCCAAAGACACGGAGAAGAGACCACAGGGTACGTCATGACATGGACTGGTCCTGTTTAGCTGGTCTTGAAGAAGAGTGCATTCTCCTAGTGGCTTCACCACGGGTCCACTCAGGTGAAGAATAGGATCTGTTCTCCCTTCTCTCTATTTTTCCAATCAGTTTTTCAACCAATCTCTCCAGGGCTGATACACAGACATGTAGAGGACCAGAAACGCTGTCTTCATACTGTCAGATACACAGACATGTAGACGAACAGAAACACTGTCTTCATACTGTCGTGCTCTCCTGGCCACTTCTGTCACAGTTGGTACCTTGTTGTCTGTTCCCCAGACCAATGTTGACAATGTGTGGGAATATGCTGATGGGGAATTAGCATAAACTTCCACAAGATGGGTCGCTAGCATGGGATTGCATCAGGGTTCACTACTCACATGTCACCATAAATCACTTGTCACACAGCTAATTCTCTCAGGTACTTAATACCTTTCTCCATGGTGGTTCATTTACTTGGGCAACATTCAATGTCCTCCTTATAGGGGTACCTGGATTTTACAACTGACAAGAGTCTTCTCCAGAGACTGATAGTGTTGCTCTTTCTTGCAATCTCTTGGTCAGTGCCTCCATCTCTGTCCAGGAATCCCAGCTGCCTGGCTTCTCTGCCATTCAGTTTGGTGGTGTGGGCACCATTATCCCAGCATCGGAGTAGCCAAGAGATCAGTGGCTCACCTTCATGGCAGCTATTGTCCTTTCTCAGATTTCTCATCTCCTTCATAGGTAAAGATTTGGTGGTAACCTCTGTATCTGATGACTCCACATCTGATGGGTTTGCTATAGAAGGACCTGCTCCACTGTCATCTGACCACACTGGGTGATCTGGTTTTGTTAGGTCTTTCTTTCCAGTTGTAGTGGCATCAGGCTTTGCATCTGGTTCTGACTCATACTCAGATTCAGCTTGAGAAGGACCATCTCCCTGATCTGTTGCTGGACTTGGCTGGTTTTTTTTTCTTTTCTTCACAGGAGCAACTTGTACAGGTGCAGATTGGGTGGGAGTGGGCACAGTAGCTGTCGGTGTAGCTGCCGGCTTTGCTGCTGGAGCTGGAACAGCTCCAGTGCTTGTTGTGGGAGTTGGAGCAGCAGCAGCGCTTGTTTTGAGAACTGGAGGAGCAGCACCATGGCTCGTGGGGGGAGCCTGAGGAGTATCAGAAGCTGTGGTGCTTGTTTTTGGAACAGCAGCAGCAGCAGGGCTCGTTGGGGGGGCCTGCGGAGACTGAACAGTCGCAGCATGTTTCCTGCGTACAGAGTGTATCACGGAACGTCGCAGGGAAGCGGCACGCAATCTACGTTTTTTGATGGCTACCTGACCTGTATTACTGCACTGATGACTAATCTGACGCCACACAGTGAAGATACTAGAAAATAATAGCAATAATATGATCTGTTGGTAATAGCCATGTCCGCAATCCTCACAATTTGGAGTTTTAAAATTTGGTGTAGTCAGATTAGCATAGTTGGGACCAGTATAACTGCCCGAGATGAAACCAAAAGTATTCCTAGTAATAAAATCCACTATGTAATGCCCGTAGTACCGAGACGCACTCGCTGCCCAATTCAGTGCAACATAAATCATAGATAAACACCACAGGAAAGCAGAGGCTTTCACCCAGCGCCCAAACCCGAGAGCTTTCAGATAAACAGTAAACAGTAAAACAAGCAAACAGTACCATAACGTGTACGGCACGTACGGGAACAGTACAGCATTTAACTCTGAAAGAAATACCAAAAAGACACTAATGGACACTGCTCTTAGAAACGACATCATTTAGGCAGCCTGTTTTATTTTCCAGTTCTTAAAGTCGCTCAGGAAAAAAGGTGGTACTCTCTGAAGCGAGCAAACTGGAATTTGAACTATTTCGGCAATCTGTCAGAGCTCTGATCATGCCCCATGTTGGGCACCAATAAATCTGTCATGGTTTAGGGTGAGGGCTGTCGCTGTTTATGCCGGAAGCAGAGAGATGCAGCAACATATAAATTCATCAAGAGCAGGCAAAAGAAGCAACTTTATTAATTTACAACCCCATTTTCTATCCCCTAGCCCCACAGGGCGATTGGTCAGTGATCACCCATCTCCTAGGGGGATTGGCTAAAGTCCTACAACACCTATTTCAAAATATTTTTACAATGTACCATAAACAGAACTTAGCAAAACACCACGTGTTTAGTCTAGTTTACAAAACCGTCCTACTGTTTCTCATAACACGTGTGAGAAAGGCAGGATTCTCACCGAATATTGTGAGAACCTAGGAAGATCCCTCTGCTAGCAGCTTTTCAGCATCCACAAGGGCAGCCCCTTAGACCTATAACAGACACTCTCTGTTAACCCCTCACCTTCCCCAAAGGGGACGAGAAAGGGAATAAGGGAGAGACACTTAGCGATTAGAAAAGGAAACTAGAACAGCTTTAATGAAACTGAAAACAATAATAATAAAAATGGAATCTATACAAATATATACAAACCCAGTATCGAACCCAACCCCCCTGATGGTAATTCCATCACCGTCCCCACTCATGCCTGTAGAGCAGGCACTGGGGCAGTCCCAGACTGGGCCCCGCAGCAGATGGGAGCTGTGTTCAGGAGCTGGATTCTGGTACCGGGTTCAGGAACACACAGACCAGATCAAAGGCAGACCAGACAGAGTCCTCCTCGGGTGCTCCAAGAAAAGAACCAAAAGATGACCCAAGCCGAGCCAAGCCAAACAAAATCTGGCAAAGCAGTCCATGAGGGGAGAAGAGCTCGGAGGCCGTTTGGATCCCTCAGCTCTAAGGCAAATATGACGTATGTGGGATGGAATCCCTCGTTGGTCCGTTTGGGGTCACCTGTCCTGCCCCCTCCTCCCTGCAGGTGCTGCCTTTCACTTTCTGCACCCCCCAACATGGTACTAGACCCAGCAGTGGCCTTGGTCTGCACACCAACTCTAAACCTGAGGTGTTATCACTGCTAGAAGCAGGCACTGTCTGTGAGAACAGGCTGCTAACTTCAGACAGTGCAGTTAGTTAGAAGAACTGAGCTGAAAAGTAAAATTAGGGAACAGAATTAGTTCTGTTCTCACTCAAACCAGGACACTGTTCCACAGCATCAGTGGTGACAGTGACGTAATTGCTTACAGGGGGAGTGAGTTCAGTACTGGCTTTGTATATATTTGTATATATTCCATTTTATTGTTATTGTTTTCATATTCATTAAAGCTGTTCTAGTTTCCTTTTCTAATCGCTAAGTGTCTCTCCCTTATTCCCTTTCTCTTCCCTAATGGGGAGGGAGGTGGGGCTAACAGAGAGTGTCTGTTATAGGTAGCGGTCCACCCTCGCTCTAAACCATGACAAGTGTATGTTAACAACGTTACTGGTATGTAAAACATCAATTATAATATTCCCTGAAATCTGAATGATAAAATAAACAATTCCACCACTGTAGCACAGCTACCATGCAATGTATTCTTCTCCTGTCGAGACAGTATACATATACTAAGGCAGTGTTAAGTTCAATACAGTTGAAGCCAACAAAATAAAGACCCCTTTCAGAAGTAAAGGCCTATATTCTAGGCTTAGAAGATATGAGAAATTAAAAGGGAAATAACCCTCACTAATTATAATTTTAAGCCTCAGTGTTTTGTGTCACCATCATCAAATGAAGGTGCTGTTAATGGAAATGATACTCGTTTGACTAGATTTATGAAAATTTTCAATTATCCCCCTCTTTTCACTTTTCAGTTTGATGGCCATGCCCATTATTATGGGAAATATTTAGGGAGATATGTCTTTATCACTGAATTACTGGTGTGATTTGGCTTTCCTTTATTTTGTACAATGCTTCAGCCTGACACATGATGGCAGAAGAGGGTGATAACTGGAGAAATGAAACTGAAAGCAAGATCTGTACTGAGCTGTAGCACTACATTCTTTCCTATAGCTGAGTGACCAATCCCTTTCCTTGATGGTCTCCTGCTTCACATTTACCATTTGAAATTACTAGGAGAAACCAGATGTCCACAAAGATGAAATGCTTTTCCAGAAATCTCCAACAGGGCTGCACTAATTAGGAATTTGTGCTTATTTTCTGAGCAGACATCTAAAGTTATTTTTTATAACGCTCTGTATTTCCCACTAGCTTTTTTGATGACTTAATTTATTTAGGGGAAGAAAAGACACCATCACAAGACAAGTTTCCTACCACAATGGATTGTTCAGGCTTCTGATTTTTATGGGCCTAGTGTACCCCTACTGAATAATTCAAGAGTTGGCATAACTTTTCCGTGCTACAGGTGCACTAAGGTTAGGTACAAGTAGTTATGTTAGGCTTGATCTTCTGTTGTTTTTAATCTTAGTTTTTCACTTTTTTGTTTTTCATATCAGGTGTTAGCTCTTTTGGTTTTCATTGTAGGCATTGGCTCCCTTTTTTTAATGTTACATTTTAGCTCTTTTGGTTTTAATCTTAGGTTTTTAGGAATTTAGTTTCTTTTTTAATATTAGGTTTTGGTTTGTGGCTGTTTGTCGTAGGCTTTATCTTTATCAGCTGTTAATGGTAGGTTTTGCGTTCCTTTTTTCAATAGTTGATTTTTCTGGGTTTTTTGGGTTTTTTTGGTTTTAACATTACAGGGTTGTTGGTGTTAATATTAGGACTTAGCTTTTTTGCCTGAAACCTTTTCTTTTAGCTTCTTTATTTTTAAGATTAGCGTTCATATTTTTTTGGTTTCAATATTAGATTTTAGCTTTTGTTATTTTTAATAGGCTTTGTCTATTAGGGTGTGTGCGCGCCCCCCTCCTGCGCCGCTTTCCGATTGCTCATTGTCCTTTCTCCTCCCCCCTGCAGGCAGCAGAGCCGTCCCGCCCCTGCCCGGAAGCCCTGGGACTCCCGCTGGGAAGCCCAGTGATGCCTAGCGCTGTCCAGTTTGTTTCAGCCGCAGGAGCGAGCTCCAGGCTGAGCGGGACGCTGGAAAGCAGCCCCTCGTTTCAGGAGATGGAAAAGAATCCCGCCCAAAACGGGTTAAAAAA
>JANVCC010000042.1:4934431-5021448 GCA_025345505.1 Todiramphus chloris collaris | reverse complement strand
CCATGGGCTGGAAGGTGGCACAAGAAGTGACACAGAAAGAGGATAATGTTGTGAAGCATGTGCTGAGAACACCAAGGATACCAGTGTGGTGTTGGTAGCATCTCAGCCCATTGGCTGGAAGACATTACAACAGAGAAGAGGGAGCAATAGTTTAGAAAGGAGACATCTATTGGTCAGAAAGTTTCTAGAGTCAGAAAGGAAAGCTGTTCCCATCCATTTCATGACAGCAGGTCAGAGAAAATTAACTACAGTTTAACTTTTTCACTGTTGACTGTTCATTTTAACTTATTTAAATGACTTTGCTGTTGAATAAAAATACACATATGTCATTGCAATACTATCCTCTCATGAAACTTCTTTACTGACTGATAGGTACTTACAGAGCAAGACAGTCTTTTACATAACTTCATTTTGTAATCTGGAAATTAATACTCTCACCAAGACCCTTGATATCTGAGTATGATCTCCAAAAACACTTCCATCCTGTTGACTCTTTCACAGGGTATATATTTGAAAAAGACATAATATTCACACATGCTTCTTGAATATGTCTTTGTCAAGTATAGATGATCTGAAATATGGTAGACTTGAGCAGGAAAGTTACCTTCTCAATGAGCTCAATGCAGGCAGCCAGGTCCATCCCAAAGTCAATGAATGTCCATTCAATTCCTTCCTTCTTGTACTCCTCCTGCTCTAGCACGAACATGTGGTGGTTGAAGAACTGTTGCAGTTTCTCATTGGTGAAGTTGATGCACAGCTGCTCAAAGCTGTTGAACTGCCAGACATAGAAAGACATTCAGTGTTTTCAAGGTTCAGCAATACCAACATGTTTTCTTGTGCAATCCTAGTTCATCATGGGTAGTACTTTAAATACAATGCCTCTTTCAGGGTAGTTTTCCTATAGGGTTTGCATTTAGAAAAGAAAGAAGGTTTTAAATTCAGTGGCTTTATATTAGTTTTGGGTTTGGTTTTTGTTGTGTTTTTTTCTTTCAAGATTAAAAAAGGTAATTTCAAAAGCCCTTCAAATAAGTGTAGGAAGATACTAACTACTTTTCAAAATGTGTCTCAGCATTGCCTTTACTCTCAACAGTCCTTATAGGAAAATGCTAGGAAAACTGTCTTCCTTACATCAAAGATCTCAAAGCCAGCAATGTCCAGGACACCAATGAAGTACTGTCTGGGTTGCTTGGTATCCAGCTGTTGGTTGATGCGAACAACCATCCACAAGAACATCTTCTCATAGACAGCTTTTGCCAGGGCACCCACTGCATTGTTCACCTAAAGCAGATAAGAAAGGACATGAGTTACCTCCTAGGATCAAAGAAGAATGCCCCAGTACTCTTGCAAGACAAGTACTTTTAACCTGCAGATTTTACCTGTGAGACATTTTGACCTTTGGTCACAAATTCATTGCCAACCTTGACTCGGGGATAACACAGGGCTTTGAGCAATTCAGCTGAGTTCAGGCCCATCAAGTAGGCAGCCTTGTCAGCCACTAAACACCAGAATTGAGTGAGAGAGAAATAAGTACTGAACAATTCCTAAAACTTGGCCCGTGAGGGCTGTCTCAAAAGTAACAACAATTTTCATTGCTATAAAGTTGCACAAAAATATCTTAGTGAAAGCTACAAAGCTAATTTTGCTGATGTCTTCAGGTTTCAAAGTCTACAACACTTCCTGAGCTTCCTTCAGCTTCTATAAATGTTCTTCAAGGGAACTCATTGTTTTCATCATTTTTCAGGCATGACTGTGGGACTTCATACTCTCTTTCTGCTCATCTGGATTCATGCCTGAGAGAGCTGGAGACATGAATTGTTATTCCTGCTGTGACAGAGATTAATCAAATACACATCTCATATCAGAATTCCCCGCAATAGGTAAGGATGAATAGGATCACAGTCTCCCATCCCTTTAGGGCTGAACTGCTTTACTACACCACAATACAGCAAGATTGCAAAGGGTATTCCAACAAAAGTAGGACTAATAATGGTACAGGAATTCACATCCATGCCTCTTAATTGCTGGCACTGTACATCTGATCTCATATTTATTAAGTACTCACAGGGTAAAATTACAGATATCATTATATGAGATACATGTTTCTACTGTCACGTAGCTGTTGAATACATTTTTACATATTTATAGCCTGAAATTCTGCCCAAGTCCCTCTTTTGGTGACAAATACAATCTCCTTTGGAAAGTTTGCTGAATTTGCTGATACCTTCTGTGCCATCTGGCTCTGCCTGCTCCTCTCGTTGTTTCTGCTTGAACTTCAGGTTCCCATAATGCATGACAGCCCCTGTCAGCTTGTAGATGGCAACTTTTTCATCAGAAGTGAAGCCCAGGATGTCAATGGCACTCTGACAAAAGAAACAGTAAAGTAAATTTATATGTGCCAGAGCTCCTATCCACCAGATGACCTGTTTGGTAAGTTACTTACATCTGTAGCCATGAGCTCCTCCTGGTCATCAATGCTTGGAACAGTGATTTCACCTTGACTCACAAATTGGAAGTCATATGGGTTGGTTGTAATGAGGAGCGTGTCTGAAATCAATAAAAGGGGAAAAATAATATTGCTTTAGCTTAGAGATGACATAATGAGCTGTTCCTCAGTGATGTTCCTTCAAAAGACTTAGTAATCTTCCTACCAATTAGCTCTGGCTTCTTGTTGGACATGATCTGATAAAATATGTGGTAGCTTCTTTCTGCCTTGAGCTGGAAAGTGACTCTGGACTTCTCCAGCAGATCTGGAAAGTTCAGTAGAACAGAGTTAGCATAAAAAATGAGGAGGGGATAGAGGGAGTATTATCAGGCAAGGAGAGTGTCTTACATGTTTCAATGTCAGCAGAAGCCAGTTTGCCTGTGGCACCAAAGTGGATTCTGATGAATTTGCCCTGTTAAGGAGGAGAAGCTGCATTTCAGCCTAGACGTATTTCATAACCATCTCCTTATGTGAAAAAACCAGTAGCTCATCACTGCTGTTGTAATGAGGAGGAATTTTCATCTAAAAAACAACAACTTACAAAACGTGAGGAGTTGTCGTTCCTCACAGTCTTGGCATTTCCAAAGGCTTCCAGCAGTGGGTTGGCACTGATGATTTGATCTTCAAGTGTTCCCTGCAGAACAATAATTACTGCTGGATGTCCTTTCCAAGAATCATGACAGGATCAGAGGCAAGCATTGATTAAAGCCAGCATCTATTAATTAATGATCTGATACTGAAGTATTCTCTGCAGGATGATAATTTTTACTTACAGTGTTTAGATGACACGGCAATCACATTCTAAGTTTTCAGTCTGTTGAGTGAGTGTTGAGTCTTCCTGACTCACCTGCATTTTTCCTGACTGCTCTTCTTTCTTCTTATCCCCACTTGCTGCAATTGTTGCAAAGTACTGGATGACACGCTTTGTGTTCACAGTCTTCCCTGCACCGGATTCTCCTCTGTTAAATCAAAGAGAGAAGCAGGCAGCATGTGGTCATGCAGGAGGTACCCTGGGCACCAGGCAGCCCCACAGGGACCTAAGCAGGGATTGTACGTACGTGATTAAGATTGACTGGTTCTCACGATCTGTGGAAGAGGCAGAAAAAAAGAGCTTATTATTAATATGTATTATGAATATCCTGTGTAAAAATATTCCTGAGACTTTTATTCCTGGGATTATCCTGGGAAAACACAGAGATAAGAAACTTTTGCTACTGCTCATGGATCAGAAAGAAATCAAAAACAATAAGAAAATTATGAACTGAATCTTCGAGAGGATTCAGGGACAGAAGACAGTGAAAATCCCTGGTAACTTCAGTAATTTCTTTGATGTCCCCAGTAGTACTTCAGGTATTATCAACTGGATCAAAAAAGATATCACTTCAGAGTAACTGAATATTGAGCTTGGCCTTTGACAGTATGTAAATTTTTCCTAAGATAAAATTTTTTTGAGTAATCTGATGGAAATTTAGAGGTGTCATGACCATCAGAAATATCTTCAAACCCTCTTTCACTGTTTTTCATCTTTTTTTTTTTTTTTTTTGAAGAAATTATGTATTTCTAATATCATGCATAGATAAGGTTAATTTTTCATTTTCCTATTCTGGATCTATTTTCCATTTTGCAACAAAGAACAGGAACAGATCTAAAATCCTACACATTTTATATGCACACAAAAGGAAGAGAAAATAAAAGGTGGAAGGAAAAGGAGAAAGTAGAAAGAACATTTTTGAAGCCATTCATTTTAAAAGCTAAAAGTTTTATTCTTTCCTTGACAGGATTTTCTGAGGTTTACTTTTTACTATAAGTTGCAATTCATTTACAGTGGCATAGATCAGCGTAGAGGTTACACAGATCTTTAAAGGCTGTATGTCATTTAGACCATCCAGTCATCTTTCCATTATGAATTCTATTTGCACAATACTCAGGTGAAGCTTATGTACCTGTTCAGTGCATAGATGCTCTGTTTTACTTGTTCACACTGATGCTTGCAAATTCAAATTGACTGTATACAGATCATTTATAGGGTATGTATGATATTATTGTACTGGCTGAGATTAGTTTAGTGTCTCAGATACATAAATCTATGCATATATGTAAGATCCTTTTACAGCCAGCAAGGTCTACAGCAGAAAATAGGTGTCTTCTTTCCAGAGAACTTACTCCTTCTAGATTATTTTCATTAGGTCCATGTCTTCATTGATTCTAATGGGAACGCAGACACTCATTTCACACAGATCATTACAGTTAATAGCATTAATCTTGCATTATTTTCACACACACAAGATTTAAATAGTTACACTATGTTTCAAGAGAATATCCTACATTTCCCTCTACATATAGCTCATGACAAGAGAAGTTTAAAGAAAACCAAGGTACTCACCAGTGAGCATGAACTGATAGGCATTGTCAGAGATGGAGAAGATGTGTGGAGGGGCCTCCTGGCGCTTCTTGCCTCGGTAGGCCAACACCACCTCCGGGTTGTACACTGGCAGCCACTTGTAGGGGTTGACAGTGACGCAGAAGAGACCTGAGTACGTCTGTGAGAAAAGGAGAGAGCACGTTGGCTTCCACTTAGCCTGGCAGAGCAGTTCCTCCCAGCCACCCTAAGGAAGACTGCTGCTGGTACTTACATAGATCATCCAGGCTGCATAACGCTCTTTGAGGTTGTACAGCACAGCAGGTTCATGAAGGTGGGTCATCATGGCCATGTCCTCAATTTTATCATACTTGGGAGGGTTCATGGAGAAGATTTGATCATCCTTCACAGTCAGGGTCTGCCAAGGAAATGAAAGATCCATATATGTCAGCTCAGAGATGAGTGCGAATCAAATGCTGTTCTGAAGCTTGAATTTTGCTCACCTCCCCACCTTCAGTCTTGACAGTGACCTTCCCTGATTCCCTGCTCTGGATTGTCCCTTTCACAAAGGATTCCTTAGGATGGGCCACAAAGACAGATGTCTTCGCATCGAAAGGCTTGTTCTGGGCCTCAATTCTTTCCTTTTCTGACTTTCGGAGATAAGGAGCTGCCTCCCCAAAGGCAGCCATCTCAGCATCTGCAGAGGCCATGTCTGCACTTTATTGAAAGCAGGTCAGCAGAGGTGTCTGGTGGGGAAAAAAAGATTGTGGGTAACTGAGAAGAATAACATAATCAGTGAGAAAACTCCTTGTTCTTTAGATAATAAATCTCAAAAAAAAATCTATTAGAAGTAAATACTGAAATGCACTTTAATTTGAACTTTAAAATGGTGTTCTAAATCCCATAAACTTCATAACAGTAAATAGAAGATCTTCTGAATATTGACTCCAGTTTGGTAACTCACGTTGATGAATTTTGAATAGATTTGAGGTCTTCACATAAAAGAATCTACAGTTACAGAAAATCAGTCTCTGTTCTGGTCATTAACTATTAGTGATGACTCGTAAGAGAGTACCTTCTTTTTAAAAGTATTACCTTGTGTGCTAAAAATGAAAAATAACTTCACTTTTTAGATCTTCCCTATTTTCAACGGTGCTGCTTAAGTAAAATTCAATATAAATATAAGAAAAATTATGAAGAAAACTCATGCAACTGTATAAAAGTCCTGTCTGAGACTGTAGTCTAGGAGTGCATTATTCAGGGTGTTACCTTTGGAGAAAGACTTGTATTCTGTAAACTGACCAACCCTGTAAAATAGGAATGGTAGTAGTTTCTTATTGTTGCATGGAATTCCAGAAACAGATTATAGATTGAAGTTATAGACATGCATTGAAATGATATTGAAAATTTTTATTCATGTGGGCACTCCACCATGGAAATGGTTGCCAGAGGCAGGAGAAATGGAATGGGATACTGCAAGGACATTGTCCTCTTTATTCAAGCTCACAAAATGCATGCGCTTACCTTGAAGACTTCTGTGGAGACAGGTCAGCCTTGTCCCTGGAACGTTTTATAACGTCTCGTCTGCAGATGCTGCAGATGCTTCCCCTTTCTTCGGTCAAAACATTTCTGGCAAACCTTCTCTGGCAAAGCATTGTCTGGCAAACTAAGGGCATAATTGTAATTTGATTTGAATGATATAATTAGAACATTTTTATATCTTACTCACTGTGTGAATACATCTATAAATAATTTGTCAAGAGTGTTAAGGAGAGAATTTAGACTACTCAAGGCACTTAGAGAACTTGGATGAAGGGACTTATGGTTCCTATTGATGGCTTTCTCAGTGATTTGCTGCTTGACCCATGGTGATTTCCTTGGTATGTTTATATGACAACTTCTCAGTCATGTAATGTTGATGATGACATCTACGATGCTGTAGGAACACATACCCTGTTAGGAAAAGGAAAAGTATGCCAAAACCCAACAAATAATTCTTATTAAGAGACACTTCTCAGTGTTTTTTTCTAAAAACCAGAAAGTCAAAATGTATTACAGCTGAGGTTTTGGTATAGGACAGTCTTAATAATTGAAAGGGTTAGAAATGAAGTGCATTGGAAGCCTGAATCCACGTAATAGGAGACTCTACTTTGAAATGGAGCTCTTGAATAAATTCCCAATCTGACTTTTGAGATATCAAATTAAAATATATACTTGTTCATGCATAGATAATATATGGTTTTGCTCATGTTTCATTTAACAAGTGATTTCCTAAGAAACTCCACTTTCTCACTGTCCACTCTCCTGCAGTGAGTACTTGCATTTGACATATGCTTACTTCTGTTATCATCTGCATAAATAATCACTTCCCTCTGTCAGATCTGAAGTTCCAGAGGCTCCCCAAAACAACAAGCGCTACCCTGCAATGTTTGTACACACAATCACACTTACTACATCAGCCTATAGTTCTGGATACTATGCATTCTGATAAATCCTCAATCTTGCACTGCTGTGACATCAAAATGCTCATATTTATACATTCAAAGTCCCAGAACAATCCAACAACACCATACTGCCTGCAGCAAAGAATTAGATGTAGGAAGAAGTCTTGTATAGGGGAATACGAGCTGATAAGCTGATGGTATGGGGAAAAAAGATTTGTTGGTTGTCCGAGAGACTAACTGATCTAGCTTTAGAAAAAGGTGTAGTAATTTAAACTTCTTTGAATCCTCCGAGTATAAACACACTCTTCTTCTGGTATTTTACATTTCGATCATTAAAATATCTCAGTGAATAACACAGGGAAGAGGTTAGAAAACAGTGTCTGAGGTCCAATGTAACATATAGTATCAGATGACATCCTGTGCTGTAGGAGCTGCTTTCCAAGAGTGCTCTGGCACAACAGCACCCATTTTTTGGGCCCCAGACTGGAATCCAAAAGCAGAGCTCACCCCTGAGCTCACTATGTGGGTTATGGGGACAGTTAAATATCTCAGAAATCTAATCTTTTTACATGAATTAAGAAGAAGACCTGCCCATTACCAGAGGCCTACTGTGGTAATTCTGAATTTTTGTCTAGTGCAATACAGTAATGTGGAGGACACTTATGTGATTTGACCATGCAACCTTCACAAAATAATTCTTCACATAGGAATAGAGGATTACCAAATTTCCCTGTATGTTCAGCTGCCACTCACAGATCCTTAAAGATGAGGCATCCAGCTATTTGGAACACATACTGACAATGGCCTTGTCTTCCTTTTTAATTGACCAGTAGATTCATACCAAACTGATTACACTCAAAAGAAGTGGAAATTGTGAATCTGAATTCCTTTCAGCTCTTGCCATGTCAAGCACTGAAGTCCTCTGTTAAAATTTCTCCATGCTCATGCTGTTCAGGGAATTCAGGTCATGTTAATTACCAGAAAAGAACTGATAAAAGGTAACAGTCACTTCATCATAAAAGCCAATCAGGTTGGCCAAGCATGATAATCTTCCCTGGTAAATACATTTTGGCTGCTCTTGGTTCTCTTTGTGTCCTTCACATCCTTCACAATAAATACTGAGAGGACATACTCTGTGATATTTCAAACAACTAAAGTGAAACTGAGTAGCTTACGGTTCCACTGATCCTTCTTCCTGCCTTTTTAAAAGATGGGCATAACATTAGCCTTTTTCCAGTCGTATGGGACCTTCTCAGTGTGTCATAATTTTTCAGCAATAATAAACATAGGCCTTGTAATTACATCAGCAAACTCCTTCAGCATCTTTTGATGAGTCATACCCAGCCCCACAGATATGACTACATCCAGCTTCTCTTAGTAATTCCAGCTTCACTAAGTAGTAGGTTAGGATTTGTCCACTGTTGATAATCCCTTTTCTTCTCAAACTCCATTGGAAGATGCAGATGCCTGGAGACAAGCTTTGCTTAGGAACATTGATGTAAAAAATGTCCTACGTACATACATACATAAGTGCTTTCAGTATCATCACTCACTAGATGGTATCCCACATTCATCAATAGACATATTTTCTTTGAACTCCCTTCTGCATCATGCATGCTGAACTGTTATGCTTAATGTTCCTAAGTGCCTACACAATGTTATGTGTTCCTATTTTGTTACCAGTCCTCGCTTTCACCACTTACATGCTTTTGTGTTTTAATTCATCAAGAAGTTTGCTGTTTAGGTAGAATGACATTCCCAGTCTTCCAGCAGAATAAGGAAGCTGGTTCCTGAGGTCTGACAAGTTTTCTTTTAAACCTTAACCATCTCTCCTGAGCAGTCTTCTCTTTCACAGCAGCTGCCAAGTGTGTTCTAACACACAGTTTCCTGAATACAATGAATTCCTGTCTTATGAAGTCTAGAGTGCCAATTCTGTTGCTTACCTCCCCAGCTTTCCACTAGATACTTCACTCAGTCATAATGTGGTAGTTGCAGCCTGAGCTGCCATCTGGGATCATATTTATCTCTAGTTCATCTCTGCTTCCAGTACTCAACACTGTCTATCCAGTATTTACATTAAGATTTTGTCATTAGCAGAGTCTAAGAACTTCTGTCATTGCTCGCCTAGTGTTGTTTCCCTTCCATCAGATGTCCACATGGCTGAAATCTTCCTTAAGGCAGAGGAGACTTCTGCCTTTCTACTAGTTGTATAAATTGTCTATTTCTACTAGTTGTAGAAAACCTTCATTATTTTGTCTTGGTTGTGTGGCCTATAAGAAACCCCCTCACAACATCCCTCATTTTCCTCTTGTTTCTGATGGGATGTCTACAGCTTTACACTGGAACTTTGCACAGCTAAGGAGTGCTTTAATATAAGGCATAAATCACAGAATCATAGAACCATAGAATGGCTAGGGCTGGAAAGGACTTCCAAAGGTCATCCAGTCCAGCCCCCCTGCAGTGAGCAGGGATACTCTCAACTAGAACCAGGCTGCTCAGAGCCTTGTCCAACCTCACCTTGAATATCTCCAGGGATGGGGCCTCAACCACCTCCCCGGGGAGCCTATTCCACTGTTTTACCACCCTCAATGTAAAGAACTTCTTCCTGATATCCAATCTAAATCTACTCTTCTCTAATTTAAACCCATTACCCCTCATCCTTTCACTACAGGCCCTCATAAACAGCCCCTCTCCAGCCTTCCTGTAGGATCCCTTCAGGTACTGGAAGGTCACTAGTAGGTGTCCCTGGAGCCTTCTCTTCTCCAGGCTGAACAACCCCAGCTCCCTCATAGGAGAGGTGTTCCAGCCCTCTGATCATCCTTGTGGCCCTCCTCTGGACCTGCTCCATCAGGTCCATGTCTTTCCTGTGTTGAGAGCTCCAGAGCTGGACACAGTACTCCAGGTGCGGTCTCACCAGAGCAGAGTAGAGGGACAGAATCACCTTCCTCAGTCTGCTGGCCACACTTCTCTTGATGCAGCCCAGGATGCAATTGACCTTCTTGGCTGCAAGTGCACATTGTTGGCTCATGTCCAGCTTCTCATCCACCAACACCCCCAAGTCCTTTTCCGCAGAGAGGCTTTCCATCACCTCATCTCCCAGCCTGTATTGATAGTGAGGGTTGTTCCAATCCAGGTGCAGGACCCTGCACTTAGTCTTGTTGAATCTCATGAGTTTCACCTGGGCCCATCTCTCCAGCTTATCCAGGTCCCTCTGGATGACATCCCATCCCTCCAGCCTGTTGACAGCACCACTCAGCTAGGTGTCATCTGCGAACTTGCTGCTGGTGCACTCGATCCCACTGTCAATATCACTGATGAAAATATTAAACAGTACAGGTCCCAGTACAGACCCCTGAAGGACACCACTTGTCACTGATCTCCATCTGGTCATTGAGCCCTTGACCACCACCCTCTGGATGTGACCATTCATCCATTTTCTTATCCACTGAACAGTCCACCCATCAAATCCATATCTCTCCAACTTGGTGAGTTGTGGGGGACCATGTCAAAAGCCTTTCAGAAGTCCGGATAGATTACATCTATAGGTCATTCCTTGTCCATGGAGGTAGTCGCCTTATCATAGAAAGCCACTAGATTCACCAGGCAGGACCTGCCCTTGATGAAGCCATGGTGACTGTCTTTCATCACCCCACTGTCCTCTATTTGCCTTGTTAGACCCTCTAGGAGAATCTGCTTCATGATCTTCCCAGGAACAGAGGTGAGGTTGACAGGGCAATAGTTTTCAGGGTGGGTGTAATAATGTGTCGGGTGGGTGTAATAATGTGTCCCTTCTTCCAGTCCCCAGGGACTTCACCTGGCTGCCAAGACTTTTCAAATATTATGGCAAGTGGCTTGGTGACTACATCAGGCAATTCTTTCAGGACTCTGGGATGAATCTCATCAGGTCCCATGGACTTATGTATGTTCAGGTTCCTCAGGTGGTCATGAACCTGATATTCACATACAGTGGGAGGGACTTCACCACCCTGGTCCACACCTTGCAGTTTAACTTGGAAGGTGTTGGGAGAGAGATTGTCAGTGAAGACTGAGGACATTGTTGAGAACCTCAGCCTTTTCCTCATCCATTATTACTAGCCCACCATTTTTACTCTTCAGGGAGGGTATGTTTTCTTTGATCTTCCTTTTTTCATTGACATACCTGTAGAATCCCTTCTTGTTGTTCTTCACATCTCTTGCCAAGTTCAGCTCCAACAGTGCCTTGGCCCTCCTGACCTCATCCCTACACAATTGGGTAGCATCCCTATACTCTTCCCAGGTTACTTGTCCCTGTTTCCACGACCTGTGAAGGTCCTTGATTTTTAGTTTTACTGTTAGGTCAGTCTTCCTCATCTTCCCTTTCTATTCTTCTTAGACAATCTGTACCCTCTCATGACAGCAGGAATTAGGGCTTCTTCCCCAAAAACTGTCGCAGGATCATTAGCCCAGCTGAAGTATATCTATACCAATGCACACAGAAAGGGCAATGAACAGGAGGAGCTGGAATGCCATTGTGCAGCAAGAAAACCATGACATAACTGCTATCATGGAAACCTGGTGGCATGACTCATATAACTGGACTACAGCAATCAATGGCTATCAACTTTTCACAAGGGATAAGTGAGGAAGAAGAGGTGGTGGGGTGGTCCTTTATATAAGGGAGATGCATGAATGACTACAAATTAATGAAAGTGATGACAGGGTTGAGTTCCCATGGGTAAAAATTAGGGGGAAAGCCAACAAGGCTGATGTTGTGATGGGAGTTAGACCACTGACCAGAATGAAGAGATGGATGAAATATTCTATAAGCAGTTGTGAGGGGTTTCATGATCGTTAGCCTTTGTTTGGATGCGGGACTTCAACTTCCCAGATGTCTGCTGGAAATACAATAAAGCAAAGAGAGAACAGTCCCAGAGGTTCCTGAAGTGTGCAGAAGATAGCTTCCTTGAGCAGCTGGTGAGGGAGACAACAAGGGAACCTGCTCTCTTGGACCTGCTGCTTGTGAACAGAGCAGGACTTGTGGGGGCAGTAATGGTTGGATGCCGTCTTGAGCATAGGAATCATGAAATGATGAGAGTTTTCAATTCTTGGGGAAGTAAGAAGGGGAATCAGTAAAACTGCTGCCTTGGAGTTCTACAGAGCAGATTTTGACCCGTTCAGAAGACTTATTAACAAAGTCCCTTGAGAGGCTGTCCTGAAGCGTAAGAGAGTCTAGGAAGGGCAGACATACTTCAAGAAGGAAATCTTAAATGCTCAGGAGCAGCTGTCCCAGTGTGCTGAAAGATAAGCTGGTGGAAAATATACTGGCCTGGATGAATAGAGAGTTTTGGCTGGAAGTGAGAAGCAAAAGGAGTGCTTATGGCCTCTGGAAGAGGGGGTAAGACTCTCATGAGGACTACAGTTATGTAGTTAGGCTATGCAGGGAGAAAATTAGGAGAGCCAAAGACCAACCAGAACTCAACCTAGCTTCTGCTGTTAAAGACAATAAAAATGTTTCTATAAATACAGTAACAACAAAAGGACAACTAGGAAGAATCTTCATCCTTTACTGGATGCAGGGGGGAACAGTGACAAGAGATGAGGAAAAGGCTGAGGTGCTTAATGCCTTCTTTGCCTCAGTCTTTAGCAGTAGAACCAGTTGTTCCCTAGATACCCAGCCCCCTGATCTGGAAGACAGGGAGGGGCTGCAGAATGAAATCTTCACAATGCAAGAGGAAATTCAGTGACCTGCTACAGCACCTAAACACACACAAGTCTATGGGGATGGATGGGTTACACCCAAAAGACTGAGGGAGCTTGCACAAGTGCTCACCAAGCACTTCATCATTTACCAGCAGTCCTGTCTAACTACAAAGGTTCCAGTGCACTGGAGGGTAGAAACTGTTGTGAGAAAGAATGTATAAGAAAGGCCAAAATGAGGATCCAGAGAACTACAGACTTGTCAGTCTGACCTAGGTGCCAGGGAAGGTCATAGAGCAGATCATTTCGAGTGCCATTACACACCATATACAGGACAACCAAGTGATCAGACCCAGTCAGCATGGGTTGATGAAAGGCAGGTCCTGCCTGATAAACCTGATCTTCTATGACAATATGACCCATCTAGTGCATAAGGGAAAGACTGTCTACCTGGACTCCTGTAAATCCTTCAGCACTGTTTCCCACAACATTCTCCTGAAAAAAATGACTGCCCCAGGCCTGGATGGGTGTACGGTCTACTGGGTAAAACACTGTCTGGATGGCTGGGCCTGAAGTGTGGTGGTGAATGTTGGCGGCCAGTCACAAGTGGCATTCCTCAGGGCTCAGTATTGAGACCACTTCTGTTTAACATCTTTATCAAAGATCTTGATGAGGAGATAGAATGAACCCTCAGTAAGTCTGCAGATGACACCAAGCTGAGTGGGAGTGAGGGTAGGGAGGCTCTACAGAGGGACTTAGACTGGATAGATGGGCTGAGGTTAATTGTATGAGCTTCAACTAGGCCAAATTCTGGGTCCTGCACTTGGGTCACAACTTCATACAACACTACAGGCTTGGGGAAGAGTGGCTGGAAAGCTGTCCAGCAGAAAGGGACCTGGGGGTGCTGGTTGACAAGGAGATGAATATGATCCTGCAGTGTGCTCAGGTGGCCAAGAAGGCCAACAGCATCCTGGCTTGTGTTAGAAATAGTGTGGCCAACAGGACCAGGGAGATGACTGTCCCTCTGTACTTGGCATTGGTGAGGACACACCTTGAGTACTGTGTGCAATTTTGGGCACCTCAATACAAGAAAGACATCAAGGACATTAGGAAAAAGTTTTTCACTGAAAGGTTTGTCAGGCATTGGAACAGTCTGCCCAGGGAGGTGGTTGAGTCACCATCCCTGGATGTGTTTAAAAACCATATACATGCAGTACTTGGGGATATGGCTTAGTGGTGAACTCAGTAGAGTGAATAGTTGGACTCAATGATCTTAAAGATCTTTTCCAACTTAAATTATTTTATCATTCTATGACCATGTTCCAGTAGTGCAGACTGTCGCACCATATCTCCATGATTCTGACCATGTTCCTCTTTTCCCTTGTAAAACTCCTACATTTGCAGCTATCCCTCTGTGGATGCTGAAAAGCTGCCAGCAGAGGAATTTTCCTAGGTTCTCACAATATTCGGTGAGAACCCTGCCTTTCTCACACGTGTTATGAGAAACAGTAGGACGGTTTTGTAAACTAGACTAGCACATGGTGTTTCGATAAGTTTTGTTTATGGTACATTGTAAAAATATTTTTAAATAGGTGCTGTAGGACTTTAACCAATCACATCCCTCTGTCACTTTTGGGCTAAGTCCTCTTCCCATGATGAAGCTGATTCACAATCTTGTCATGAGGTTATTAGTCTTATGGCAAAGACCATATTTCTTTTTAGTCCTCAAATACAGACGTCCAAAAATTTAAAGGAACTCAAAAATGAAGTTGCTAAACTTCCAAACATGGTGTGGATATCACAGGACTGTCAGGTGACTAATGTAGTGCATAGTATTAGAAGGGCTTATGGGGAAATCAAGGGAACTACAGTGTAGTAAGGCTGATGGCTATACTGGATGAATCAATATAAATTATAATATAGAACAAAATAAATGGACACAGGAAAAAGTGACAGTCTTTGATGTGTATTTGTAAAGGGAAGTCCTACCTCACAAACCTGCTTGCTTCTTTGAAGGCCAGATAAAGCATGTAGATTTAACTATCAAGAGTGCATCTTTAATGATAAATAAATCTGCTTCTGAGTGCAATCACTGATATCAGGCAAAATAATGCAGGAATCCTTGCATCCAGCCCTCAGTGCTTGTGACCACCAGAATTGTCTGGCTGCACCAGCACCGCATAACCCTCAGCTTGGGTCTCTGCTGTTTAGCAAATTTCTACTTTCCCTTTTACACCAACTAAAGTATAAAGCTGCGGTTTGTCCCCTGAAGTTTTTATTAGGTGGCATTAAACAATGGTATGGAGGGAAAACTGTAAACTGCAGCACCTGTGTGCACATTGTTCACAAAAATGGAGCATTATTTATCAGAGCAGTTTTCAAAGCAGAATCCCCTTACCCTTTGGACTAGATTTGGACAGATTAGAAACTGAGAAGGATATTGTGAGAAAATAGATAGAAAAAGATTGGGAGGCCAACATGGGAAGTTCACAGGAACTTTCAGGAGAAAACAAGAACTAAACCCTTTCCTCCAGATGTTCTTTCTTCTTTCTAAAAAAAAAAAAAAAAAGTATATTAATTCATATTTTCAAGCAAACTACCTTGGAGACTTTTCTTTCATAGATTTAAAAATCATGGTCATATGGACATACAGACAGGTATGTTGTAAAAAGCTCTGGGATACACACCATCTGCTTTGGATTTGTTTTAATTCATAGAGATTATCAATCCCACACAAGTGATAAATTTCTGTAACACAGACTATTGGGCTTTCCAGATTCTTGCAAGGAGTGCTCTGTAATTTGAATTATCAAATCCAGACTCCATACAGACTTATCACCATGGTTGTCAGGCCACAGAAAACTGGCCAATTTCCTTCCAGGAAATTGCACAGTGCAGCTGAGATGACTTCCTTAGGAAGAGGAATCTTCTGAAAGAGTCAGCAATGTCCTGATGCAAAACAAAGAGAGACATGGATCCTGCCAGCCACTGACTTTCTAGCACTGCTATTTTGATCCCTATGGGACCTGAGTCCACTGAGACTAGAAGCAAACCACAGCACATTCAGAAGAGGCAGAGTGAGAGAAATCCCTGAACACTGATGGTACTGCACAGATATACAGCGTGTGCAAAGTGCTGAAGTGATTACAAGAAGGCATGCTGCAAACAGATCCCATCCCTACAATGTGATTTGCCTTTCCTTGTGTTCAGTGAGCATGAGCTGGGGAGAAAGAGGGGCACTCGTGAGCAATGGTGAAGTGTGAAAGTGGAGCACTGTCTAAGACTCTTGACTTTGTGACTGAATGCCAACATCACTCTCTAGTCTGCTTCTTAAAGCAGCAGCATCAGCCTTGTAACCTGTCTAGTTAGAAATTTCCACCATGGACCAAGCTGACCAGGACCTCCTGTCTAGTTGCAATAACAGGAAAAGAAGTGTGGTGGAAAGCTTTCGGCCTCCATTTCAGGACCATTGGTATTATTTTCTGCCCAGAGAGAAACAACTAAAGCAAACAGATGCTCTAGTTACACTGTCTCCAAAACAAAGCTAGTCCCACCACTAGATGCCTTCTGATGAGCTGCCCATATGTAGAACATTTGACTATGAAGTGAGAGGTCTGTGTTCTTTACTTTTCAACATGGGAAGTATGTACATACTCAGCATCCTTTCCTTGTCCCCAAGATCTTGGTCCTTTACCGGTAGATAAAGACATGTTGTGGGTCCACAGCCCTACCTTAATGCTTGGCCACTGCAGGAACACTGACCATCTTTTGAATTATGTCTCATAGATGTATCACTGGTGGTCTACAAACACACATGGTACACATTATTAACAAAGATGGTAGGTTGAGAAAATGCAGTGGAGAAGGTACTTTGCTGGAATGCATTTCTGAAAGTATGCTTTTTTTTCCTTAGGTTGCTCTGTTATGTTTGGGTTGGGTCTCTAGTAGGCTATGAGACCTCTGATCAGCTTTAACAAACTTTTCTGATAAATCATACCTCTAGCAGCATATTGAAAATTCCTTCCATCATCCTGAGAATTTTATCTGAGAAGCTACATATTCAAAATCTGTAACTTTTTCCATATTGTCTACAATGTGAGATGAGCAATCAGCTGTCATTTATGAGACAGACTGAGAGACCTAAGTGTTGAGATATATCAAATTATTTGTGTTCAACAGAAGCCACAGGGAGCTCTGTTCAACCTGAGTTATGTGAACAAAGTGTCTGTTATGTGAACAAAGTGTCTGTTCTGCAGACATAACTGGATAACTTAATAACTGGATGCATTTAACAGTCCTTGAGGTTTTGAGGTGGACTGATGTTCAGGAGGAGAAGGTCTAGTTCAATCCATATTCATACATCTGCATAGACTGGATACTGAGCAAAGAATGCAAAATGAAACCCAGGCTGGAGACTAGAACATGGTGCAGATACTTGTAGACCGTATATTGCAGTCAGAAAGAAGATTTTTAACCAGAGTTACTGTTTCTACAGAAATTTCCAAACAGCTTCCCATTTCTGAGAGTATAGACAGCAGGTAATAAATTATTCAGCTTGAGGAGCAAGTGTTCTCATTTCTTTTCCTCCTTTTTTTTTCTGCAAGCTCTTTCTCATTAGGATGCTGAGATACCACCTTCATTTCTTTCATTTCCCCTGTGTCTGCTAAACTGTTTGGCGTTTTCCCCATAATAAAGAAGGGCAGACATTGCCTAAGTGCTCTTCTTCAATATCAGTATTTTCAGGAGTCTTTCAAAAAGGATGTTGTCTCTGCATGGATTGCCTAAATTAACTTCCACCAGGAAATTCAGTATCAGTGTCTTTATATTCTAGAAAAAAATATTTTATTCGGTGCCTGATTCTGCCTTAAAAACAGGTATGTGAATGTGAGACCTAGATACTAAAAGAGCACTTTCTGGTCTAATGTTAAAGAGTCTTGCTAGACTCTTTATCTCATACAGAGTGGAATAATGCACACACACACACACACACACAGAGAATAAATGACATAATTTCTATTCTGGAACCAGGTTATTAACATACAGCACCTTCCAGGTAACAAAAAAAACCAAACACCATCACCCCAAATCAGCAGAAGCTGGGATAGTGACAGACTTTTTCCTGGGAGCTACAAAAATTACATGGAATAGAGCTGCACTTTTGCCTCTTCTAGAAAGAACAATGATACAAGATGGAGTCCGAAGTCCTCTGTCTTGCTCATTATTTCCCCCTCCCTCAAAAGTAAAAGAACTCAGATTGCTCCCTGCAAGATTTTCAGCTTGCAAGTGCTGTTGTTGGCCATGCTGTTGTTGGCCATTCTGTCATTCTCGTAGGGTCTTCCTGGACAGATCAGTTTGCTCTGTAACCTGTGATGGACAGAAAATGCCCAGCCTCTGCTGTAGCGTCTTTTCTGCTGCCCTCTGTGTAAAATGAGAGCTTGCAAGAATGTTAGCATAGGACAAGCAGAAATGTCAGAACACTGCTCTGTAGCAAAACTGCTCATCCCTACACTTCTACTAGGATGTGGCTGGACACTGAACCCTGGAGATGGTAAGAGCATGTTTTCTAAATATTAAAAAGTTATTTATCAATTCAGTGTAGATCTGCTAAAATGCATGCTTTCAATCTTACACTCAGAATGTATTCAGATCATCTTTTTGATGTGTCATCTGGTCAGGAATTGTTCTATTAAGCAAACATTTTTGATAAATGACGTTGAAGGAATGGGATAAGAGAATTGCTGGAAGCAATAAATTATTTCCAGGAAGAACTACTGAATATCATAACTAATGAGACTTAAAACCTGCAGTCTGAAAAGCAGTGTGGGCCTTCCATTCTTCACCATGGCTAATGCTAGCAAAAATTTCTGGGTCTGTATGTGAGAACTTGTGAAGACAAGCTGATGTCACAGACTTGCCATGACAGGTCTATAATGGCCTTGCTACCCTGTCCCTTGTACTTTTATTCAGAAACTGATTTCTGCAGATCTTGATATGGTTGTGATTTACCTTCACTAAATTCCAAGAAAAGTGAATGTGTGTGGTGAAAAATTGTTTCTAAGTAGCTTCCCACAGAGTTGTATAAGAGTCTTGTAAGTCCTCAGAATGAGTTAACTGAACATGAGAGACAAATGAAATCCACAATCTGGCATTAGACATTGGGCAGCTTTCATTATTTACACTCCTCCTGTCTCCACAGATAACATCATTGGAAGAGATCTGGCCAGTAGATTCTGTCCAAGGACAGAACACGACATCCAGGATGCCCTTTCTATCACCCACCAAAGCAGCTGAGGGCCTCCTATTACAGAGCAGGTAAGTGGGATGGGTAAGCTAAGAGACCACTGGGTAGAAAAACAGCAAGTGTCCAGAAGAGGAGGAAGGAAGGGGAAGGAAAAGAAAGTAAGGAAGCAGCATGGTATTAACCACTGCAGGTAACTGTAGCACAACCTGTACTTGTGATATCAAAGGTCCATGTACCTCAACTTCCTGTCTTTGAAAGTGATTCTCAGGAAGGAGCAGCATTTTGCCTAAGGCAACAAAAAGCAGCACTTCTCTAAAACTCTCCTGACTCCCATAATACTATTTGTATTTATGGAAGCCTGGAACAGGACATAATGTCAATGTCTGGTTATTTAATAGCTCATAGTGTATTTTTAAATGATTAATTTGTCCAAACACTTTCTGAACCCATGAACTTTTCTCAGAATGTATGGCATGTTACTGTCTTCCTCTACTGAGGATAAGTTCTACTAACTCATAAAACATAAACATCTAAGTAAGCAGGTCAATTCACTTTGCTATTATCTTTGAGAAAGTGTTACAAATATGTATCTTCTTCGCACTTCATCCCGGTTTTCATATGGAGTCACATATATGAAGAAGTACAAATAGTGATTAAACTGCAGAGAGTGTCTCTTAGGTGCCAAGGTAGACTATGCTATAGCTAATACACAGTACATATTTTTACCACAGCAGGATACTTTTCTTGTAGCATTTTCACAGAAAATTATTTTCCAAACACTGAGGATCCTGTCACTTCAGAGACTTCACTACAGCCTGCTGTGTAATATTAGCAGACAGATTTCCTTGGTGGTCACTCTAAACATTTTCTTAATTGCTCTCTGCATCCATCTGAGATGCTGAGGGAAGGATATAAGTCCCTGCTCCTCATGAAGGACAAATCAGTTGTGTAAAACAGAACAGCTCCAACAAGAAACAATGACAGTGATATGCCACCAGACAGCCAGCAGCCACAGTGCTTTACACCTCATCACTGTCAGAGCTGTGGCCTGAGAGAATGTATCTCAAACCTACTGCAGCTCAAGATGCAGTGCCAATCTCACTACATCACTGCTTTGCTGAACAACACAGGAGTATGTTGCCTTCCTTCCACATCAGTCCCTCAGGGCCCTCAAAGCACCTGGTGCTCCCTGTGAAGTGCCTCCAGGCGTCCAGTATGTTGCAGGATGGAAGATCTAAGAGCAGAGCCATCCCTTGACTGCACTGCTGTTTGTGTCATATATTTGCTAAGCCAGTATCTCAACCAGTGCCCCAATGTATGTATGTTGTCCACAGTCCTATATGTGTTGAAACTCTGAAATCAAAAGAATTAATGCATGTAGAAATAGCAGAAAGAAAGGACTTCTATGTAGGATCTTTTCCTGGACATCAGATTTGTTGTTAAATTCATGGAGAATTCATCCATTGAATTTACTTTTATTTCCTCAAACTCTTTGACAAGAAGCTTCTTCCTTTAAAATAGAATGCTTTCAGAAAATTCTGTAACTGGCATAGTTAGCCCAGGAGATACCAATGTGCCTCTAGTCCAGGAGTGAACAGATCTGAGATAATCTGCAGTGGGGCAGCAGCCCTATTGGAACATATGCACTGTACCTATTTCAAACTTTCTCTCCAAGATGGTCCATTTTGGCTACTTTGCAGTGTTTTCCCCTTTATCGGTTAGCACTTGTCAGCTTACAGGCACACTAGCTGCACAATCAGTGTGTCAATACAAAAGACTCTCATTGTGCAGTTATGGCAGCAAATATCCAAGAGGAAGGAATCTTTGGTTTCCCTCCTCTGGGTATCCTACTTGGATATTTATCATAATTTATTGCTTCCTCAAGTGAATAATACTGTAAGTTCAGCATGAAAGAAAACCTGAGAATTATATTTTTTTCCTGCATGTTCTAGCTGTATATGTTTAGGCTACAACACTGCTATAGTTCATATTGCACCATTAGAGAGGTAATTTTTTACAAGTTAAAGAATTCTGAAAAACAGTCTCATAAAGGTCCAGAAAAATATGAAGATTTCTCATTTTTAAATAGATGTTTACAGTGCTTTTTAAGTTAAAGGTGAAATATTTATCATATTTGAAAAATCAGTGTCCTTACATAAATCAGTGTCTTAGTATGTATCCCCTAAACAAACCTTGTTGTTCAGGGAAGCAAATAAAAAGCACCCTAAAATGGGAATTCTTTCCAACTGGAAAAAAAAGTTTTTAATAGATAAAAATCCTATTTCAGATATTAACACATCTACACAATCTTATTGGGTATTATGAGGTGAAGTGGGGTATATACACCTTCTTAGAAATTCTAGCACGTTTTCCAAGCAGGATCGGTAGCTGACTATGAAATATAAACATAAAAATAGACATGATGATCATCACAGTTTCAGTTGCGAGAAAGCTATTGATACACTTGCTCTTTCTCTATAAAAGTACATATGATACCATTTGTAGGTAGACAGTCCTTGGGAGATGTTTGTTTAAAGCAAATACTTAAAAGAATAGGCTCAAGGAGATCATGCAATACTATAGATACTCTGTTGTATCAATATAGTTTTTCTCATTCAAATATTTCCTCAAATCCTTTTTACTTCAAATTAGACAGCTATAGTCCTGATGATACAACACTCTATGTCTTTTAATGAAAATCTATTATAGTTGACATAATTATTTTCATACTCCCACAATCACTCTTTCCTACTCTGTTTATTTTAAAAATTAAGTTCTCTCCATACTTTCTTAAGTCATATGAGTTGTACTTGTCATACGGGTTTGTCTCCTCCTTATTCTATAGAAAGATTCTTCCTTTTTCAAAAGAGGTTTAGAGAATGTGGTCTATTCAAAGTTCTATAGACTGCCACTAAGATAACCCATTGCTGAGGAAAGAAAACACTGATATCCTGTACCATAAAAAAAGTACTTATACAGAAATAAGCAAAAATTAGGTTTTTTGCATTTTAGTAACTGCTTGACATTCTGGGTGTGTATAAACTTGTGCTCTGATTTCTTTTCTCATTGGATGAGATAATAAACTGCATGTATTTCTCTGTTTTAATCCTGCCAAGGCACTTGGTGTCTCTTAATTAAATTTCCTTCTGAAAATTCTCCATCTTTCTAGAACTACTTGTAAGTCTGATCCTATTCCAACCTGACAAACTGACTGGATGCCCCATTTCCTAAAAAACACACCACCAGTGGCTGTTTCTGCCATCTCAGGGTCTTTTCTTTCAACATTGATATTTCAACCCTGCTATTTCCAGGCTTTCTTTGGCCCTTTCCACCTGTGTTTGTTCTGTCCCAGTGGTGAATGCATGTGACTGGATGACCCACCTGCTTGGATTTTAACCCATCCCAATATGATTCAGTGATAATATTTGAGCCAGGAAGTTCCAGAAGCATCAAAATCACTCATTTTTAAGTAGCAGACCATCCACCCGAAGGAGGGTCCACTTTGATGGCTCCATGCTGCCACCCTCTGGCAATGGGTGCCCTGAGCAGTGGGCCCGCTGGGCTGCTGCCTGGCTGAGCTCCCTGTAACTGACAGGAGTCTGCTGGAGCTCCAAGCTGAGAATAAAGCTGTCAGGGCCTGTGTCCTCTCAACAACAGCCCAGGTGGTGAGGTGAAAGGCACAGTCACCATCCTAGATGATGTCTGTGCCTTGGTTTCCTCTGACTGACTGCCTGTGGTGAGTCACTGCCAGCAGTGACGTTGGCTTTATTGAGATCTCCAAAGGACTATTGAGGACAGGCTGCAGGCAGAGCTGGGTCTCCATAGCAATCCATAACCAGCACGTGGCATGGCCTGCCCAGGGCTTCTTCTGCAGCCCTGATGCTCCAGTGGCTCTTGAGAGATCTCTGCTATACAGCCCTACTCCCTTCCCACAGGGAGTGCCATGAAAGCACAGCCTGAGCAGACAGACATGGCCTTCTGTTGTGTTTCTGAGCCTCAGAGCAAGGCCTGCCTCTGTCTTCTTCCTCAGACAGACAGGGACACAGGGGGAAGCAGTAGGACAATCGTGGACTTTCAAAGCTACAGCCTCATCCACCTTTTTCATTTGTTGGGTTACAAGAGAAGCAATGCCCCCATCCACCTCAAACTGAGCTTCAGATGACCACTGGAAGTATCTGGGCAGCTGCTGTGTCCCCCATGGGGCAGCACGTCCCAAGAGGCCATGGCGAGCACCCAGGCACTGGGTTGGCCCAGCATCATTGCACGGACTCCAAAGGTGCCACTCTTGATTTATATTCATACCAGGGAGAGCACACTCAGGACTGGTTCTGATTTCCAACATTTCAGATGAAAAAGGAGCTGTGCCGGGGCAGGTCTCTCAGGGGTAAGAATAGCATCTGCTGTCTTACCACACAACACAGCTGTCCAGCTCCTACATGGCAGCACGTCGTGCTGAGCTATAGAAGGCAACCTACCCGCCAAGGAATGTCTTCGAGTGTTATTAGTGGAAGCGTGTCCTCTACACGAACAGGCGTGACCCCACACAGGAGTCTTGCAAGAGGGGGGCTATTTTGAGCTTTTGACAGGATGGAGGGAGACAAATGGTGAGATGGTTCTCCTGGCATGAGCAACCTCCAAACCTCTCTGCAGCCTTGTCTCCACCTCTCTAAATGATTTTGTGAAGGCTGATGGGTGATTTGGTGGCACCTCAGAGCTCAGGAGGCAGGAGCCAGGAAGAAGCTGTGAATTTGCCAAGGACACAAGGCCAGGCCCCAGTGCCACCAGCACTGCCGGGCTGTGCTTATAGCAAGTCCTGCCTGAGGCTGTGCACCTGCCTCTGAGCTTAGAGCATGCAGCTGCCTGCTTTATTTTCAACCATATCCATGAGAGCTTGAGAGATACCAGAGGGTATGCAACTGTGTGCAAGTGAAACACGCAGGAGGCTAGAGGAAGAAACTGTTGACTTTGCAAAACAGAGCCTAATGAATGCTATGGTAGGTCAGAACAAACACAGTTTGTGATGCAAGATCTGCTTCTTCAGTGACTTGCCTCTTCTTCTCCACCAATGCCCTTTGTGACAGTTCTTTTGTACAAGTCATCACAGAAACTACCTCTAGGTGTCACACTTACCAGTATGGCCAGGAGCCATCAGCCTCCTCACTCCTCTTCATGCCTGCCTCCTTCTCTCTTCCCTATGCCTAGCTGTGCTAGCTCCATTCCTTCATTCTGATGACACATCCTCAGGCTTCCAGAGTGCAGGCAATGGAAGGCAAAGGACGCTACAGGGCCTGTAAGGCAGGATGCTAGAGAGTCTCAGAAGTTTATGCTTGTACAAGCCATTACAGTTAACAGGGATGTTATGTGTCATGGATGTTGTGTGTCATCTAAAGCTTCCCCAGCCCCACCAGAAGCTTTGGAGGTGCCTGCAGGTGTGGCTAGAGATTTCTGAGCCACCCAAGAGGAGCAGTCAGCTCATAGGTATGTCTGGGCAGGGAAGGCTCACCACAAGAAACCCTGGCTGTGACTGCAGACCAATGAACACTGTTAGGCAAGGAGAAAGACTTCAGGGGATGAGGAGGGAATCTTATATGGAGCCATGGGGAAAAGTGGTGCCATGTCATGAGAAGGGAGGACTAGTCTGGCATCTCTGCAAGGTCTTGGGTGTCTTTCTTAAGGTCCTTGTGATTGAAAATGGAGGTCTGCTTCTAAAGAACCCCCTCCTTTTGCTCTCTTCAGACAGCACTAGCAGAGGCTCTGCAGGACAATGCTTGTTGGTGACACTGGAAGCAGACTGGACATCCTTGTGAGAGCTGGTGTGCTGGTGAGGCTACACATGAGAGACAGATAAGGTGAGAGCCCTTTGGATATTCCTGTCATAGGTTCACAGCCATGGAGCTGTCAGTTGCTACTTCCTTGAAGTAAGCATCTATTTGAAGACAAGGTCTCTGGCACTGACATCTTCAAGCTTTACCAAGCAGTCAGTCCTTACCTCTTCCAATGCCCCCAAAGAGCTCCACTGGCAACTTCTACTTTGAAAACTTTGTAAGCAAATCAAGCTGGAAAGCATTCAGGGGCTTGGGCACAACCATTCTCTGCACAGCCAGATCCCATCGACCCACAACATCAGCCCCACTCTCATCCCTGTGGTCCTGCTAAGCTCAGTGCCCCATGGAGGACTCACCTCTGCTTTTGGGTACTGGCTTTTGTACGGTAGACAGAGGTAGGAAGCTGTGGACTCTCACAAGCTTTCAAAATCCGTCTTTACCCTGGCCTCTGATCCTGAGTCTGCTTCTGGTTTCCTTTTAGTCCCAGCTGCACTTCACTCCTCAGTTGTTGCTCATGTGTTTTTCATTCACTCCTCATTGGTCTGCATCAAGGGCTCCTGAAGCCTGGAGTCAACTGGGGTGACTGGCAGTGAGCGCTCAAGAGAGGGGCAGAGCTGAAACAGGGGGTGCAATTGTGTAAGCTGATAGTGCTCAAAGGGTTTCCAAACTAATTCAACAGCCCTCAGTTACCATCAGCCTCTGCTTGATCCACTGTATATCCAGACCTGCAGCCTGTGGTTTCTGAGAAAATCCTCCGGTGCTGTGCTGTCTCTCTGAAAATGAGGGACAGGAGTTACTTGAAAGCCGAGAGCTGTCTGTTCTATGGAAACATCATCTTAGGCAGATGTCTGTGGCTTTGTCTTTTAACATACCTTGGCACTGTCTCTGTGGCTGTCAGCCAAACAAGAGTCAAAGCTTATGTGTCAGAATAATCCAGCTGAGACGGCTGATAAGAGTACATGAGACTTCACAGTTGTAGGTGCCCACTGGGCCTCTGCCATTCAGATCAGGGTCTGAATGAAGGAAAAAGTGTGTGACAGTTTCCCCCTTCCCTTCTGTCCTCAACCCCTTCCCTTCTTCCCCCAAATCTGTTGTCTGCTTGGCCTGTAGGTGGGCCAAAAGTGAGGTACAGGTATGTGCGGAAGGAATGGAGCATACACCAATCAGTTTGCCACTTCTCACTTGCCTGAGGCAATGCTATGTGCAACCTGCTGAGCAAGAGGTGACGAGGCTGACCCAGGAGGTGATGTTGGTGCCACACAGTGTGCAAGAAATGAGCCCTAAGGGACAGTCTCTCCAGCATGTGGCCCCAGGCAGGGCTCAGCCTTTTGTCCAGTGGAGAGAAACGACGAGCAGGTGGTGGCATCAGCTGAGGGCATCTAGGATGGCACAACTTAGTGTCACTGCTGTGTCATGACCATGCTCTGTGTACCGAAAATCATCTCTGCCAAGGAACTGCCTACCCTTCGTGGTGTAGGATCACAAACAAAAGCAGGGAAAGGAAAAAGGAAAGGGATCACCCTCTCCTGCCTCTCACGTGGGACGCAAGCTGTGCAGAAAGGACACTGTGAGAAGCATTAAGAATTAGGCGAGGGCAGGAGCAGGGTAAGGAAGTGTGGGAGACGGAAGAAGGGCACAGGCTGGACTATCAGTAGTCTCCACAGGAATAGTCAGCTCCTAAATTTGTGGGTCCTCAGCCCAGAGTTTGCACTAGCTTCTCCCTTCCACCTGCCAGGGAAAGTAAGAAAACTTGTTCTGCAACACAATAACCCACACTTGATCAGGAAAAAAAGAAAAAAAAAAAAAAAAAACAAAGAAGCACACTGTGTGTGCAGAAGAATCTGTGGAATTTATTCTCTATACATTGAGGTGGGTACAAAGACTCATTGCAGAAGAAAGCGACCAGAAGTTTCACATTTTGTGCAGCCCTCGGGTCACTTTGTTGCCTCATGACATCTTCACTCTTCCTCTTCTATCTTCCTATGAAACTCTCGGCTCTTTGCTCGCAGCTTGTTGACCTGTGATTCTGCAATGTCCGCCCGCTCCTCGGCTTCCTCCAGCTCATGCTGGATCTTGCGGAACTTGGAGAGGTTGACATTGGACAGTTCCTCCTGTGACAAGAGACAATGCCAGTGGTGAGGAGCCCAGGGCAGGGGTTTCACTCCTGCTGACCCTTGGCCTTTCAGGGCTGTATCTCTTCCCTGGGGGAAGGCCCAGAACTCCATCCCCCCTCACCGCTTACACCTAAGCCTCCTACAGACCTCCTCATCTGCCCCCTTTTAAAGATCCATTGTAGGCCGAGCACGTGATTTGAACGTAATTCTGCTCTTGAGAGTGGAAAAGAAACAAACTGGAAATCAGATATTGTTAGCTCTAGAATTAAATGTTTAACCACCTCTGCAGACCCTGAGATGGGGTTAGGAGTTTGTAAGAGACAGGCAGTCCATGAGACCTTCTTGGTGTGTCTCTCAAAAAGGAGAACATATGCTGAATCAGAAGGATTTCTTACGCTTACTTCTTATTCAATTTCTGTGCTCCTAGGCAAAGAGTTCTGGAATTTTGTCAGCTTATTTGTTGCCACATAACTACAAAGCTTCTCCAAATTGCAAGGGTTACGGGCATCTTTTGTAAAGATAGCTATATGAATTCCAAAATTCTGAAAATGTGTTCTTTTCAAAACTTCTTAATCTGTTGTACTACCAGTATTATTAATAAGAACTTCTTCTTACAGACTACTCTGGTGTTCTAATGGAAAAAAATGTTATGTGCCCTTGCTCTCCTCATTAGCCTTCTTATTTGCTCATTGATTTCTTTCTCAAGGACTGGGCTCATTTATAAGCATCCCAAAGAACTTGAAGCCCTCCATTATCAACCAGTGGCAGTTTCCAAGTTCCTTATATTCAACTCCTCAGTGACCATGCTACCCACTCGGAAGGTGTTTCTTGCCAAGCACTCAGAGTGATACTTACAGCCTCTTCAGATTGTCTCTTGTAGGATTTCACCTTCATTTGCAGCTTGTCCACCAGATCCTGCAGCCGGAGAATATTCTTCCGGTCCTCCTCAGACTAAAGCAGTTGATAAACAGGAAAGAGAGTTAATTGATTTCCCCACCATGTGAGTCAGCAAGTCCTCTTAGCAATCAAGTGCAAAAATGTTTACTTCCTGGGATGAGAGTGTGTCAGCCCAAGGAGGCCTCCTGGCTTACCTGGTAGGTCAACTCCTTCACCCTCCTCTCATACTTGCGCACACCCTTCACAGCTTCAGCGCTGCGCTTCTGCTCAGCATCAACCTCCCCTTCCAGCTCCCGCACCTGCAATGAGAAGCTCATCTTTGCAGCTTCCCTGGTGGTTCCTCATGTGACATGTTAACCCAGGCACAAATACCAGCCCCACGCACTCTGGCCTCCAGCTTCTGGATTTGCTTCTTGCCCCCCTTCAGAGCCAACTGCTCGGCCTCATCCAGACGGTGTTGCAGGTCCTTCACTGTCTGGTCCAGGTTCTTCTTCATCCTCTCCAGATGGGCACTGGTGTCCTGCTCCTTCTTCAGCTCTTCTGCCATCATGGCTGCCTGATGAGGGAAAAAGGTCAAAGCCATTGAGGGCTGGAGACAGCCTGGGAAGAAGGTACTTTTCTTAGGCAGTGAAAAGAGCCCCAACTCACATCTGTGATGGCTTTCTTGGCCTTCTCTTCAGCATTGCGGGCCTCCTGGATCGTATCCTCCATTTCACCCTGAATTTGGGCAATGTCTGTTTCCAGCTTCTTCTTGGTGTTGATCAAGCTGGTGTTCTGGTCAAAGAGAGATTGCAAGACTTGTATTCTGAGGCCTGCAATACCAGACCCACAGCCTGAGCCAAGGCCTTCCTCTTCAAGCGTGCAATTCAAAATCCACAATTCTTTTCTGGACAATGGATTACAAAATGTCAGTGGTGGGCTCAGGCGATGTGTGCTGAGCATGTCTTCCCTTGTGGACAGCAGTAGAGAGGCCATTCTAGACTACTGTCCTGCCCTGTACCCTGGTGTACAGCAGCTCTCTGTGCTTGTGAAGTGTCAACGCAACTTCTTTGGTGCCACATCCTTACCTGGGTATGGAGGAGCTGCACACGTTCAGCGGCATCCAGAAGCTCTTGCTCAGCCACTTTCCTTGACCGCTCCGTCTGCTCTAGAGCTGCCCGTAGCTCCTCAATTTCAGCCTGCAGGAGGTTGGCTCTGCGTTCCACCATGGCCACCTGCTCCTTCAGGTCCTCCTGTGTCCTGAGAGCATCATCCAGGTGTATCTGTGTATCCTGTAAAAGAGGCAAGAGAAATTACAAGCTGACAGTGTGTGCTCAGGTGCCAAAGATGTCACAGATTTCATTTCTCTTTCTGTAGCTTTGCTGAAAGGACCTTGAGCACTGCCTGTGTGTTTCTCAGGTTCTTCTGTGCCTCTGCAGCCACGCGGTTGGCATGGCTCAGCTGGATCTCCATTTCATTCAGGTCTCCCTCCATCTTCTTCTTCAGCCGCAGGGCTTCATTCCTGCTCCTGATCTCGGCATCCAGGCTGCTCTGCAAGGACTCCACTACTCGGAGGTGGTTTCTCTTCAGCTGGTCAATCTCCTCATCTTTCTCTGCTATCTTCCTGTCAATCTCAGACTTCACCTGGTTGAGCTCAAGCTGGAGGCGCAGGATCTTCCCCTCTTCATGTTCTAAGGAGGCCTGGACAAGTGAACACATCATTTGTAAGGTCAATACAGTTATTGCTTGCTTTCTAGGTAACTACAGAACGTTCCAGGACATCTCAGCTGGCTGTGCTCCCCAGACAGAACAGAGGGGGACCAAGAAGGTTTTAGCCATATCTCCCCGCTGCTCATGGGTTTTTTTAGTGTAGACACCAGTGATGATGGACATGTACCTCAGCTTCCTCCAGAGCAGCTTGGATTTCAGATTTCTCCTGCTCAATCTGCTTCTTGACTTTCTCTAGCTCATGAATCGCCTTTCCTCCCTCTGCAATCTGCTCCGTGAGGTCAGAAATCTCCTCTGTGGGAACAAAGAGCAATGCCATGGTCAGGCACAGAGCACAATGGGAAGGGCCGTGACACACCACAAGCTGTGACACGCTTCTTTGCCCACCTGCGGGCACAAACCCATGCAGAATGATTGCGAGAAAGCCCAGACAGGAGCAGAGGGCCAGGGACTTACGCTGCAAGTTCTTGTTCTCACGCTTCAGCGTTTCCAGGTGGTCCAGGGACTCCTCATAGGCATTCTTCATCTTAAACAGCTCCGTGCTGAGTGACCGAGACTCCTTCTGGGAGGCTTCCAGCTCAGCCTGAGTTTCCTCATACTTCTGTTTCCATTCTGCCAAGATCTGAAGAGAAATGGGGTGTGAGTATGGATGTGGCAATCAGGAGGGGATGCTCTGCCCAGGAGCCCCAGGCCCAGAAGCCCAAAAGACCTTGTCAAAGTTCTTCTGCTTCTTATCTAGAGCTGCACAGGCAGCATTTGCTCTCTCCACGTCAATCATCAGATCCTCCACTTCATTCTGCAGCCTCTGCTTTGTCTTTTCCAGGGAGGCACATTTGGCATTCACAGCTTCAACATGTTCCTCTGCATCCTGCAGGCGCTGTGCCAGCTTCTTCCTAGGACATGTAAAGAGAGCTCATAGCCTAGAGAAATCAATGTGCTTTTTACAGGAGTGTGTTTAACCATTTTGCAGTCTGCAGTCCTGAGTGAAGACCTTCATTTATGCTGTTCTTAGCCTTTGCGTTTACTAAACTAAAAAACCTTACATACTATATATATTCCCACTTTCTGTTACCCTTTCTCAAAGTAAAATCACAGCTCATTTCTCAGAATATTTTGGTCTATCTCTTTCAATGTTATCTTTGAATTTTCAGTCTCCCTTTTCTTCTTCATATCCTATCACCACTTACTTGGCCTCCTCCAGCTCCTCTGTGCGCTGAATAGCATCCGTCTCGTATTTGGTTCTCCACTGGGCCACTTCACTGTTGGCTTTGGACAGGGCACGCTGCAGCTCCCCCTTGGCTTCCTGCTCCTCCTCATATTGTTCCCGGAGCAAATCACAGTCGTGGCGAGCAGATTGAAGGGCGTGGGCCAGGGCATTCTTGGCCTGGTAGCATAATATATTCAATAAGGAGATGTACCCAGGGAAATTTTTTCTTACTGGCACTTAGGCTCTGGAATATATCCCAGAGAAATAATGATTAACAGACTGATTACAAAAAACAAACAGTGCCTAGTATACTGCAGAAAGCTTTAAGTCCTGAAGTGAGATGGTGGAGATAGCATGAACTAATGGATATTTAATTCTTTCAGTTAGATCATCTTTTGAATTATTGAGCACTGCAGTAAAACCAATGTGATGCAAAATACTTATTTCATATGTAAAATGAAACATCTTCACCTTTATCTCTTCTTCTAGTTGCCGCTTCAATTCTTCAATCTGCTGTGTAAATGCCTGTTTCCCTCTAGACAGCTGAGAAATTAAAGCATCTTTTTCTTCCACCTGGCGTGCATATTCACCTGTAAAGTTTTGCAATTATCAAAATGTTTTAACAGACTAAAAAGATATTTAGAGTATTTTCCCATTTCCAAATTAGAGACGGAACTGTTGTACCGGATTCTGTCTGCAGACGAGCTCTCTGAGCACTGAGATCACTGATCATGCGCTGATTCTGCTCCTCCTTTGTTTTATATTCGCTTAGTTGGTCCTCCAGAGTGCGGCACATCTTTTCCAGGTTTGCCTAGGTGTCGATTGTACATAAGAATATAGTATTAATAACTTGATTCTGGCTTAGTTGCAGCAGGAGAAAGTTTCAAAAAGATGCTGTTTAGAAAATTGGGGACTATGTGCATATACCCACAGTTCTATACATTAGATATGGAGAAAATAGTTATATGATAAGCTAATAATAGTTAAATAAGATAAAACACAAATATTATATTTTTTTTCAAAATACTAATAAAAGTATTTGTGCACCTTAGCTTTGGAGACAGACTCCATGTTACTGGCCAGGTCATCAATCTCCATCTTCAATTCACTCTTCTCCTTCTCCAGCTTCTGCTTCACTCGCTGCAGGTTGTCAATCTGCTCCCCAAGCTCAGCGGTGCTGTCTGCATGCTTCTTCCGCAGGGCGGCAGCTGTGGCTTCGTGCTGCAGCGTGGCCTCTTCGAGGTCACGACGCATCTTCTGAAATTCTGCCTCACGCTTCTTGTTCATCTCAATCTGAGCTGCAGTAGCCCCTCCTGCTTCTTCCAAGCGCTCGCTGATCTCCTCTAGCTCTCGCGACAGGTCAGCCCGATGCTTCTCTGCTTTTGCCCGAGAGGTTCTCTCTGCCTCAATTTCCTCCTCCAGTTCCTCAATACGGGCCTGGGGAACATCAGGGACCACTGATACCCATGCCCTCCTCCTACTGGATCCAAGACCAGATGAGAGAGAGGGAAACCAAGAGAGACTTGCCTGCAGCTCCTTGATCTTCTTCTGTAACTGTATGCCTAGAAGTTGCTCATCCTCGATTTTGCTCTGGATCTGGCTGATTTCAAAGTCTTTCCTTTGGGCAAAGCAAACCATGTGTTAGAGCTCAAAGGAAAAAAGACAAGTGGACCTGCCCAGTGCTCAGGTGCCCCACAGCCACACTTACTTCTTCAGTTTCTCATCCAGCTGCTGCTTATCATTTTCCAAATCCATGATGCTGTCATGGGCCAGCTTCAGGTCTCCTTCCAGTTTCCTCTTAGCTCTCTCAAGGTCCATGCGCAGTTTCTTCTCTTGCTCCAGGGACCCTTCCAGCTAGACAGAACAAGACCATCAGTGCTCTGACAGCCAGATCTAACTCCATACCTGTCCTCTCTTTGGTTGATGCCTGTGTGCTCACATCATCGACTTGCTGTTCCAGCTTGGCCTTAGCTTTGGTCAGAGTATTGACTTTGTCCTCTTCTGCCTGCAGGTCATCCAGGGTCTGCTGATGAGCCTCTTGGAGGGCTTTCTTCTCTTTTGTCAGCTTGGCAATGGTCTCATCCAGGGCTGCCATCTCCTCTGTGAGGTTTTTCACCTTTGAGAAGAAGGGAGCAAATGCAAGTAACAAATATTGTTTAAAACTTTATACTGAACAGAGAAACAGGTCATTCCTGAAGAGAGAGTAAGATTTTCTGCCTTATACCTTGTTTTCTGTGGCATGTTTTTCCTTCTCAACCTTGGCCAGTGTTAACTCAAGGTCGTCAATATCTTTCTTCAGCTCTGAACATTCATCCTCCAGTTTCCTCTTCTTGGCTGTCAGCTCAGCATTAATTTCTTCCTCGTCCTCAGCCCTTTCAGTCACCTCTTTAACTTTTGCTTCAAGTTGGATTTTGGTTTTGATGAGCTGGTCACATCTTTCCTCAGCATCAGCTAAAGCATCAGCTTCCTGGTGGGGAAATACCTTTTTTAGAGATGTTTTTTGAGGAATATCAACACAGTTTAGAGTCCTGGATAGCCATATTTTAGTTAAATTTTGGTTTGTCTTCCAACAGTGAAATATAATGTAGAATGATTGTCTTGAAACAGGCAGTTTTGAGAGCTAAAACCAAATATAATTCTATTAATTCTAAATGTTGTCCTGATTATTTGCATATTTGTGCAAGGTATAGAATCCAATATTATCCCATAACATCAAACATTAGAACAAACTACATACATTTGGGTTTAATCCCACATTTATGAAGTGCCAAGTGATAGTCATACACCAAGACACATATAATACCAAATTTACAATTACATTCACATCATTCCTATATTTCTTTTTTCACCCTACTCTCTTTCTGGAACAACTATTTCTGATTTAGATTTTTCAACACCACAGTCCAAAACTACTCAGCATCTGGCAGCTTTGTCTTTTCTCTGTGAGACCCTCATCAGCTAAGGAGAAAAGGAGTTCCTGGAAAATTTGTCTCTAGGCATTTTTTTTTAACAAATATCCTGTGCTGTTTGTTATGCTGTCTCTCAAGTTTCAATCTAGCAGAACTAATATGAAATAAAAATCATAATCTCAGCACTGAGTGGATTTTGTCATCTCTTAACAAGTCAAGATTCTTTAAAAAGGAGGACATGTAAATTTTCCTATATGTCACATATGCTGCATAGTATCACTTTGAGGATACAGTCTTTTCTGTTCTGTAAAGGATTTAATTTAGAATCCACAGCATTGCACCACCACAGATGTACCACATAATTTTATGTAATGATTCTGAAATGATTTAGGAGGGTGAGAACAATAAATTCTGTTTCCTCTCAGTTAGCTCAGTCTTATAACATAGTAAAATTTGTAAAAGCTAAACCAACATCTATCTATATTGAAGAGTTGTCTTGTTTAATTGGAAAATAAAGAGAGAAAAGAAATGTCCTCTTAACTTGTCCTCAGAATTCCTAATTTTGTGTGTATAAGAATGCTCAGTTTTGGAGAGGCAGGGAAAAACTACTAGAAAAACAAACATCATACTAATAGAAGTAAAGTTTCTTGATTTCTCTGATGTTGTTTAACTGAATGTAGATGATAGAGACCTCAGAGTACGCCACAGAAAATTCTCACTCACGTAATATCTTGACTACAGCCTCCTGATAGTCTTAAGAGCACTACTTAACAAAATACAATTGAATTGAACTGTAGTTTCTGTGTCTTTTGCAAATTTAATTGTAAATATCTTATGATAGTCACAGTTCAGTTAGAATAATAAACACTGGTAGGACTCACAGCCTGCACTTGCAGCTGCAGGTCATTTTTCTCCTGCACCAGCTTCACCATTTTCTCCTCTAGCTCCTTCCTCTTTGCCTCAGACTTGGCAAGCTCTTCCTTGGTTTTCTCAAACTCTTGTTTCATGTTGGCCATCTCTTTCTCAGATTCTGCACTCTTCAGCAAGGGCTTGATCTTGAAGAACAGCTTCATCCAGGGCCAGTGCTTCACATTCATGAATGCACGAATGTTGTACTGGATGCAGAAGATAGACTCCCTGAAAAGTAAATAAAATTATTAAATATTCAGACTATGATAATACAATAAGCCAAATAGAGTGAACCTAACTTGAAGAAATGTCTACCTTCTCTCCACCATTCTCTGGTACTCCACCCTCATCAGGAAGCCTCTGCACCTGGCCTGTGTGCGGGTGATGAGCTGTGCCAGTTTCTCATCCCTCATTTCTTCCAAGAGGCCTATCAGCCCAGCTTTGAAGAACACCTTCAACATGAAGGTGTAAGAACATGAAAATAGGTGTAAGAACATGAAAATAGGTCCACTGCTTGTTCAGTGTAGCCCAGTACCCTGTTCCCCATGACAGATAATATGGGCAGTTAAGTGAAAGAGCAAAAGCACAAAGAATGTATGTACTGACAGAGTCCCTTTTATACCTCCAAGCTTCCAATTAGCTGCAGATGAGAAATTAAGATAGCCACATTTTGTTATTGATTTTATTAACTGTTGATTCTTTTATTCTTCAACTTTGTCTTAAATTAGGAACCCATAGTTAATTTGTTAACCCATAGTTAACACTTAATTGCCATCCTGTGTCAATGAATTTCAGTTTTATTCAAGTCTTGAGTCAATAAGGACTTACTTGTTTTTTTCTAAATACACTATTTGATCATTTCACATACTCTCTGGAGAATCCAAGCATCATTCTCAAGCCATGCAGACCATAACCACATAGTACTTAAACCAGACAGTTCTTATACCTTGGTGTGACCAAATTTGTATTGAGTGTGGTCTATATCAATGGATCCAAGAAGTTTCTCACAAGCCTTCTTGCTGTCAATGAACTGTCCCTCTGGGATAGCACTTGCATTTAACACTTTGTATCTGGGGGAGAAAATGTAAAGACTTACACTGGACTCGATCTTAAGAGTTTTCTCAAACCTAGATTGTTCTATGATTCTATGAATTTAAAGAGGTCGTTGTTGAGACCAATTGGCTGGTACACTGAAAGAAAGAGTCTAAGAACTGCTGAGAACATAACAGTGCTGCTAAACATAAACTTTAGAGAAGGCTTTTGTCACCAGCAGTGAAACATAAATTTCACAAGCCATTCAAGATGGACAAAATAATCCAGCAAGGGTACAAAGTCTGACCTCTGTTTGAAGTCAGCATATAGGACTCTGTTGGGAAATCCTTTCCTGCAAATTCTGATCCCTTCCAGCACACCATTACACCGCAGCTGGTGAAGCACCAGTTCATGCTCCATGGCACCTAGCAATTAAGAGCACAAATATATGCTATATTCTGTAATACAGAGGGGAAGAGCTGCACCATAATGAAATCATTCCATATGTGTCTCTTACCAGGTGTT
This sequence comes from Todiramphus chloris collaris, assembly GCA_025345505.1. NCBI lineage: Eukaryota > Metazoa > Chordata > Aves > Coraciiformes > Alcedinidae > Todiramphus > Todiramphus chloris. The sequence continues at coordinate 4,985,121 of JANVCC010000042.1, read as the reverse complement.
TTTGTTTCATTTGGGATGATGCAGCGCACAAAATGGGGGTGCGTGCTTCTCAGATTGGTCATTAGCTTGTTTAAATTCTCCTGGGAGAGCCATTAACAAAAGTTTATATTAGCAAATGTAGTTTCCGCTATAAGCATCAAGCCATCTGAAGAGACAAAACTTGGCATGCAGAATCCTGAATGAAGCTCCCTACACCAGTTTATTCTGACTTTCCACACATCTTTAGTGTTAATAATTTAATGTACAAAGTTCTGCTGAGTAATCTGTAGGAAATCTCATACTCTTAATCATACAATTTTAATGCATTTCACTGACTCCAGTGGAATGCCTTCGTTAGAAATTATATCCATCTTTTACTGGATGTAACTAGGGAGATAAACAGGTATCTCTATGAGGCAGTCTGAAGCATACTACATTATGCATTTAAGATGGATCGTATGGAGCATGCTACATAGATAGAATCTTCCTGTTTTCCCTGCTTAAAGCAAAAGGAGTAAAAAATTACAAGCTGAGCTTTATATGTCTAGGTGACGTGTTTGGAAAGGAAGATGAGAATAAGGTGAGATGAATCCCAGAGCTGTTTTGTAATTAACATCTGTATACTTATTTATTACCTATGATTAATGAAGGGAAGCAAGTGCCTCCAGGGGACATCTTAGAGTACATAGATTAAGCAGTCAAAACATTAAGATGTCTAAACACTAACACATCTAAACAGGAGTGATAGAAGAAAAACGTTTGAGACCATAATAGAAATGCAACCCAAATGCAATAAATAATATTTCTCCTGTAACATTACCTCTTAATCTCTCATGACCTTTAAATATAGGCTTATTACATTATTTTTGAATGATACATGCTGGCAATTATTTCCCGCTTGAAAGCCCAAGGTACTACAGCCATGATTCTTTTTCTTGGGGCATATGCACATATAACTATATCCTGTTTCAGAGCACTGGCTACAGGCTGTTAAGTGTTCATGAATCATATGACAGCAGATCTGTAGAAAAAATTAGGCTATATCAAGAAGAAAGTCCTAAATGAAGGGTGAATATGGTAATAAACAACCTCAGAAAAGACTAGCTATTTCGCCTGGAATAAGTGTACGGAGCAGACAGTCGGGAAGATTTTGTTACTGCAAAGACTTGTCAAGCATCTGCTATCTTAAAAATCCATAACCGAAGTAGAGGTGGTATTTCAACTATAAGAGATTGATCCCTGAATCATGAATAAAAACTGAAGAGCTAACGGGCAACCTAGAGAGCTCTAGAGCAGTGGGCAAAATGTTGTTAAAGGGAAATACAATGTTCCAAAGCCAGAGGTGGGCAGATGAAGAAAATCCGGTGTATTTTAGAAAAGTTTTAGAAGTTTTCTCTATGACATTCTTTCATCTGGAAACATCATCCTGGGACAAGTGGGCAAACAGAAAAGTTGTGCATTTGGAGGAATAGAGCATAAATACATCGCAGTAGATTTATTCCTAGTAAAATATGGACTAAGAACTTCAGGGTCTTTTAACAAAACTAAGACACCAAAAAGCCTAGCTATTTTAAATGGTGGGTTTACTCCTTATCTAAGGAAAAAATAGTGAACTCTCTCTCTACTGTACCCGGAAAAGAGCTGAGACGGTCTGGAAGGAAGAACCCTTCTTCTTGCCACCTTTCTTGCCAGCACTAGCATCTACAAGACAGAAAATAAATAAAACAGGTTTTAGATTTTTGGGTTTTGCCTTTTATGATTCCATTTTGTAAGCTGTACATCAGTGAAAATATAAGATTCATAGAACCTACCTGCTTCTGCTCCACCATAGTTGGCAAAGAGTAAGGCCAATGTTTTCAGCGATGATTTCTGGTACAACCCAATGACGGTTTCATTCAGGGGATCTTTGTTCTTCTCCAGCCAGCCAGTGATGTTGTAGTCCACTGTGCCAGCATAGTGCACCAGGGAGAAGTGAGCCTCAACCTTCCCTTTGGTAGGCTTGGGCTTCTGGAAGTTGCCAGACTTGCCTAGATGCTGGTCATAGAGCTTGTTCTTGAAGGAAGTGTCAGTTGCCTTGGGGAACATGCACTCCTCTTCCAGGATGGAGAAGATGCCCATAGGCTGGGAGAAATACACAAGTGATACAGATTGTAATTTAGTTTTCAGGGTACTAATGACCTTCACCTAGGCAGAGTAGTGGAATGCAGACTGAGATACACATCAGGAAATATGGCTATTCAATGGCATTTTCTGCTAGAAAGTGAGATTAAACATATTGATACTTACATATTTTAACATTAAATGAAACATTATGGAAATGAAACATTAATTCATTTAGTTCATGTTGAGAATGTGCTTTATAAAATTAGAACACTACCTTCTAATCCAGAGAGATTCAAAGCACACACATACAGATGTCTTAGACAAATTGAACACGAGCCAACAAAACACCCTTGGAGCAAAGGTAGCCAACTCATCCTGGACTGAATTAGCAGTGTTGTCAGCAGCTCAATGAATATGATCCTTCCCCTATACTCAGCTCTACTGACAAACATCTGGAGTGCTGTGTCTAGTTCTTGGCTCCTCAGTGCAAGAGAAACCTTGGCATAGTAGACTGAGACCAGTGATAGGTAATGATAATATTTAAATCATTGGAACATCTGACATCCAAGGAGAAGCTGAGAGAGATGAGACAACCTGGAAAAGAGTAGGTTCTGGGGGATCTTATCAATGTGTATAAATACCTAAAGGGATATATTGAATCATAAAAAGTAAATATTTGGACATGAGACCAAAAGTTAGACCAAGTAATTATGGAATTTTCATGCAAGTAATGCATCTGATCAGGAAGGATACCTTCTCAATGAGCTCAATGCAGGCAGCCAGGTCCATCCCAAAGTCAATGAATGTCCATTCAATTCCTTCCTTCTTGTACTCCTCCTGCTCCAGCACAAACATATGGTGGTTGAAGAACTGTTGCAGTTTCTCATTGGTGAAGTTGATGCAGAGCTGCTCAAAGCTGTTAAACTGTAAACAAAATAAGAAAGACCCACATTTGCAAGACACAGCAATAACTGCAAAATCTCATCCTTTAAGGAATGCAGTTATCTCAGCTTGTCACATCACATGTGCGTTTCTTCAGTTTCTTTTACAAAAAAAAACAGAGAAACAAATTAATCATCAAATTAAGCATCAAATTGATTATCCACAAGGACATTTTTTTTTAATTTATAAAAGAGTTAAGATATTTTTCTGATTGGACCGTTCCATTCTTTTGAGTTTGCACATCTTGAAATTAGACAAGTCCTTTGAAAGGTTGTTTTTGTACTTGCTGATTTATTTATTATTTTTTAAAAAGGCAAAAAACTGCAAATAATTATGTGATGATATTACATCTTTTTTAAAGTTATGTCTCAGGCTGACCCTAACATCCAGTTGTCGCTTCCAAATAGCTCTTATAAAGTCTTAGCACTTACATCAAAGATCTCAAAGCCAGCAATGTCCAGGACACCAATGAAGTACTGTCTGGGCTGCTTGGTATCCAATTGTTGATTGATGCGAACAACCATCCACAAGAACATCCTCTCATAGACAGCCTTTGCCAAAGCACCCACTGAATTGTGCACCTACAAGAAAAATAAATGCCTGGAGTTGCCACATAGAGCAGAGGAGTTGCCACAGAGAGCATCGGAGAATCAAAAGTATCTTAATTCAAAACATTGCTCCAGGTTACCACATGTTTGTTACCTGCTGCGCAGTTTGACCCTTGGTCACATATTCATTCCCAACCTTGACTCGGGGGTAGCAAAGGGCCTTGAGCATGTCAGCTGAATTCAGACCCGTAAGGTAGGCAGCCTTATCAGCAACTAAAAAGACAGAGGAAAAAGGAAGATTTTAGACTTCAAATCCTGGAGTACTCTCTAAAGGCTGCAGGATTCAAGTTTCTGTTCTTTGAAATGATAAAGTCATAGAGGGAATATTGGTAACAGAGTCATCTTTAAGTGTAGTGAGCTTTTCTAAAAGAATCTATGTTGGAAAATCTTCTCTGAGGCATGTAGGAACTAATGAGGTTTTCAAAAATGTTCTGGCACAAAATGAAAAGCTGCAGCTTCCCCATCTGAATTTTTGTACTTTGTAGTATTTGGGTAGCTCTGGAGCTTCAGTGACCACAGTCAGGTACTGATCTACATTCAGGTGATCAAAACCACACAATATTTAGGGTGAAAACCAGAAAGGATATCTCTGTTCTCTTTCAGATCCAGAGTCTACAGCCCTTTCTGATCTTTGCTTTCTGATGTTCGGTAAAACTCAATGGATTTCATCCTTTCACCTATGGTACTTCCCACCTTCTCCTCTTTAGTAAGAGAAGTCATTGCTCAGAGAGCTGGGGATATGAGTTGTAGATCCTGTGTCAACAAAGAAGAGAAATCAAATACATCTGTCACACCAGCATTCGCTGAGCATCTGATAGGTGAGAGTGAATGGGATCGTGGTGCCTTGCCCTGTTAGAGCTGAACCACTCGGCTGTTTCAAAACTATAAGCCATATTCCAGCAAAAGCATGACTAATAATATTAAAGGAAAGGCATCCATCACTCCTGACTTCCTGGAAGCATATAAAAGACGGTTTGAACTATTGTTATTGGTCATAGCACAAGATAAAAAACATTCTGAGATCAAGGAACTTGATATACTGAGAAGAGTACAAGGGACAGGGTTTCTCTCTGGCTTACTGTTTTCCTTGGGATCCTAAAGCCCAAGAAGGAACAACTATTGCTGTCTTCCACATCCATAGTAGCTTACAGAAAAGTTAATTATTGAGTTTCATAATACCTTCAGTGCCATCTGGCTCTGCCTGCTCCTCTCTTGGTTTCTGCTTGAACTTCAGGTTGCCATAGTGCATGACAGCCCCTGTCAGCTTGTAGATGGCTGTCTTCTCATCAGCACTGAAGCCCAGGATGTCAATGGCGCTCTGGTAATACAATCAGCAAAGTGAAGTACTTGCATGTTACATGATGCAGTACTGACCTGTAACCCTTGACCTCTTTGGTAAGTTACTTACATCTGTAGCCATCAGCTCTTCCTTGTCATCAATGCTGGGAACAGTGATCTCACCTTGACTGACAAAAGGGAAGTCATATGGATTGGTGGTAATAAGGAGCATTTCTGAAAACAATTGAGTTCATGGGTTAAATTTCATCAGTTCAATGTTGCTTAGTGATCTTCCTCCAAAAAGTTCGGTGATGTCTCCTACCAATTAGCTCTGGCTTCTTGTTGGAGGTGATCTGATAAAATATGTGGTAGCTTCTTTCTGCCTTGAGCTGGAAAGTGACTCTGGACTTCTCCAGCAGATCTGTCAAGAAAGGTAGAAAGAAGCAGGCACAAGACTGCACATAGGGCTGGGAATTTGGGAAGGAATATGATAAGGTCAGGAAAATGTCTTACATGTTTCAATGTCAGCAGAAGCCAGTTTGCCTGTGGCCCCAAAGTGGATTCTGATGAATTTGCCCTGTTAAGGAGAAGAGGCAGCAATTCAGCTTAGATGCATTTCATTGCCATCTACTTATGTGAGAAAACCACTAGCCCATCACTACTGTTCTAATGAGGAGGGATTTTCATCTAAGCAATGACTTACAAAGCGTGAGGAGTTGTCATTCCTCACGGTCTTGGCATTTCCAAAGGCCTCCAGCAGTGGGTTGGCACTGATGATTTGATCCTCAAGTGTTCCCTGCAGAACAACAATTATTGCTGGATGTCCTTTCCAAAAATCATGACAGGATCGGAGGCAAGCATTGATTCAAACCAGCGTCTATTAATTTACCTGCATTTTGCCAGGATCTTCCTTCTTCTTCTCCCCACTCGCTGCAATTGTTGCAAAGTACTGGATGACACGCTTTGTGTTCACAGTCTTCCCTGCACCGGATTCTCCGCTGTCAAACCAAAGAGAGACGCAGACAGCATGTGGTCAGGCAGGAGGTTCCCTAGCACCAGGCAGCCCTGCAGGGACCTGAGCAGGGAGTTTACATACGTGATCAGGATCGACTGGTTCTCGCGATCTGTGGAAGAGGCAAAATGTTAGTACTTGTCCCGAGTAACACAAAGCTTAATGTAAAATACAGATTTAAATGTAACTTGGGACTTCTCCAGAAAGTCCAAGAATACCTAAATCCCTTCCAGGTTCTAACAGTAGGAAGTACAAGCTCAAATGGATGCGTACAACATCACAGTCATGTGGTCCTGAGACAAACTGTGCATCAATGTGCTGTTCACACAGTTCTCATCAAGAAATCTAATTAATCTGCCTACCTGTGATAAAAAAGAGTGCATTATATGGAATACTAACTTTTTCTTTCATATTAGTGAAAAAAGTAGCAAACTGAGTCAAGTAATATTTCTGCAGTGGAAGAGGTAGACTTTCATACAATCAGGTGAAATAATACACCGTTCTGAGTCCAGGCATGTTTCTGAGTCAGTTCCACTTGAAATTAATTCCTGCATAACTTGATCAAGTTCTCACTCATACAGATCCATGGTGTTTTCAGCTGGTTATCACATGCTCCAGTGAGATCAGTGGGTCTTTTTGGTTTAGATGCCTGTAAGGGAGGTCAAGCACTCACCAGTGAGCATGAACTGATAGGCATTGTCAGAGATGGAGAAGATGTGTGGAGGGGCCTCCTGGCGCTTCTTGCCTCGGTAGGCCAACACCACCTCCGGGTTGTACACTGGCAGCCACTTGTAGGGGTTGACAGTGACGCAGAAGAGACCTGAGTACGTCTGTGAGAAAAGGAGAGAGCACGTTGGCTTCCACTTAGACTGGCAGAGCAGTTCCTCCCAGCCACCCTAAGGAAGACTGCTGCTGGTACTTACATAGATCATCCAGGCTGCATAACGCTCTTTGAGGTTGTACAGCACAGCAGGTTCATGGAGGTGGGTCATCATGGCCATGTCCTCAATTTTATCATACTTGGGAGGGTTCATGGAAAAAACCTGATCATCCTTCACAGTCAGGGTCTGCCAAGGAAACAAATGATGCATGTGTGTCAGCTACAGGTTCAGAGTGGGAATCAAATGGTGTCCTTCAGTCTTGTTTTTCACTCACCTCCCCACCTTCAGTCTTGACAGTGACCTTCCCTGATTCCCTGCTCTGGATTGTCCCTTTCACAAAGGATTCCTTAGGATGGGCCACAAAGACGGATGACTTAGCATCAAAAGGCTTGTTCTGGGCTGCAATTCTTTCCTTTTCTGACTTTCGGAGGTAAGGAGCTGCCTCCCCAAAGATGGCCATCTCAGCATCTGCAGAGGCCATGTCTGTGCTTTACTGAAGGTACGTCAGCAGCTGACTCTAATGGAGAGGAACAATACGCCACTGATTATTTACGGCTATTCCTTAAGATAGAGAAAAACTTTATATCCTATGGCTCAGTTTCTCTTCATAGTCTGAGTATTTGGAACATCTAACCTGAGCTATCTAGAGTCTTTAGGTCAACTTAGAGATTTTCACTGATGTAGTCCATGTCTTCAGACATACAGGAGAGTAATTTTTAATGACCTTTCAGAATTGTAGGTTTAAGAATATTGTGTCTGTAAGATAAGAGTGAATTTGCTGAGCATGTTTCACTAAGACATCACTAGGAACAGAAATATATGACATTTTCTAAAAGGATGAACAGTAAAGCAACATTTCTGAAAACTGTAATTTAGGTGACCTACAGTCTTGTAAAACTTTGAACAGAAAGGTGGTGGAAAATTGATGAATTTTGCTAATGAAGTTGTCAACTGAAAAAAACAGGCAGGCTTTTTGACCTTTTAATATTCTGACATAATTGAATTTTTTGTATGCATTTGTCATTCTTCAGTACAATATCTAAATAACTTCAGACCCAAAGTTCTGACATAAATGAAATAAATATTGAAATTGCCAATCTTGTATTAAGATCACAAAGAAACACTTAATGAAAAAAATCTAGGTATGGATGAGTTCTTAAAACTTTTTTAAAAGGAATAGTATTTATTCAGATGCTTTATTTATCATATAGGTAGCCAAATTTATATATCTGCACTTGAAAATTTTCTAGTAAAATTTATTCCTTCTTTATTTATTAGAATCTTTTTTTTTTTTTTTTGAGTAAGAAAATGGGTATCTAAGGGACCTCTGTCATTTTACAAAGGTGGTTAGAAACTCTGTATGCTCAGATGAATTATTAATTCATACATCCTCGGGTAGAATGCAGAATCTTGCATTTTTTTCCTGCTGTGCTCATCTTGGTCCAGTTCTACTGCTGCTGTATCAAAGATGGGAAATCAGCACGAGTCACTCCCTGTTAGGTCAGTAAAGTGAAGAATTTCCCCACGGGGAATTTTTGGTCTGCAATCAGTGGTCAGAGATTTCAAACACAGACACTTGAAAAACTTTGGCACCGCACCACCTTCTACTAGGTTTCAATATAGGGTGAAACAGTAACCCTTGAAGAAATACCACCCAAAAGGATCTTTAGCTGCCCTCTAAGAACTAATAAATCAGGTTCTTACCTCTCAGGACACCAGATGGGTGGCTTGCAGGCTGGCAGCTGATCAGTACTGTAAAACAGAAATGGCAATTCCCTATTTGCTGCTGCACAGAATTCCAGAGTGAAAATGTGCAGGTTCCTTGAAAGCAGATTTAAAACCTGAGCTGAGACACTGAATGTCCTTCTGGAAATAAGCATTGGAAGCAGCAGGAATGCTGTGACACACCAATCTCTTCCTGAAAGCCTGCAGACCCCATACGCTTACCTTGAAGATTTCTGTGGAGACAGGGCAGACTTGTCTCAGGGACATTTTATACGATCTAGTCTGCAGATGCTACAGATGCCTACTCTTTCTTCGGTCAAAAAATCTTTGGCAAACCTTCTTTGGTAGAGCATTGTCTGGCAAACTGAACTAAGGACATAATTGTCATTTGACATGACTAGATATAATTAGAAAATTTTGATGTCTTACTGACTATATGAATACATATCCTATAAACAATCTGACAAGGGTGTTAAGAAGGGAATCTGGACTAGTCAAGGCACTTAGAGAACTTGGATCTAGGACTTATGGATTCTATTGCTGGCTTTCCCACCAACACACTGTATGACCCAGGGTGGATTGCTTGGTATTTCTGTGCTATCCCAGCTGTGCAATAGATAAACCAGGATGCTAAAGGATAAATTATCATTAATAAAATCTTTTTGCAATTTTGATGGTAAAATCCTGAAAGCAGAAGTGCAGGTGTACACCGGTTCAGGACGGTCACAGTCACAGCAGGATGGTCAAACAGTAAGATACTGGGTTCTATATGGGTTTTTAACCTGGTGCCTCTGACAAACATATGAGGCAGCTTCAGGGATATCAGGAAGAATGCAGACACACACACACACCCAGAGGCATGTGCCTGTGTGCCTCTCTGTAAACACTTTAGATTGCAAATAAATGGGAGATTCTCCAAGAAACGTTGTGGTGATCATGTACACCACCTATGGGAGTGGTTACACTAAAACCTCCCCATGGGAGGGGTTGCTCCTGCTGAGATTTCTGATCTTTGTGTCAGTGCCAGTTAGCAAGAGATGCTCTCTTCTTTTGATTCAACTTCTTAGCTTATTCAGGTGTTCCTCTGCCTATAAGCCTAAGAAAGATAACTCTGATCTATGAAAGGCCCAAATATTTCTTTTTTTCTTACCCACAACTATAGAAAAGTCCTCTAGTCAGCCATACCTATAACAAATAATTCAACATAGGAGCACACAGATCATCTCAGCAGAAAGTCCCAGATGCTCTGCACAAAATACACCCTCAATCCAGCACTTCCTTCCACTTCATCACAAATATCTTGCACACTTACACATTTGTACAGTTCATAAAACCAGAGTGATACCTTTACCAGAGCATTGGGGGTGGCAGGCACATCTGCACAGTGCTGACGGGGGAGGGAAAGGGGGATGTGCTGGTAGGCCTGGAGAGAGGCTGATCTAGTTTTAGGAGGAGGTCACTGTCATGTCAGCTTTAAATCCTGTCAGATTTAAACTCATTCTGCCTCTAGTCAATGACATTTTGGTTATTAAAGAAGATCAGTGGATAATACCTTGGCAAAGTTAGAAAAATGGTGCGTGGATGTGACATTATATCCAGGATCAAGAAATGTCCTGTCTCCCTAAAGCCCATCCCAAGGAGGGCTGTGTCACTGCAGAGACCACTTTGTTGGAAGCCAAATCCAGAGCACACTGCTGGGCTCCATGTGCAGGATATGGCAGGGCTGATGGAAATACCCAGCACCCTGCCAAGGAGGAGCCCAGAGACAGACAGTCAGTGGGAAACAGTGAGCTCAGGAATGTATCTGAAGTCCTGCCTCTCTGAGGAGAGGGCACCAAGGGGTCCTGGCAGGGGCACCTCCCTCCAGCAGGACACAGAGGGCACCTGTTCTCCTCAGCATGGGAACAGTAGACATTGCCCTGAGGCGCTCTTGCAGTGCAGCTGAGTTCCCAGAGTGTTGCGGTGCCACAGGGTGTCCAGCAGACCAGTGGCTATTGGTCCTGTCCATGGAGGGGACAGAAATGTCTTGGCAGCTCAGAGACAGGGGTTTAGAAGACCATGCAAGAAGAGCAAGAGATGGCTGAGGTCATCCCAGGGTGTGAGAGCTGGGAGTTTTCCCCCCTCAGGTTGGGGAAGGAGCTCTGGTCTCCCATTCCCAGTTAATCTGTAACATCTGCACTGTAAAGGCAGCATCCTCTGGCAGCAGGAAGTTAAGTATTAAATAGCTGCTGTTGCTTTTCTGTGGCATCCTACTCTCCCTGGTATGTAGCAAGCCTGTCTTATGTTGTGTAGTCAGGCTGGGACAAAGTGTCCTCAGGGTCATAGAGCAGATACTCCTGAAGACTCTGCTAAGGCACATGGAAAATGAGAAGGTGATTGGTGGCAATCAATATGGATTCACCAAGCACAAATCATGCCTGAAGGATGTGGTGGCCTTTTACAATGGAGTTACAGAATTGGTGGAAATGGGAAGAGCTACTAATGTGATTTACCTGGACTTGTGTACAGTGTTTGACACTGTTCTGCAAGACATCTTGGTCTCTAAATTGAAAAGACATGGATTTGAGAGATGGACCACTCACTGGATAAGGAGTTGACTGTGTGGTCACACTCAAAGAATTGCAGTCAATGGCTCAATGTCTAGGTAGAGACCAGTGTCAGAGGACAGTGCTGTTTAACATCTTAGTTGCTTATGTGGACAGTGGGATTGAGGCACCCTCAGCAAACCTGACAATGACACCAAGCTGTGTGGTGCAGTTGACACACTGGAGGGAAGGGATGCTGTCCAGAGGGACCTTGACAGGCTTGAGGAAAAAGACTTAGGGGTGTTGGGTGATGAAAAGCTCAACATGAGCCCACAATGCATGAGTGCAACCCAGAAGCCAACCATATGCTGGGCTGCATCAAAAGAAGCTTGGCCAGAAGTTTGAGGGAGGGGGTTCTGCTCCTCTACTTCGCTCTCATGAGACCTCACCTGAAGTCCTGTGTCCAGGTCTGGAGCCTCCAACACAAGAAGGACATGGACGTGTTGGAGTGGGTCCAGAGGAGGAGATGAAGATTATCAGAGGGCTGGAGAACCTCTCCTGTGAGGACAGGATGTGTGAGTTAGGGTTCTTCAGTCTGGAGAAGAGAAGGCTCCGGGGAGACCTTATAGCAGCCTTCCAGTAACTGAAAGGGGCCTACAGGAAAGCTAGGGAGGGACTTTTTATAAGGGCTTATAGTGATAGGACAAGGAGCAATGGCTTCAAACTGGAAAAGGGTAGATTTAGATTAAAAATTAGAAAAAGTTCTTCACTCTGAGGGTGGTGAGACAATGGAGCAGATGCCCATGGAAGCTGTGGATGTTCCATCACTGATTTGTTCAAGACTAGGTTGGATGGGGCCTTGAGTAACCTGGTCTAGTGGGAGGCATTCCTGACCATGGCAGGAACATTGAAACAAGATGATCTTTAAGGTCTCTTCCAACCCAAACTATTCTATAATTCTATGCTTCTCTGTGCCTGGGGCTATATGGAGAGTCCAGCTGAGTGTGCTAGGCTAGATAACCTGACTTTGGGAACTAAAACTCTTTGACTTCCCAGTGGTCAATCACACGGCCAGTCTTCTCAGTAGCACTCTTGACCAGGATGTGGACCCAGCTGTGTAACAGGCAGGAGTGAGGCACATGGCCAGGCAGTTTTAGGCATGTAGTCTGCTGAGTGAATGTCTAGTTTGAAAGGGAAGTGATCAGTAATTTGCAGTGATCTGAGGTGTCTCCAAGTGTGGAAAATCACACAGCAATTCTATGGCAATTAAACTTAGTAGATCCCCATAAGCCAGTGTTAGAAACCTAAAATCTTCTTTAGAAAGTGGCCCAAATCTCAGAAAAGGGTTGTGAAGCAGGGAATAGCACTGAAGGACAGGACTTTATCCAAATGACTTTTGTATCTCTCCAAAGGATGGAGACTTCACAACAGCTCCAGGAAACCAGTGCCAGTGCTCAGAGTTAAAATGTGTTTCCTTTTGTGCCCATTGCCTCTGGTTCTGTCACTGGGCACCACTGAAAAGAGCCTGAATCCTCTATGTACCCTCTCCTCAGATATTTATATATATTGATGAGGTATATATAAATAAAGTTATAACATGCTATTCAAATCCCAGGTTACAACAATTTAAAGGTATTTCTATTACAATCTCCACCTCTGATTGCTTTGGACTAGACTGTGGTTTAACACTGTGAAGAACTCCTCCCCTTGCCCCTACTTGGCTTGGACTTATCCACAGACCACACAGTCTCTTAGGGGCATACCTGCTCTCAGTGGAGCCTAATCTATGAGCCACAGTCTTTACAGGGGTATACCTGCTGTGGCATAGACCTACCCACAGCTACAGTCTCTTTGAGATGAACGTGTTCCAGCATGGCCTTATCTGTGGGCCACGATGCCTTCAGACGGATACACCAGCTCCAGTGTGGCCTTACCCATGACAACAGTACCTTCAAAAGTAAACCTGCCCCAAGATGGCCTTACCCATGGATGCAGTCCCTCCAGGGGACCAGTACCTAGCTTCACACTGTCCTTAACATAGAAAATGCTTTATGATAAATGGGCCTTAGCAATTGCAGAATCACAAAGACTTCAAGTCTTACTGCCATGACTACCAGTATTGTTAACTGAGTTAACTAAATCAGGTATGTACTTCCAGCTAAAGACCCTCTGTGACATTAAAACAAAGCAAGTCCTCTTTGGAGAAGGACTTGTAGAGGTTCTTTAACATTCCCCGAGTAAATCCCATGCTTTTCATACAAACAGGGTGAGATGTCTGTTGGTTCAGTATAATGTCCATGGAGGCAAAAATACATATGCTGGCTTAGAGACCAACCATTTGCTATCTACTTCAAGGACTTGGTCTTCACTATCTCAAATATTGGACTATTCAGTCCACTGAAGCTAGTCTCTGCTTGAGCCTTGGAGGAGAATCCGAATGGTAGGACTACCAGCCATCAGAATCCAGTTCTAACAGCAGTTCTGACCCACTCAGACTGAAGCTGTTCTTAATATAGGGCCATAGCAGCCATGTAGAGATAGGACTCCTGAAGGTTGAGAGGCAGGAAATTGTGACCCCATTCAGCAGAAGAACTAGGATCACTATCTTGAGGGTTTGAATCCAGCAGCTTTCTTATTACCAGAAAGAATCACCACATTTCCTGATAAAAAGAAGTGGCAGTTATAGAGCTATTCCACTGAAATGGGAAGGAGCAGGTTCCTTGTCTCCAGAGTCAACAGGGAAAAAATTTTCTGCAAATTTATTCTTCTTGGTCTGAGATAGCAGGTCATGGACTCTAAAAGTCCGGGCATGTTATATCCATGGTTACATCCTTAGGAGGGAAAGCAACCTTGCATACAGAGGAATGACAAAGAATTTACACAAGAGAACTCAGAAAACTGTGGTTACATCCTACAAGGAAGAGTGGGAATTATGTCTGATTGGCCAGAGGGTAGAGGGGCTGCAGGACATACTGTCCCACCTTACCCTGCATCAAGTGTTGGAGGCAGTCCACTTTGATCAAAGGTTTCTGTGGGCGTATGCAAATCCACAGAATTTATTTGAATATATATGATGGCTGAAGTTCAGATAAGAAGAAACTATTGTTAATGTGGATACCTACTTTGAATTTGCACATGCATCAGAAGTACTGACCTATGTCTACATTAATAACTCAGTATTAGTACCTCAGTACCAGTATAAACTCCGAAGTTAGCATAATGTGACTACGGATATGTGGGCTTTGCCTGGTATCTTGAAGTAAAATCCCTGAAAGGTTCTTGGTACTAATCACTCAGTAGTCTGAAGGATTGCTTAATTTATCAGAATTCTCCAGAATGTTGCATATTGAATTGTGGCCCTCATGATAAGAACAATTTGCATACTGAGTTCAGATAAAACTTATATACTGTAAAGAGTATTATCTCCACCATGAAACGGCATTTACAGATGACACCAATGTGTCTGCACTTTTCTGTCAGCTGCACTGTAATACAAAAATAACCCTGGTGCCTTAGATCAGAAGACATGAAGGGGCCTGACTGAATTCATCATTAAACAGTCCAGTGCCATTCAAACTGAACTGAGGCTGTTCTAGAAACTCCTCTGGAAGAACTAGCATTAGAAATACTTTGAGATAAACAGAAAGAATGGGAAGATAAAGTGTTAAAACTTGGACTACTTTCACTTGAAAGCTGTAAATCTGGATCCATTTCCTATTTTCTCCTTTTGCATTAGCTAAATAAAACATGAAAAAGAGTAATTTCTCATTCAGTGTTTTCAGTAGATGTTTTTAAAATATCTTTTTTGAAGGAAATTATAAGCTAAGGCAATGGCAGCTGTAACAGCAGGTGTTGTGAACACAGAGAGTACCTGAACTCTCGGTGAATGTCTATAAGGGAAAGACACCTGACAATTGGACTGAGTTTGTGGAGGCTGGAAAAAGAGGCAGGAGAAAGTGCAAAAAAGTGTGGGAGAATAACCCAGTGTTCAGTGTTTTAATGTATGACATAAAGCACATGAAAAGAAAAGTGAAGTGTTTGGTCAGCTGGCATAAGCATTCCTGAAAAGGATTCTAAGCTACTGAGCATCTGCTTTGGATTTGTTTTAATTTATAAAGCTCATGTATCACACTCAGGTATCAGTTAAATGATACTAGCATAGTGGCTTCTTACAAAGCTTCTTGTAAACAAGCAGACTCTTATCTGAAGTAAATGATTCAGATTTCACTTTAGCTTAACTCTGTAGATCCCAGTAAATTACATCAGGGAAAACACTCCTCTATTTCCTTTATCCAGGCACAGCTAAGGAGAAATCTGTCTGGGAAGGGATCTATTGAAAGAAGTGCAAAAAGAAAGCAATGTTTCCTGACAGCCACTGATTTTCTATCAATCCTATTTCCACCTCCGCAAGGCTGGACTCCACTGGAACCAGAAACAAACCACAGCAGAGGTGAAACAGAAGAGATGGACTGGAAGATGGACACAGATTGTCCCGCACAGCAATGCAGTGTTGTCAAGGCACACATTCCCCATGAAGAAGGAAGGATTTGACCATGTTGAAAATAGATCCTTCTTGAGACAGAGATCAGGCAGATGCCTCCCTTTCTGCCAGCCCATAAGATGTGTATTTTCTCCTGATCCCTGTGGTTAGCTGAGATGCAAGGAGTGAGAAGGCATTTTTTAGAACAGACAGTCTTGAGAGAGAAAGTGGAAGTGCCCATGGACAGCTCTATGTTGGCTAGTGAGAACCTCTCTCTCACGTGTGCTCAGGGCCATCAAGCTCATAAGCTGGAAATGTGAGAATGTACCTGTATGGCAGGAGGTTTCACAGAAAGAAAAAGGATCTTTTACTGTAGTCTGGTGATCCTCAGTTTTTCACCCTGGGAACTACTCTCAGGTGCCCTGTTCCTCTAACTAGAACACACTGCCCTCCAGGAGGAAGTACTTTGGTGGATATGAATATGAGTGCTCTCCCTGCAAACAGGATGAACTAAGTTCCATGTGGTGTTAGAAGTGTGGAGAGCTGATTATAGAAAGCTATTATTCCTTTTGCTTGACACTGGCAAGTCCTCATCTGAAATTGTTCATCCAGTTTTAGGCTCCCCAGTTCAAAAGGAATGTGAACTAATGGAAGAGTGTCCAGCAAGATGAGAAAAGGTCTAGAAACCTTGTGCTATGAAGAGAGTTTGAAGACATGTTTAGTCTGAGGAAAAAAGGGCTAATATAAAGGGGCAGTTACAAAGACATTGTGCCAGGCTTTTTTCATGAGTAGCATAAAATGTAATGAGGCACAATGACTACAGATTGTTGTTTCAAAGTCTCTGTTAAGACATTATGAGAATTATTGACTATTAGGTAATGTAGAAATGGCACAGGCTACCCAGAGAGGTTGTGGATCCTATGTCTGAAAAGCTTGTCTAATCAAAACCATGACTGATCTGACCAACATCAACAATAGATCTGCTTGAAGTAGGAGACTGAACTAAAGACCTCCAATTCTTCCTTTGCAACAGCATTTCTGTGGTTTTAATGTAGAGATTCCCTCTATCCATTCAAAGTAGACAGTTGTTCAAAGCTAAGTGGAGAAGGTATCTGCAGTTTCATGCCTTGTGCTAAGCAAGAAACAGAAATTTTCCTGGAGCCTTGAAAAACAGCATTTCTTGAGTGGACCACTGGGCATGAACCTTTGATCTCACTTCATTGTTGGAGACAGTTAATTCCATGAAACTTGTCAAAGTATATTCATAATGAATGAAAATAACAATAATATGGAATATATACAAAACCAATATATACAAAATCAATCTCAAACCCAAATGCCTGATGACAATTACATTATCATCAGCACTGACCTTGTGGGCAGGCACTGGGGAAGTTCCAGACTGGACTCAGCAGCAGATGGGAACCAAATTCAGGAGCTGGATTCTAGAACGGGATCAAAGACAGAACAGTCAGAGTCCTGCTTGGACACCAGCCATTGAAGAAGAACCTTGACCCTTGTGATCTGTCAGCTTTATACTGAATATGATGTACATGGGATGGAATCCCTTGTTGGTCAGTTTGGGGTCACCTCTTCTGGCCTCCCCACAGGTGCCACCTCTTACTGCACCTCAATGTGGTGCACAAGATTGAGCAGTGACCTTGGTCTGCACAGGGGCAAGTAGAAGAAAGAGCCTTTCTGCACACCAGTCCTTAGTAGTAACTCTAAACATGAAGCATTATCACTTCTGGAAGAAGAGATTGTCTGCAAAAATCTGCCATTAACTTCAGAAAGTGCAGTTCCTTAGAAGAGACTGAACTGAAAAGTAAAATCACTGAACAGAGCTGGTTCTTTTCTAGCTCAAACCAGGACAGCCAGAAAATCTGTGTATGATACAGTGAACAGCAGCTGATATCATGACTGTTTTATTTCTGAACATAACACTGAAGGAAATAAGATTACATGATATCCCTGCAAATGGCAGTGGGGTTGGACCAGATGATCTTTAAAGGCCCATTCCAACACAAGATATTCTGTGGTTTTGTGTGATTCTATGAATGGTTGTAGTGGGTGAGATCAAGAGAATACGTAGACTCTCATACTTGAGACATTTCTTATCATCCCAGTCTCCCCAGATACCCAGCTCAGCATGATGCCCCACCTATGTAGTAAAGCCTTCTACAGCACAAACAATCTCAAGTTGGTGAATAATGTCGTGTGACTGGAGCAAAATGAAACAAGGGACATATGCGAAATTGTACTGAAAACAGGAGTGCATTTTTTGTGCCAACAACAATGGGAGACAGAAGCACAAGCACATTCCTACTATTTCTATATGAAGCCTAAAAAGCTTTTGGCCTTCTGAAGTCTCAGTGATCTAGCTGATCCCCTGTATGGAGCCTGTGATGCTCATGAGATACAGCAGACACCCCTTTAACAGAGATCCCTTTGCACCCCATGCTAGTAAGCACTGGGAGGCTGGAGAGACAGAATCACAGAATCACAGAATAATTGTGGTTGGAAAGGACCTCCTAGATCACCTAGTCCAACCATACCTATGAGAATAAAAAACCTCAGAGCTGCTCAGCTGCTGCTGCAGTAGGAAACCTTCTCCTGTGGGTTGATGGCCTGGAAAGCAGGCTCAGTGTTTCCTGTTCCTGGGGACAGGTAACTTAGCTATTCTTCCTTAGGTGATCTGGGTCTCTGTTGCCCTGATCAGGAACTGGATGTGCTCAGAGACACAGGAGGGACTGGGAACATCCACATGGATGTGTAGCTCCTCTGAGCACACATCAGAGATGAAGTGAAGTCAACCCTGCATGTGGCAGTTAATTACTGGTGATTACTCTGCCCTGCTAATTTGCTTGCTGTGTGGACTGGCCTCCAGGTCCTCATAAAACACTCTAAATATTCCATAACATAGAACTCATATACATCTGTTGTGTATTTGTATGCACATCAATGTTTGCCATGTTACCAACTGTCTCTAAACACTATGTCACACAGGTAACTGGTCTGGTGACAAGCAGGTTTGCTTGGACATGCTTCTGAAGCTAAATTCCTCTTATTTATAACAAACAAATATGACCTGGTGTTGAGAAATTTCAAATATTTTTGTCCATCTGCTGCATCTGTTACTTATTTCCAGAGGAATTAACATATTTTTCCTTTAAATCTCCAGAGGAAGAATGTAGTACAAAACAAACTGATTGCACACCAAACACTTTCAGAACAAACACCAGTTTCTCTTCTTTTGTTAGACAAATCTCCCTCAGATAGCTGCTATAGCAGAGGATGCTCCTTAATTAAAGACAGTCTGATGCTGTTTCGAGCTGTCTTCTCCTTGTTATCTGATAAACAGTAATTGAGGAATGGGTTTAGCAATTTCAGTGCCAGGCACTGGGATAAGCCTGTTCCTCCAGAGAGAGGTAGAAGTGGCTAAGCTTCAGCAGATATGTGTAGAAAGATTGCTGACTATCCAGGCTTGCAGCAGGTGGAATTGGGAGTCGAGAAACTGCAGTTGTAGTTTCTGGGAACAGCTATTTAGCACTACTTTTTGCTCCAGTATACCTTCTGATGGTGGTAATATGGCTTTGCAGAGGTCTAGCACAGGCAAAGACATTTTGCTGTGATCATCATGTGATTATTACCTCCTGCTTCTGAACACAGCAGTTTTCCTAAACAGTAGGGTTTTGTTGTACCCCCTTTCTTCCCTTTCCTCAGGTCTTCAGAGAATTTTATTCCCTAATAAATTGATTTTCCAAGTACTATATGAGAGTTAACCTCAGCCCATTTGAGAGGATAAGCAACAGCAGCTGCGTGTCCATCTCCCAGCTGAAAACAAGTATGTGTAAGGCTTGCTCAGCTGTGAAAAAGCCAGAGCAGAAAATAGCACCACATAAAGATAGTCTTATAAATTTGAGGATAAGCAGACAGCCATATCAGTTTAGAGTAAGGTCCAGCTGCTATTTTGTGCATGAGTGTACATTGTTTGCTTGGTGAAAATCCAATTTCACTTTTTCCATACTACTGATAATATTATGTAAGTATATCATCATCCTACCTGGTTGTTCCTTTCCCAAGGTGAAAGATCATAGTGCAGACAACTTGTCTCTCCAGTGCTCCCATCAGTTTTGTCACCTTTCTCTGTACCCTTCTTAATTGCATAGGCCAGGTACAATTTCTGTTGTGTTCTCAGTTGATCCTGATAATTACTGATACTCTGCTTGTCTTTCATGGCCACCAGTGAGCACTGACTTGACCTTTGGAGGCAACTATTCACTAATCTGGCAGCCTTCCTGTTTCCTAATCCTGGCTCTCCTTTCAGAGACTGAATTTCTATAGGGTTTGGTCGATTTATAGATCAGATTCATTGTTATAGACAGAGAAGTTGATGTTCTGGTTCATCTGCATTAAGGGTTTTTATGACCAATGATTACGTGGCCTACCTGACAAGGACAATGCCTTCCTTTGTGCTTTTCAGCAAAATGACAGCAAGTGAGACACAGGAGTAGCACAGCCCAGCTAACAGAGCAGAGGAGAGACTGGTAGAACAGCAAATTTTATTTGGGGATGAGCAGCTCTTTACTGAGTCTCAGAGCTGTGCTGTTACTCAGACTCCTCATGTTCCCAGCAAACACCAGTGTAAGAGCTGTCTGAGGAGGCACATTCAGGATGTCCTTTCTATCACCCACCAAAGCAGTTGAGAAGCTCCTGTTACAGAGCAGGGAAGTGGGGTGAGCAAGCTAAGGTTCCTCTGAGTAAGACAAAGAAAAAAGAGAGCAAGTGGCAAAAGGGGGAGGGAATGGGTGGGAAGGAAAATCAGGATTAGGTGTATAATATTAGCAGTAGCAACAACTGTATCCTAAAAAAGAGAGGAATGAGGTGATATCTTCCTAGGCTGACACTTATCTGTGACAGATGTACAAATTCCGCTTCTGGGAAGATTTCAGTGCTGTAAATGGAAATACACAGGTATGGAATTTGTATAAACCTGTTGTTTTTAAGCACTAAACTTCTCAAGGTTAAGACAGCTCACTACATTACCATAGGATTTTCTTGAGTGCCAGAAGTCACCAACAGGATACATAACAGCTTTTTTTTAGTGACATTTTCTGAACTAATATTTTATGTTGTAGGAAAGTTCCTTTTGCATCCTCGGGAAATTTTTCAATAGTTCATTACTTTATGTTATCAGACAGATTTCCTTGGTGGTCACTCTAAACATTTCCTCAATTGCTCTCTGCATCCGTCTGTAAGGGATGGATACAAGACCCTGGTCCTCAGAAGGGCAAATCAGTTGTGTAAAGCAGAACGGCTCCAGCAGGGGACAATGATGGTGATATGCCACCAGACAGCCAGCAGCCACAGTGCTTTACACTTCATTACAATCAGGGCTGTGGCCTGAGAAAATGTATCCCAAACCTATTGCAGCTCAAGATGCAGTGCCAATCTCACTCCATTGCTGCTTTGCTGAACAACACAGGAGTATGTTGCCTTCCTTCCACATCAGTCCTTCAGGTCCCTCAAAGCACCGTCTGCTCCCTGAGAAGTGCCTCCAGGTGGCCAGTATCTTGCAGGGTGCCTTGTAGGGCGTCACAGCAGATTCATCCCATGATCCCACACTGCTGTCTGCCTCTTAATGTTAACTAAGCTTGGACTTTACCTCTCTGGGCTCTGATCCCAAAACCTTTATGTGTTCTGAACTGCATTGCTCCCAACAATACCATGTTGACACAGGGGCTGTGCTGCTGTCAAGGGGGTAGGGGGAGGCAGGACCTGTGAGACCACAGTCATAAGACCCTAACAGCAAGGCTCAGATGATTCCTCCTATGCTGGGACTTTTAACAGGACCTTACAGTGTGAACTGTTGAATTTGACTTTACTGACAAAGAGTTTCTGAATGTTTTCAGCTATTTGCTCTGCTATTACTGGAACACTGCATTTGAGCCCTGGCCATCCATATGGGATAGCAGCTCTATATGAGCCTATCTGCTGTGTCTATTTTAAACCTTCTCTCAGAGATGTTCGTTTATGGCCATTACGGACTGAAGTTTTTCTCAAGACCTTTGCACAAGCCCTTATCAGGTGACAGGCAGACCTACTCCACAGATAGAGTGTCAATGAAAACTGACTCTCACTATCCATAAACCAGTAAGCAATCCATCTTCCTCACATCAGCGTCCCACTTTGATCCTCATAATCCAGCAGGCTTTATAGCAGTGGCTGTCAGTGGGGATTTTTTTCCCAGCCTCTGTCCCTCCTACATATGTCCTCCCACGACTCAGAACTGTTCATTTGTTCTTTTCCCCATTGCGTACCTACCCCCCCACCCCCGCCCCGAGCAGAAGCAGCTAGCACCACTCAGAAACTCGCAGCTTTGGCTTCCATCTCCTCCTCCATTTCTACATTGGTTATATTTTTCTTGAAAGATTCTGCAGCACACATATGCACGGGTAGTAGCCACAGACTGAACTCAAGCAGAGTTAAAAGCCCACTCACCCCTTACCAGAGAGAACAGCAGCTCCTGGGAACAGTAGACCCCAACCCAGGCTGCCTTCACTGCCTCGGAAGCAGGCTGGGGCAGCTGAGGCCTGTCTGTGTTTGGCAGCTTCCAGACTTCAGCTGGGGACAGCCAGTAGTCCCTGAAGTCTTCATGCCTCTGGGAAAGTAGGGCTGTTAACTGCCTCCTCCCAATACAGCCTGAGCTCTTGGGTTTGGCAAATGCTGCCTAAGGATGCTTTCTTCTCTGTAGTACAGCCACAGGACAGTGCACAGACACGAGTGATGAGCCATGTGCAATGTGCAATAGTAACAAAACAACTACTGCTTCAAATATTAAATACAGGAAGTTATTTCTTCAAAACTAAAATTAAGCTTTACATATCTCTCTTGAGATGGGCTTTGAGGACTGGTTCTGATTTCCAACATTTCAGATGAGAAAGGAGCTGTGCCGGGGCAGGTCTCTCAGGGGTAAGAATAGCATCTGCTGTCTTACCACACAACACAGCTGTCCAGCTCCTACATGGCAGCACGTCGTGCTGAGCTATAGAAGGCAACCTACCCGCCAAGGAATGTCTTCGAGTGTTATTAGTGGAAGCGTGTCCTCTACACGAACAGGCGTGACCCCACACAGGAGTCTTGCAAGAGGGGGGCTATTTTGAGCTTTTGACAGGATGGAGGGAGACAAATGGTGAGATGGTTCTCCTGGCATGAGCAACCTCCAAACCTCTCTGCAGCCTTGTCTCCACCTCTCTAAATGATTTTGTGAAGGCTGATGGGTGATTTGGTGGCACCTCAGAGCTCAGGAGGCCGGAGCCAGGAAGAAGCTGTGAATTTGCCAAGGACACAAGGCCAGGCCCCAGTGCCACCAGCACTGCCGGGCTGTGCTTATGGCAAGTCCTGCCTGAGGCTGTGCACCTGCCTCTGAGCTTAGAGCATGCAGCTGCCTGCTTTATTTTCAACCATATCCATGAGAGCTTGAGAGATACCAGAGGGTATGTAACTGTGTGCAAGTGAAACACAAATTCTTTGCAGTCAGGAGGGTATTCACATCTTACCACCTGAATATCTTTATATCTTGAGTGTTTGTTTGGCATCATGGATTTTTGAGAGGCCCCTTTTCCTCTTCCCAGTCATGACAAACCACCTCCTCCACTTATTCCCATCCTTTTAACACCATCTTCCTCATTCTACTGTGGATTTATTTTAAACCAATTTATTTTTATGTCTAATTTATTTTTTATTTCTGTTTCATTTTCATTGCTTTGTGGAAACCAAATCTGCATATTAAGCTCTGGGGTAAAAAAAAACCACTCTCCCATAAACTGGCCAAGTCAGTCTCCACAAGGACACTACATTCATCTGGACTGATGCACAGCAGCAGTGTATGCAGATAGGGAACAACTGGTCAGGGGATTGAATATTTACTATGTAGTTTATAAAGTGCTGCCACTATATGTAATCCCACACCCTTAGAGGATGTATCTGATGCTAGCTCTTGGTAGAAGGCTCCTTGGCACAGTCCCAGACTTCTGATCTGTTCTCAGTCATGTCCAGCACTCCTGCGTATGGAGATTCGGTTGGTTCAGATAGCAGACAAGAGGCACAGATACTCATTCATGGGAAGTTAATTTTCTAGCAGTCTAATAAGTTAAACTGACTCCTTCCACAAAGCCCAGCAGTCTGGCTTTGCCAGATACCTCTACAGTAGTTGGGCATCTCCCTGTGTGTATCACAAGACAATAAGTCTATCACAGATGGATGTGGGCAGTGTCAAGAGCCCCTCCTCAGCTCTTCACCTAAAGATCAGGCTGGTGATAAAGAGTAAGGCAACGTGATTCAAGAGCAAAGCAGGACTCTGGATTGCATCCTGAAACACAGCAGTGGACTGGTGAGAACAAGATGCAGGCAATCTCGTGGTGGTATGGTTTAGCCTCAGCTGTCAACTAAATAGCACTCAGCTGCTTGACCACTGCTCCCCTGCACCCCCCATCCCATGGGAGGAGAATAGGGAGAAAAAGGTGAAACCCCGTGGGTTGAGATAAGGACAGTTTATGAGAACAGCACCAAAAGAGAAGAAACAACAGTAATAATGATAATTCTGATGAAATAATACAGACCACCGAGGCTGGGATGTGGATCCTTCCTGCCCTCCCCAGCCATCCCTCCCCTAATAGAGAGGACATGATGTCATAAAGTATTGACTATCCCATTAGCTGGTTTGGTTTTCTCTCCCAGCTGTGGCCCCTCCTAGCTGCTTATGAACATTAACCCTATCCTAATCAAAGCCAGTACACTGGGGAGAGACATGCTTACAGTAAACAGGAGCTGAGAAAACAGTATGTCCAGATCTGTCCCAGTTGGTGTAAAAACTAAAATTCAATTATATTCCCCCAAAAGTACAGGTGCATAGCAATGGATGGAGGCCCCTGTTGAAAGGATCATGGCGTGAAGGCAGTTTTGGTGCAAACCAAGGGCTAGACTGACTGAGAAGGCTTATCAAAGGTGCAGCTTTCTCAGACAAACTGAAGATCTTGCAGCTCATCCACTCAGTATTTCAAGAGGTCATTTTTTGGTCAGAGCGATATGAAAGTTTGGGCTATTGCATAATGATCATCATCAAACACTCCCAAAAAATATGAAAACCTATTTGTAGCTAGGGCAGCAGTTCACAGACTTCTGGACAACAAGGTGAGAGAAGAAACTGGTAATCCCAAACCCTGCTCAATCTGGCAATAGTCCTTATGTATTTTAACCTTCATTTCATATATGAAAGACTGTACACTCACTTTTTTGTGTACCAGCATGTGGCAGTAAGGGCCCTCCGTATCCCCACATGTATGAGTCTTCTGTATTCAGTAACGAAATCTGGGAATAGCTGGACTCACGGCCTTGTTCCCTTGTACACAAGTGTGTTGCTTGCACAGACTTGCTAACTCAGAAACGTGGCAGCTCATCACAGTGTCCTGGAGTGTGGATTTGAGAAAGGACACAGGAAGATGTGTCTGAATGCAGGAGATAAAAACAAGAGACACAGTTTTCATTATCTCACCTGCAGTCCTGTAATGCCCCACCTATTAAAGCTGAGGAAATGGTGAGTACCTGAGAGACTTCCTTCTCCAGTATCAGACGCTCTAAATCTTGGAATTGAAAAAAGAAAAAAAGACAGTTTCACTTGTGGACTAAACTATATAGAAAGGGATGCTTTGTGTCACACTGACAAATCCAACAGCAATATCCAGTAGCAAGGAACCCCTGAGAGCCTCCTCTTTGTGGCATTACTGAACTACAGTGTGAAGCTACATGAAACAGCACATCCCACTGGAAGCTGTGAGGCCAAAGCCTAGAATACACATAGAAGCAATGCAAACATTGTTCCAACTATTCTGAGACCTACTCCCACACTTTGGGAGCCCACTTTGCAGTACCAGTCAATCCAGCCAGTGATCACCAGTTCACTGGAAGACACATAAAGGAATATACAGTGGGCAGGGTCCTGTGAGCTCCATCCAAGAAAGCAGGCTAAAGAGCACAAACTGAGCTTGTGTTCATGAATAACAGATGGGCCCAGGTGGCAGAGACAGTGACAGAGGAATGTCTGTGATAGAAAATCCATTGTGATCAGCTTTTCATAGAATAAATGAAAGATCAAACACTTCCTAAAGTGTGTGCACCAGCTTTGTTGCCCTCCTCTGCTCCAGCACCTCGATGTCCCTCCTGTACTGTGGTGACCAAAACTGAACACAATACTCATGGTGCACTCTCACAAGTGCCAAGTATAGGGGTACTATCACCTCCGTACTCCTACTGATCACACTGTTTCTGATACAGGCCAGGATGCCATTGGCCTTCTTGGCCACCTGGGCACACTGCTGGCTCACATTCAGCCATGTTTCCACTGGGGGCCAGAGGGGAGAGATGGATCCCTTCCAACCTCAACCATTCTGTAGTATATGGAAAAAAGAGAAATGCTAGATGTCTTCTATCTTCTGAAGTCCAAGCAATGATAGCTTGATGAACTGCTATATCATATGACTTTGCTGTGCTCTGCAGGCAGGACAATGTCTTTGCCAACCTGGGAAGCCATGCCACACCACCTTAGTTTCTGTAGTGATTCCCAGGTGGTTCCGCTGGCATTGAATCTCAAGATTTTTCTCTTTATCTTCTTCCTCAGCCTTAAGGATTCACTTCTGCTCCTGATCTTATCATCAAAAACAATCTGCATTGTCTCCACAGACCTTTGATGGTTCTTTTTTAACTGGATGATCTCCTCATCTTTCTCAGCAATCCTGTTGATTTCTGATTTAAGCTGAGTTAGTTCTTCATTAACACCAGGGATTTTGACCTCTTCATGCTCAGGAGCTGCCTTTAAAAGAAAGAAGAAAAACAAACACAAAAGTAACATTTTGGAGAACACAATCATTGTGATGATACTCAGTGACTTGACACAAACTTTAGGAGTGTCAACTTTAGGAGTTTGTGTCAACCAACTGTGCACACTGCCATTGCCCCAGAGAGAGAACAGAAAGCTGTTCAGATATCTCTGCTTTCTTCAGTAATATTTTAACTAACTCACCTCTGCCTCTTCCAGGCCTAACTGCAGCTCAGATTTTTCTACTTCAGCTTGCTTTTCAGTTTTCTCAAAGTCTCTGATCATTTTGCCATTTTCAGTATTTTGTTCAGTTCGATCAGCTATGTCCTCTGTGACATAAGAATGACATCAGACTGTGATAGCCAGAGGAGATGAACTCTATGCTTTGTGACTATGTTCAACACCTCTTTTGTATACCTGCTGGTATACATATGTATACACACATGTGTATGTGTGCACTGTTTTATATGTATGTACGAATAAGAACAGATACAGTCAACTCACACAGGATGACAAGGGCATCAGTGGGGTTTCACAGTCCTCCTTACAGAAAGCCTGTAAGATACCTGCATGTGTTTATGTCTCTGGTTCCATCAGAGTTACACTACAGGTCATTATAACTTCACAGTGCATCTGTAAAATTCACTTTCACAAGCTGTACAGCCTCTTGAGGGCACCACCTTTATCTGAGAGTGGTGCATAAATTCCCTTGACCTTATGTCTCCGCAGCAGATAATGGAGAATCAGGGCATTTGTGTTATTAGCTTAGTCACTTTACAAGCTTGCTCAACAACTTTTGGTGAGACAGTTACATTCTCCATTAAAATGGAGACAATAGTAATGACAGCATCCTGTAACTTAGTGTAGCTAATGCAGATGTGAGCATGCTTGTAGAGGATGCCTTGTTGTGGTAGGGCTAATGGGAAACCAGAGACAAACATGTCTGGGAGTCTTTTTTTCCTGTTTGATTGTTTCAAGCTGATCTAAGGTTTCCTCATAGACACTTTTCACTTTGAAAAGCATTGTGTTCAGAGAGTACAAATCTTTAGAGAGAGCTTCCTGCTCCAGCTGGCTCTCCTTGTACTTTCCCTTTCATTATGCCACAACCTGAAAGACATCATGTTTCAGTTCCTGCCAGTACAAAAAAAATGTTATTTTATTTGTGTCAATTTTCTGTACCAGATAAACACTGCAGTTTCTGAAAACAGGACAAATTTCTATTGCCATGTGCTCTAGAGGAGCTTATAACTGTTAGACTCAACTTGATTTCAGTAATGACTTAAGTAGGGAGTATTAGTCTGGCCTTCTAGCAAGGCTAGACTTAAAATATACTGTGCTTACTTACCTTATCAAAGTTCTGATGTTTCTTGCCAAGGGCATCTTGTTTTTGCTCTCTCTATGTCCACTGTCAGTTCCTTCACCTTGCCCTGCAACTTCAACTTTACCTTCTCCAAGGAGGCACACTTTGAGTTTACATTCTCTGCCTGCTGCCTTGCTTCCTGGAGATGCTGAGAGACTATTTTCCTTAAGGAACATAAATAAAACAAGCATAAGATTCAAAAAATCAGTGTATTATGTACATAATTTAATAAGTACAATATAAAAAATAATTTTTTAAGTTAAGTGTATACTCAAACCCCAACAAAATAAATTAGGTCAGACTACTAAAAGTATGTCTATGTTTCACATAACGTGCTTAACTTCTGGACAGTTCATCTCATCTATCATATACTTGAACTCCTCCAGCTCCTCATGCACTGAATAGCATCTGTCTCATATTTGGTTCTCCACTGAGCCACTTCGCTGTTGGCCTTGGACAGGGCACACTCCAGCTCCCTCTTTGCTTCCTGCTCCTCCTCATATTGTTCCCAGAGCAAGTCACAGTCATGGTGAGCAGACTGCAGTGTGTGGCCCAGGGCATTCTTGGTCTGTGGGGACATAGGGTTTGGTAACTTGGATCCTTGTCTTAAGATACCCATGTATTTATGTTAGCTGTGACCAGCAGGTGACTCAAGAACTTTCACACTAAATATATGGTCACTGCAGACTGAGCAGGAGACAAAGGGCCAGAGGTTTATAAGTGTTCAGGCACCCATCTTCAGCTGCAACAAACTTTTCTCAGTTCTACCACTAGGAAAGACCAAAAGTGATGCTTTCACCTTGGTATAGGCTGCAGCTTTTCTTCCTTGGGGCTACAGAAGCAAAAGAAATCACATAAACCATGGCTTTAAAGTTAAAAAACATGCAAAAAAATCACCAAAAGTAAAAACAATTTTAACATGTCAGAGGCCACCTCAGCAAAGTACTTAAACACAGTGCTCACCGTACACATCCTGCCCAGTAGTAATCCTATTGTGCTAGACTGTAGGCAATAATACTTAAAAACTTCCAAAAGTGTTTTTTAAATGAACTGAGGCCCAGATACATTTTGAAGCCTGAGCATGTGCTCAGTAGTTAGCACTACCGTGATCTCTTCCTTGGGCTGCTTTTTAAGTTCTTCCATCTGCTGTGTAATTGTCTGCTTGCTTCTGTTATGGTTTCTTTATCTTCCAGCTTAATTCAGCTTAATTCACCTGTGACAAGAGAAGACAAGTTTCCAGTACTGTCTAGATTAAGTATCCTGAAAACATTCATACATAAATAATAATCAGTAACAGGCATGTGGAATCACACAGCATTGTTTATCTTATCAGATTTTACCTTTATGTGTATAAACATTATTTTACCATTTTCACTGCATATATATTTTTGCCATGTCATCTTTACTCCTAGAGTAATGCAGCATTTAGTAGAAACTGATACAGATGGAAGTCTCCTCCAACACTTATCTATTTTATCTCCTTTGATGTTACTCCTATTCTGATTTAATCATGAGTTTTACTGTTCATTCAGACTCCCACATACACTTGCTTAACCTACAATTCTCTCAGCTTTAACTCCTTCAGCACATGTAGTTTCTTTACAGTTTCAAACCTTCTCTTTCCTTTCTTGGTTCTAAATGTCTTCCATACTATCATCCTTTTTTTAAAAGAACATTAGAGAAATTTGCTGTCCTGTCTCTAGGTCTAGATGTTTCTCCAAGTTGTAACACTGTGGCTTACACTGTGTTTTATTCCCATGCTATTTTACTGTATATTCTGCCAAACTTATTAATACTCTCCACATCTTTGCACAGATTTAGTCAATTCTTTCTGCATTCCCACCCCAGTTATCAATGTTTACTTGACCTCTTGTTTCCCTATTTGCCTACTCTGGAAATTTCTGTGCTGTTCATCTGCTCAGTTACTTTTAAGTGTCTGGTCCTGCTTGGCCCTCATAGGGAACTTTCCCCTTTTTCCCTTTTCTTCCAAACCCACTTCATAATACTTCGTAATATTCTGGCCTACCTCCACAATTGATTCCACTTCGGTTTCCCTAGCTTTTTCCACACAAGCATTTGCAATATACAGTGTGGTACATTTGGGCTCTCAGTGCTACAAGGAACCTGATTCATCATTGCTGCTGCCAGAGGACAGCAGAGCTGAGCTCAGAGACCTGAGCTACAGGGGCATTGGTGGGGTTGAAAAAATGACCTAAAAGAAAAAGAGGAAAAGACCTTGAGAAAACCATTGGTGAGGAGAAAGTGCAGTTCTAACAGGTTGTTCAAATCATTTGGGATTGTCCCAAATTCCCAGTCCCCATGCATGGAACTAAAGAGCTATGTCACACCATTCTGGGAATTATTTACCTAAACAAATAATGCTTACTGTTGGCATATGAACTTTAAATGTCACTGATAAACTTATTTCTTTTGGTTTATTTCAAATGTTGTCTGTGCCTGTACCAATGAGTCTGGAATTGGAATATCCTCCTTGGGAACCATTAGGTCTCACTCATGGTACATGTTAGAGGGTCTCTCTGTTACTGAAGGAAAATAATAGCCCCTCAGCAGATCTTTGTGCATTCCTTACCAGACTCTGTCTGAAGCTGGACTTTTTGAATCACCATCTCATTTATATTTCTCTGTTTTTCCTCCAATCTGGCTTTCATATCTCTCATCTGTTCTTCCAGGGTGTGGTATATTTTTTCCAGATAAGCCAGAGAGAAAGTGAAATCTGTGCATGTGGACTTAGTAATGGTCTCTGTACTACAGGCCAAGTAATCAATCTCCATCTTCAGCTCACTCTTCTCCAGCTTCTGCTTCACTCGCTGCAGGTTGTCAACCTGCTCCCCAAGCTCAGTAGTGCTGTCTGCATGCTTCTTCCACAGGGCAGCAGCCGTGGCTTCGTGCTGCTGTGTGGCCTCTTCGAGGTCACGACGCATCTTCTGAAATTCTGCCTTACACTTCTTGTTCAGTTTGAGCAGAGGTGGTTCCTCCAGCCTCTTCAAGTCTTTCACTTATTTCCTCAGTTCATTAGCCAGCCCATCATAATGCTTCTCTGCTTTTGCCTGCATTGTCCTCTTGCTCATAGTCTCCTCTTTCAGCTCTGCAACACAGGCCTATATAAGGAGAAGGAACATCAGGAATTAATAAGGGAACAGATAATTCAATGCTTAGGTTAATGCAGAATTGGCACAGTATAATAACAAGCCCATTGTTTTGGAGACTGTAAGCAAAACAAAGTCCCTTTTCCATTGTAGGTGAAAGCTTACCAACAGGAAAAGAACTATGGATCAACTCATACTAACTTTAGATGACAACTTTCTGTGGTTGTATTGTGTTTGGATGGCAAGGTTTTAGTAGTGGAGGGGCTACAGGGATGACTTCTGTGAGAAGCTGCCAGAAACTTCCCTTATGTCCAATAAAGCCAATGCCAGCCAGCTACAAAACAGACCCACCACCGGCAAAGGCTGAGACCATCAGCAATGATGACAACGCCTCTGGGACAATATATTTAAGATGGGAGGAAAAAATGCACCACACCAGCAGCAGTCAGAAGACAGGAGTGAGAATATGGAAGAGAAACAACTCTGCAGATATCGAGGTTGGTGAAGAGGAGATGCTCCAGGTGCTGAATCAGAGATTCCCCTACAGCCTGTGGTGAAGACCATGGCAAGGCAGGTTGTTCTCCTGAAGCCCATGGAAGTCCATGGTGGAACAGATATACATCTGCAGCCTGTGAAGGACTCTGTGGCAGAACAGGTTGTGACCCCATGGGAAGCCCATGCTGGAGCAAGGTCCTGACAGGACCTGTGGACCCATGGATAGAGGGTTCCATGCTGAAGCAGGTTTACTGGCAGGACTTGTGACCATGTGGGAGATCCATGCTGGAGCAGTCTGTTCCTGAAGGACTACACCCTGTAGAAGGGACCCATGCTGGAGCTGTTCATGAAGAACTGCAGCCCATGGGAAGCACAGACATTGCAGAAGTTCATGGAGGACTTCCCTGTGGGAAGGATCCCACGCTGGAGCAGGGGAGGAGTGTAAGGAGTTCTCCTGCTGAGGAGGAAGGAAGGGTAGAGACTTGTGATGAACTGATCATAACCCCATACGCCTTTCCTCTGTGATGTTCATGGAAAGGGAGTAGAAAATGTCAGAAGTTAAGTCCATGAAGAAAACAGGGGTGGGGGGTAGGTGTTTTAAGATTTGGTTTGTTTTCTCATTATCCTACTCTGATTTGACTGGTAAAAAATTAAACTAATTCTTTTTTGCCCATGACAGTAATTGGTGAGTGATCTCTCCCTGTCCTCTCGACCCATGCATGAGCCTTTTGTTGTATTTTCTCTCCCCTGACAGGCTAAGGAGGGCAGTGACAAAGCAGTTTTGGTGGATACCTGGCATCGCAGTTGTGTAGAGAAAATTATTACAATATACTGAGGTAATTACTGTGACTGGGTTGGAGATTTTATCATCTACCAACTGTGGACAAGCATTTTTCATAATACTACAGTTTAAACAAGCAAACATTAATGTCAAAATAGTTACATAAAGTCTCTCTCCTGCAATTCTCTGATCTTCTGCAATTGAGTACCTGAATTATGCTGTTATTCCATTTTATTTTGCATATTGTTAAATTAAAAATCTTTCCTGTGAAGGAAATGTTCTTTTAATAGAAGTAAAATATGTCTAGTTAAAAGAAATAATAAATTATCAATTTTTTTCCTCATATTTCCTTAACTTTTGATCTAAATGTTGTTTATCATTCTCCAGATCCACTATGGTTTCCTGAGCAAGTTTCAAGTCTCCCTCAAGCTTTCTCTTTGCTTGTTCAAGATCCATACAAACTTTTCTGTCCTGTTCTAAAGATTCTTCAACATATAACTTAAATATATATGAAGATGACTGACAGAACAACTGAAGGAAAAATCTGCCCCTTCTTGTGTTGAACATGCTCACATGGTTCACTTGTTGCTCCAGCTTGATCCTGGCTTTGATGGGGGTATTAACTTTGTCCTCCTCAATTTGCAGGTTATCCAGTGCCTGCTGGTGGGCTTCTTGTAAGGCTTTCTTCTCCTTGACTAACTTCACAATATTCTCATCCAAGCCTGTCACTCCTTCAGTTAGTTTTCTAATCTCTTGTAAGGCAAAAAACTTGAAGATCATTAGTAATTTTGGCTTTTATATAGGCTAGTGATGACACAAATTCAGTGAACTTGTTGCTAGACTACCAAAGAGACTTAAGTAGATGAATTATATTGTCAAACTATACAATCTCTTCACTTATATATCAGCCCTTCTGAAGTCACAAAACGATTCCGAACTTTGATTTGAATGGATCTTTGTATGATTATGAGTTGTTTTTCCTTCACAATAGAGACGACCAAATTTAACACGACATTAATGTTCAGGTTGAATACACCTTTACATATAGACCTTTACATATAGACCTCTATATATAGACAGAGCAACTACTATTAAACATGCAAATGGCATAAATAAAAAGTACCTTGTTTTCTGTGGCGTGCTTTTTCCTTTTCAGACTTGGCCAATGTTAACTCAAGGTCATCAATATCTTTCTTCAGCTCAGGGCATTCATCCTCCAGTTTCCTCTTTCTGGCTGCCAGATCAGCATTTATCTCCTCTTCATCCTCCAATTTTTCCATTACCTCCTTTATTCTTGATTCCATCTGGAATTTTGCTTTGATCAGCTGGTCACACCTTTCTTCAGCACCAGTCAAATTTTCATTTTCATAGAAAACAGAAATATGTTTCATTGTCACACTTTGGAAATGACACTTGTAGAAATCACCTGCTCTTTATTCAACTGGAACATGAAATAACAGCACTTCCATTCAGTCCTTTCCTGAACACTCAGACAAAACTGATGTAATCTGAGGAGCCAAAATGGTTTTAAATTATGTACAGTCTGTACTTGAAGCTGCAGGATCTTTTTCTCTTGCACCAGAGTCACCATTTTTTCTTCTACTTCTTGCCTCTTGGTTTCTGATTTAGCCAGTTCTTTTGTTCTCTCTTCCATCATGACAAATTCTTTCTCATTTTCCACACTTCTTAAGAGGGATTTTAACTGGAAGAAGAAGACCAGTGTTTGACATTAATGAATGCATAGATGTTGTACTGGATGAAGATGATGGACTCCCTGAAATCAAAGAGATCCATCAATACTGTGAAAAAAGCACACCTTTGAGAAACCAGACCTCGCAGAACACACAAACCTTTGGTCAAACATTCTTTTCAATTCACATCTCCTGAGGTATCCCTGCATAAAGCCTGTGTCGGCATGATCAGTTGTCCTAAGCAATCATCTCACATCTCTTTCAGGACACCTAGCAAACCTGCCTTGAAGAACACCTGCAATCAAAGAACAGTCTTTGCCAGGCTTATATTTTAATGCAATTAATGATTTCTCATTGTGTGGAAAAATTGTTTACCTTAGTGTATCCAAATCTGTATTGAGTATGATCTACCTCAATGGAAGACAGCAAGTTTTCACAGGCCTTCTTGCTATCTATAAACTGTCTTTCTGGAATGACACCAGCATTCAGAAGGCAGTATCTAACAAAAGAAAGGAAAAAAGTTTAACTGTTGCTATCATTTTAGTCCACAGTATGCTACAAGAACAGCTGTCACTTTGAAGGCGAAAAGGAAGGATGAGTGACTCATACCTCCAGACTTGAATAGCAGATCAGTAATACGCAGGTCAGTTCAGTAGGTTCCCATCATGTCTTACAGTCCTCACTGAGACTGAGGGAATGGATGGTCTGTTCTGATGCAGTGAAAAACTCAATAACCAAAGTTATTAAGCAGGCATTCTTTATTTTGCAGCGCTGGACTTCAGGGTTAGTAAGTTCAGTGCCATTCTATTCTGTAAAACTACTTTTGAGAGTGAATTTACCTCTGTCTGAAGACCACAGATGGCATCCATAGTGATGTTAAATATGTTATCCAGAGTGGCTGAAATATTCACTATAGTTGTGTCGAGTTCACTGACCCCTAACAAAGGGAAAAAACACCTCACAAAACTATGGAATCCCATTCCCCTTTTTGCTAAGGAATTCTCTTCCCATTTAGATCTTAACCAGGGGGATTAAGTGCCCAATTGTACACATTCCCTTCCATCCTGCAGAGAGCTGTTTTCTACTAATGCTGTCTCTGCACAACCACCAATAGCTATTGGGTAGCCACACTGTGCCATCCACACTGATAAGGCGTATTTCCCATTATGTCCCAACCTTGGCTTGCATAAGATTGCAAATGTGTGCGATTACAAAAATCTATGTACGTAACATTCAATCCTGTCAGATTCCATGTGCCTACGTTCACTGTAGTCTGATTTATCCAATAATCATTCCATCCACCATTGCAAGTACAGCTATTACAACTGAAACAGATGGGGAGCAAAGGCATTTTTTTTATTTATTCCTCCAATTACAGTTATTATTGTTAATAAGAAACTGAGTTTTGATATCCTCTAATATTTGTAAATTGAATTTTGGGCCAAACTCATAGCTCGAATTATCAGGAGAACAATCCATGAGGCCTTTTCCAAAATTTTGGACAGGTATTGTTATCATAGCTCCAATGAGTTGAGGCCACCCCATGTAGAGGCAGCCTCATGTCTCCCTTAGGTAAGGCAGTCCAAATCCATCAGTCTTTAGTAGCATTAGTTAGCATTCAGATAGTTTCAAAATGTATGTTCCTGTCCCAAGCAACAAAAATATTTACAATGATTAACACAGTCATAAAGTATCTGATTCCCATTTCACTCCCTCTGCAATTTTAACTGAAATGGTCCTGCAAATTCAGATGTCCACTGCTTATTCGGAGCCCTCTTCACTCAAGAGTAGTGGATCCAGGCAGGTCTCTCCTTCATCTTAACTGCAGTGAAGGTGGTCAGAAGCACCTGGTAAGGTCCATTCCACTTTTCCTGAAGGAGGTCTCCTGAAAAATTCTTAACATATATCCAGTCCCCAGAGTTTTTAACCCAGGATGAATGGGATTATCTAGTCCTCTTGCCCTGGTGTCTATTACACACTTGTTAATTCCATCTAACTGTTTGCTTAGGGCTATTATATACTGTGTCAAATATTGTTCTCCCACTTGCTTCAAGTCTTCTCCTTGATATAGCATGTAGTATGGTCTGCCATATAAAATTTCAACAGGACTTAAGCCTTCTTTGGCCCATGACTTGGTTCGTATTCTTAGCAGGGCCAAACGTAATGCCTGGTACCAATACATACTAGTTTCTTGACAGATTCTAGCAATTTGCTGTTTAATTAGATTATTCATTTTTTCTACCTGTCCATTCACTTGTGGTCTATTAGAAGTATGCAACTGCCAATCAATTCCTAATGCCTTGCTAATCTGTTGTATAATTTCAGCAGTCAAATGTGTTCCCTGATCTGAGGACATTACAGAAGGTACCTAAAATCTCAGTATTATTTCACATAGCAAGGCCTTTGAAACTTCTCTAACTTTATTTGTTCAACAAGGGAATGCTTCCAGTCATCCAGAAGAAGTATCTATTAATACCAGTAAATGCCTATACCCTGCTTTTCTATGTAGCTCAGAAAAATCGATCTGCCAGTGGACCCCAGAGCATTCCCCTTTCCAATCTGTCCCAACTATATTCAATTACTAATATCTGGATTATTTTCAAATACATTTCACATTGTTGTGTTACCTGCCTGACTGTTGCATATAAATTCTTTCTGACCAATCTCTGATTCAGAAATTTATATAATGGATCTGCTTTCCAGTGAGTCTTGCTATGTTCCTCCCTCACAACTCTCCATACTAATTTGGCAAGGACTACTATCCTGCCATCCTCTAACGGAGCCCAACCTCCAGAGAGAACTCATCCCCCCAATTCTTTTATCAGTTCATAGTCCAAGATAGAATATTCAATGTTTCCTTGCCTACCTAGGTTTATATTCCTATTATCTGGAATTAAGATTAAAATTTTCTTTTCTTGTGTTCTTTCTATGGAAAACAGGAAAGCTCACCAGTCAGCATGAACTGATAGGCACTGTCAGAGATGGTGAGAATATGTGGAGGGGCCTCTTGGCTCTTCTTGCCTTGGTAGGCCAATACCACCTCTGGGTTGTATACTGGAAGCCACTTGTAGGGGTTGACAGTGACTCAGAAGAGACCCAAGTAGGTCTGCAGGAAAAAAAACCAGAAGAGTCACTGAAGGCCATCTGCTGGCAGCTTTGCCATGCGAGGGAATTTACATAGATCATTCAGGAGCTGTAGTGGTCCTTGAGGTTGTAGAGGACAGCATGTTCATGCAGGTGGGTCAACATAGCCACATCGTCAATTCTGTCAAACTTAGGTGAGCTCATGGCATATACATCATCAGGTTTGGCAGTAATTGTCTATAATTCAGAAACAAAAAGTTTACCTTGATTCAGCAACTCTCAGTGCTCCTTCCACCTGTACACACAGAGACGCAAGCACTGAGAGGTAATAACCTCTGTAAGGCTGCTCTAACTCACATTTTTCTTCCTGTTTAACTGTGCAAAACAATATATGGCTATTACCGGGTAGCCAAGATGTTGGTTGAGGTGTGTCTTTGGGCTGCTGCAGCTGTTCTTACAAAAGTTACCAGGACACGAACTGATACAATGTGTCAGTATTTTTTCAAGATTAACACCCTGGAGGCTCCTCTAGGAAACTGTATGTAGTCATGACATGATAATTTCACATGTAAAGGGGAAATCCAAAGTAGCTTCCTGTTCTGACACCAGGAAAGGAAGGGATTTATCAGTTGATATGACAGTGTTAGATGAGAAAGGGTTAAAAGCAGCAGTTGAGGAACATCAAGATTGGCAAGGCTATAATTCAACCTATTTCAGAGCACTGATTGATCTTTAAAGCGTAAACCAAAAATAATTATCTGGTGGATACCTTCATCCTAGCACTCAAAGCAGTATGTTACCCTGGAGGCTGTGCTCGTCCCAGTCAGAGGGCAGGGTTGGGCAGGGCAAATGTCTTGCCTGAGCTAGTCTAGTGCTTTCTGTGACCCTTGCCCTACCTAGCAGATGTCCTAGGACCCTCATCAGGGTAGGGAGGAGGGACAGGAGGAAGGCACTTACCCTACCATCCTCTGTCTCAGCAGTTATCTTCCCACTCTGTGCAGCCTTGATCTTTCCTTTGATGTAGTCTACATCAGGGTCAGTCACAAAGCAGTGTGTCTTGGCATCAAATCCTGGTTCTGGGCTTCTATTCTCTCCTTCCCTGATTTGCGCAGGTACAGTGCAGCCTCACCAAACACCTCCATGCCAGCGTCTGTGCTTATGTATGAGGCTGAAAGACAGACCCTGCTGTGGTGGTCCCCTGGGTGCTTGTTAGAGATGAGCAGAATGGAGCTGGACATCCACCAGCTCTCCCAGGTTGGCTGCTCTGAGAACATCCTGCTCATCCTCTGGACATGTGCCACAGGGTGTTGAGGGAGATACTTGCCTTTCAAAGCTGGAATGTACAAAAGCAATGAGGAAAAGCTGCCACTCTTCACAGCCCCAAAGAAAGGGGATCCATGCCTGAAGGAGCGGTAGGGCTTACTGGGGAAGTGTGGCAAAGGGTGGGGATCTCTGAAGGATTCACATAGTCCTCAGTGAGACTAAAGCCCTGAAGCCTGTTTTCCTTCCGGTTCTCCATTTTTTACTTCCCCCTCTCCCTTTTAAGATGGATCCTGTCCTAGTCCTCTGGTGGGCAGTCATAGCAGGTACATGGACACATGCCATGGCCTGTCAGAACGGCTCATGTAGGCGGAAGAACAGAGACCTGTCCACAGTGAGCACATGGGAAAAGCCAGCTCATGCCAGTCTGGGCAAACTATTAATTTTCATGCCTTAAATTCTCAGCTTAACAATCAGTTGGCAGTAAGATATAAGAAATGGACTGACATCTCCAAAAGAGAAAGAGTGGAAGGTCAGACTCGGGCAAAGTTACAGCCTCTCCAAAGGCCCAGTACCTCTCACTTACTCACTGCAAGCAACTACTCCAGTTGAGGATCAGTGACAGATACCAGTCTTTCCCTAAACAAGGAATGGCTTAGCAGGGACTGTACAGCAGATTTCCAATCACAGTGCTACAGCCTGGTGAAGCTCCACGCACAGGGAAAAGCACCCGTGGCAGGAGCCTTCCACCCCTCTGTGGGTCAGTCACAGCACAGCCACAAGCACTGCCAGGGATGAGAAGCCACCAACAAGGGCTTTCTCCCTGACAGCTTTTATAGGCTCAGTCCCTTCCCTTAGCTCAGCATTTTCCCTGTATTTGGAAGGAATGGATCAACACTCCTGCCTGCTCACCAATTCATCTTAATTTTCTGCCATATACAGTATGTAAAGAAAGGAGACACTCTTTCTTCCAATTTTAGTAACTCTGGGACCTTACTGTGGCTTGTAGACTTTTTTTGTAAGAATTTCCTCTTCTGGGAAGATTCTCTCCTACCAGCCATGACCATGGCCAGCACTTCACTCATACCTGCTCTCACCTGTATGTCAAAGAAACAATAGTCCAGAAGGAACCCGCTCCACTGCTCCTGCACACGGGATGCCTGCGCAGGGTTGCATGGTGGCAAGGAAATGCAAAGCAGCTACCTGTGGGGTGGAGGGCAAGGTGAAAAAGGGAAAAAGGGGATGAGGATTCATGTAGGATCAGTTATGGCAATTTTTGTGGCTTCCCACCACCGCATGGGTCAGGGATGACAGGAGGAGAGGTCATGACTGAAGTATGATGTGACAAACCATGGCAAAAGAGAAGATAATCAGAAAGAACACTATCCAAATCTAGCCAGGGATGGTCATTTCATGAATGTCAAACCTTGAACATGCTACAGAAATTTAGCTTCAAATACCACTTTAGCTGCCTCAGCTGTTCACTACCCTTGCTGCCAAAAGGAGCTACAGAAACCATGTCACACTGATGTCAGGTTTTTAGGCACAGCTGATTGCAGTTCCCAGGTGAGAAGGATATTGGTAAGGGG
The DNA here is from genome assembly GCA_025345505.1 of Todiramphus chloris collaris. Taxonomy (NCBI): domain Eukaryota; kingdom Metazoa; phylum Chordata; class Aves; order Coraciiformes; family Alcedinidae; genus Todiramphus; species Todiramphus chloris. Next base: position 4,945,348 of record JANVCC010000042.1, on the reverse strand, counting down.
ACATAGTAGCCGCCAAGATGCTAGGCACTAGACACCTTTGCGTACCAGCTAGGACAGTGCAGCTCTGCTCCACCACAAGCCCGTATGATCCAGAGCAGCACTTTCAGGTGAATCCCTGGGGCTGTAGTCTCTGCCACACCTGGGAAAAGGCAGAGCTGCGTCTGAGGAGAAGTAGGCTGTGCAAGGACATGCTGTGCCTATGCAGCTCTTGCTTGGGTAGCTCTGTCCCGACTCAGCCTGTCTGTTTTGCTTGTCTTTTGTTCGTTATCTCTCGTTTGCACTCTGCTCTGCACAGAAACTCATCCACTGCTGCAGACCTAGCCTTCCCTCACCAGAACAAAGCCTACAGGACTTTTGTGAAGCCAGAAGCCTACCCCAATTAGCTACTGCCATCCCTGCCAGATGGAGCACCCTGGGGCACCTGCAGCTGCTTCTGCAGCATGGCGGACATTACCTCATCTTTCAGACACAGTGGATGGCCCTCCCTGTGTTTGATCAAGAAAAGCTGATCCCGTGGCCTTGCAAGAGCATCATAGTCACTAGTGTTTTGACAAATGTGTTCCATGTTGCCCTTAATTTCATTTAAGGTCACTAAAAATGGACACCACAGCCACATATCTCATGAACCATGAGTTCCTAGAATCCCCCTAAGCCTGGATGATGAAGGAAAGCTTTTTTTAGCCAGTGTCCCCTGTGATCATCCCTTTGAACTCGGCACAGTGGATGTACTGAGATACACCAGACCAACTATCAGTTTGAGGCTTTGTCCTGAGCTGTCGGTGTATTCAGACAGGGCCTTTTCTGCTCCCAGGATTGCCCAAAAGCAATGAGGCTGGGCCCTACCCTCACACTCAGCTGTAGGATCAGAGCAAGGACCACAAAGAGCCACTGTCCCTGCCTTTTCTCAATGGTTCAGGTGACCAGCTGGGAGCAGAACGCAGGAAAATAATTATCAATGAGCAGTGACCCCCAGGGAGCCCCTTCTGTCAATCAGTCACAGCACCTGCTGAGCACTGCACTGAGAACATACTGGACCTACTGTGTCCATTTGCACCCAGTCATTGTCTCAAATGCTCTAATCAGGGCCCTCTAGTATACACACTAGCTCTTGGACCATTTCAGGTTCTCCCACAGCCCAGCAAGCTTTAGTAGCTAAAAAAATCCACATTAATTACTTTCAGATCTCTAAATAATTCTGATCTATGAACTACACAACCAGCTACAACAGCCATTGCCTGCTATTTGAAAAGGCCCCACTTTTCATTACAACAAGCAAACTCATTTCTAACAGTTCTCCATCATATTATGAAAACATTCTCAAGATTAATAGCTGATGTACAATCTTACCAGAAGGTAGCCCGGAGCAATGGCCAGTATATAACAACATGCCTGTTACACTGCAAAGCAGGGATCCCCAGAGACTTCGGGAGTGCAGATGAATCTTCACATCTAGACTTTTGGGAGTTTTTTCTTGGTCTTAAAAACATGCATTAGATTTTTCTGGCTCAAGAAAATAGTGTACAAACCTTTCTGTGTTTGGACTTGTCTGTGTTTTGGAGCTGTTGAATGTTTGACAAGCTGTATGAAAAGGGACTACAGAGCATCATGCAAATGAAAATCACCAAGTGCCATAATAGATCTAAAACTTTTTTTTTTTTTATAAATGCCAATGGGAGTCACATGTGTGGAACACAACAGGTCTTTCAACCCAACCAAGGAAATAACAAAATTTCATCAAGCTGAATAAAGACCACTGCTTTTATGCCGCATTTCTGGAGTTTTACAGAGAGCAACTTCTTTAGAAATATAGTGTGTTTCACTCTGGCAAGGTGGCTATACCCCACCTTGCAGAGAAGATCACACATGAGTGATTTGCCTCCTATAATAGAAAAAGTCTGGGCCAGACCAAAAAAAAGCTGTGGACATCTGGATGCCAGCTTCTGAGTACTGGATTTCAGGGTGTATTACTGGATTTCAGGGTGAAATCCAGACTCCAGGGGATTGACCTGAAGTCTTTTGTGCTGTGCAGGGAGTCATCAATCAGCTCAGAAGGAGAATTCACAAACTCTGATAGAAAAAGGGTGACTGCTTACCCTGAGCTGAGTTATGACACTGAGCACCCAACCCTTCAGCATCAGTCCCAGAGCCTGTCACTGCCTTTGGAGGGCTTGAGTGGAGCTGAGACCTTCTGACTGGGCTGTCTCTGGTCGCTCCTAGTAGGTCCAGCAGCCAGGAAACAGGAGACCTGAAATCAGACCTTTTCTTAGCCTAGCTATTTTCAGCTGATGTCTCTCACCTTCCCAGAAGAAGTGGAGACAGATGTTAAGCTTTGGTGTCAGAAGCAGGAGCAGCAGAGGGAAACCTGGGCACAGCCTGGAGGCTCCAGGGCTCATCTGGGGGACACTTTGCTCCCAGTATAATGTCTGGTTTTTGGTCCTGTTTTTGTAGAGTGACTTCTTATGCCATTCCCAGGGCTGGAGGTTGCCTCAACTGTTTTGCCTAAACTCCAGGATCATGCAGGATTAGTCTCTTGCCCACAAAGCAAACAGGCCACACACAAGTGCCACCTCTGCACTTGGGGAGGCTGTGACAGCCCTCAAGAAAACCCAAAGCTTTCTATGCTGGTGGTGAGGGGTCCAGGCAAGAAGAGCACAGGCCTTGGGCTTGCTGCTGTGAATCCAGGTCATCATGGTCCACCACATTTCGGTTCATGTGCCTGTGTCCTGGGAGCGAGGGTTTAGTGGCACATGCATACACAGAGCAATGCCCCCTTTTAAATAGATATCTTTTTTTAATGTGAATGAAATGCAGTAAAAACATAAAGCAAGTTAGGAAATGATGCAGTGCAAGAGGAGAGAGCAGTGGGTAAGGAGGGAGGTCTGACCTTTTCACATGCCTGTAACTAACATGTGGACTCTGAGGAGCCATCGCTGATGCTGTGAGTGGGCATGGCACATTGGCGATAGTGCTGCCAGCAGCCTGGGGGGACCTGTGGGACCAGCTTGCTGTCCCTCTACAGCTGCAGGGCACCAGGAGCACCATAGGCACAGCTCAACAGGGCACAGTATACACAGCACCAGCAGGGATGAGGCTACTGGGCCTTTTTAAAATCAGTCTGGTGTTATGGGACACTGGAAATTATGCCAATGAAGGTCTAATTAAAGAGCTTATAAGTAAATCTGCTGGGTTTTTTTTTTTCTCATAAATGTAAATTATCTAGAAATGAGCACTCTGAGAAAGCCAGAGGCTGGTGTCACACTCTCTTCTGTACTGCAGCTCTGCATTACAGCTGCTAAAAGTCATAAATTTTCAGAAAGTACTAAATTTTCAAATTCAAAAGTCCCAGGTACTAAAAACAATAGAATAATGAATACATATTATATGTGCATCAAACTGAAACTAAACTATATAATGACTGCAGAGGAGTGTTTTCTGACATAGGGAATGGTGCTCTTTGGTGCAGTTCTCCTATGTTCACCAGCTTTTGGTTTCAGTTACTTTTCCTCTTTCTTGAACATAGAAGGACTGGACTGACCTTTTCCCTGCCAGATGCCTACAATGAAAGTATTCATGTTGCGCAAAATTCATCTATGATTTCCAAGACCAAGGCTTGGAGCATGTGTACTGCAGGAGCTGCAGTGGGCACACCATGTACAGGCACAGACAGGAGCAAGTACAGCCAACAGCATGTCCAGATCTTTTCAACAGCAGAAAATAGACCCCAAATCAAAACGAAGACCACAGAGTTTGTGCCAACAGGAGATTGTGCCATGCTGATCTCCCTGCAAAACCCTTCTCTGATTTGGTCCCTAAGATCATTCAACCCAGCGCACCAGCCTGGGACTCAGCATGGGAAACAAATCACCTGCTCATCACCCAGCCCTCCTCCAGAGACCTCACAGTGTCTCCACCATGCTCTGGGATTGCTCCTCTTTTTCCAGAGACACTTCCCAGGATTATGAGTACCTCTATGCCTCACATCTTGGACTTGGGCTTGGGTATGGGGAGTAGGTCTCATACCTCTGAGTCACTGGGACACCCCAGAACAGCTCCCTAAGCATGAGGTGGGCAAGGGAATGGTGCCAGGTCCTCTCTGCCCTGCAGCCAGCAGAACCTGGCCAAGGCAAGAGGCTCATCAGGTGGCTGATGCTGAACCCAGGAGTCATGGCTGGTGGTGGGGCACCTGCTGCTTCTGTCCCAGCAACTGTTGGGAAGACCCAGAATGGGCTGTGGAGAAGACAGGTTGCTGGAGGATCTCCCACCCAGGATGCTGGCTACTGCAATGTACCTCCCATATGTATGGAAAATGAGAGGGCAAAATCTCACTAAATTATACCTCAAGCTCCATAGCTACAATGTGAGGGCTTCAACGTAACTGTAACTGTGACAAAGAAATGTCTAAGCACAAGCAGGTCATTTCAGAGGATGTGTGAGCCAAATGTGTAATACAGACTGGATAACATTCATTACCAATGTTTTCTTATAAAAGCAAAGGTTGTTTAATTCTTGCCCTCACAAGAGCCAGAGAGGTAAAAGCAGCCTTTTGGTTTTACTTGTTGAGTGCCTGGATCTCCTCTCTTAGCTCAGAGCTCTGGCCTCCTTGCTCCTCTGGACTCACTGCTGCTTGTGCCCAGGGCCACTCTGCCTCTCCCTGACCACACACGGGCAGAGGCAGTGCCAGGAGACTGCTCCTGCAAACAGGACAACTGAACATGGGATTGGGACAAGGAGGCTGCTGTCTCACACAGGGTGCAAGATTGCCCCTTGTGAAGAGGCACTTAAACCATCCCACCTGTGGTGGGTTGACCCTGGCACGGCACCAAGTGCCCACCAAGCCCTTCTATCACTCCCCCCGACCCCCTTCAGCACAGCATGCAGGGAGAGAATGAGACGCAAAGCACAGGGGTGTGGGTTATGATAGACAAGATGTTATTTTCTACTTCCCGTTCACAGGCGATGTCGGGCCGAGTCCAGGAAGCAGGGCTCCAGGAACACGTAGCAGCCGCTTGGAGGACAAAGCAGAATGCCCTCCCATCTTCCTCCTGCCCTCTCCCTTTATAGTTGAGCTGACATCATATGGTATGGAATATCCCACTGTTCAGCTCAGGTTGGCTGTATCTTCTCCCCCATCCTGACCCCCATCCTCTGGTGCCGTGTGAGCACCGGCAGTCACAACACGGGTGTGTTATCAACACCCTCCAGCTCCCAGTGCTGCAGCATGAGGGCAGGATGGGGAAAAGCAGCTCAGCCAGACCCACTACACCACCACAGCCAGGACCACCACAAGCCCTGCTGCTTGGTGTTTGGGCATGCCTGAAATGATATCCCAGGAAAAGATGAGATTTAGGGTGAATGCCAGGTCAAGGATACCTTGCTTCAGCTTCTCACAGGCGGAGGAGAGTGAAACACAAAAATCTTTCTGGGGCATTGCAGAAAGGACCCAGAGCACACATGTAGGTGCACATCTACTTGCAAACAGTCCTGGAGAACAGCAGATGAAGTTCTATCTACTGCTTCGTGCTGTCAACATCATTTGCAGACACAGAGCTGTCCTGACGTGAAGGTCACAAGGGTGCTCTTGCAGTAAGCTGCATTGCCTTGCAAGGTTCTCCAGTCCTGGTGTTGCCAGGGATCCTTTATCACTGCCCTTCATTCAGATAAGGGCATTCATGGCTCAATATACCCCCACAAATTAAAGGTGGATTTACTGGTTAGTGTCTATTTTTGAACAAAGAATTTCAGAAGAACAAGAAGGTTTTGTGAGCTGTAGCTGAGTAAGTTCCCTGGCACGCTGAAGGAACCTACTTTATTAAGCTAGTAATACGCAGCTTAAAACACGGAATGAGCTGGCTCCTGCACAGAGACCGATATGATCATTCCTGCCCAGGTCTCCCCAGCACTGATCCTCATACTCCCAGAACACAAACAACTGATGCAGAACTGCTAGAACCAGTGGTGAGATACTCAACAAGAACAGCTTGTTTTTTTTTTTTTTTTTTAAATTCTGTTTGAGCCAAAGCAAACCTTTTAAATTCTCTTCTGGGCAGAAATAGTTAGCCTTTTGATTTTCTTTTTAGGCCACCAAACCTAAAAGAAGTTCAGTAAAATGGACCTGCTAGCCAGTTCACATCTAACAGCAAGAACTGCAGCCATTCCCCCCATAACACAGCCAGAATATCTACTTCACTAAGAAAACACTCATTCAACTAAGGCTGCGTTGCTCCTGGGCAGTCCCAGCACACACTGTCCTGGAACCACAGCTCCTGGGTCTTCCAGGTAAGCACCCCATACCAGTAGCAGGGACTGGAAAGCCTTGACTACAACTGGCAACCTCAGTGCAGGATGGCATACTGTTCAGAGCTCTGTTTGACTCCTCAGCAGTTCATGTATCACTCATTTTACCTGACTGAGGGCAGATACAGATTTGCAGCTAGGTGGTAAAAAAGCCCAGCTCAATGCTTGATCCTCAGCTCCATCCTGTAGTTCCACCAAACAGCACATGAGATGCTTCATTCATCCCACACTCCTGGCTACAGGCTGATAGGAGCATATTTGATAGGAGCATTTATATAGGAGCATCATATCTGATAGGATCATTTGGGCAGTGACTGGCTTGAGAGCAGCCGGGAAGAAAAGGACTTGGGAGTGCTGGTGGATGAGAAGCTCACCATGAGCCATCAGCTGCTCTCGCAGCCCAGAGGGCCAATCATATCCTGGGCTGCATCAAGAGAAGCATGGCTAGCAGGTCAAGGGAAGTGATTCTTCCCCTCTACTCTGCTCTTGTGAGACCTCACCTGGAGTGCTGCGTCCAGTTCTGGAGCCCCTATTACAGGAGGGATATGGATGTGCTGGAACGTGTCCAGAGAAGGGCCATGAGCATGATCAGAGGGCTGGAGCACCTCTCCTGTGGAGACAGACTGAGAGAGTTGGGGTTGTTCAGTCTAGAAAAAAGAAGGCTCTGAGGAGACCTTATTATGGCCTTCCAGTATCTGAAGGGGGCCTACAAGAAAGCTGCTGAGGGACATTTTAGGCTGTCGGGCAGTGCTAGGACTAGAGGGAATGGATTAAAGCTAGAGATAGGTCGATTCAGGTTACACATCAGGAAGAATTTCTTCACCGTGAGGGTGGTGAGACACTGGAACAGGTTGCCCAAAGAGGTGGTGGAAGCCCCATCCTTGGAAGTTTTTAAGACCAGGCTGGATGAGGCTCTGAGCAACCTGCTCTAGTGGGAGGTGTCCCTGCCCATGGCAGGGAGGTTGGAACTAGATGATCTTTAAAGTCCCTTCCAACCCTGACAATTCTATGATTCTATATCTTCATAACATGGGGTCAGTGCTTGGACCACCCAAGTCTGACGAAGTGAGAAAAAGCTCAGAAAATGTAGATACCTGCAAAGCTACTGGAGAAAGGGAGAAAGAGCTACAGTATCTGAAACCACACATAACCTTGACCCAAGATAGGGGTGAGGAAGACCTGCTTTCTTCCTCTGCCTTCTAAGAGCTAACAAGCAGCAAGGATTAAATGGTTCTGCGTGGCTGCAGGAGGATGCTAAGTGTCAGACAGCTTTCTTCAACAGTCAGGTATCTTTGCCACTGAAGCTCAGTACCTCTGGCTGCAGCTTTGAAAGGTCTGCCATGACAAAAGCCTTACTGGACCATGGCTTGCAGTGTTCTGTGGTGCTGGCTGACCTGTCATTGGCAAAATGCTACCAAGCAGGGATGACTGTGGCATTTCTATCAGCACTAAGGAGCCTGAAACCTGAGTGCTTCAGGAGCGTGAGTCCCCATCAGCTGAACCCCTGTGTGAGCAGCACAACACTGCTCAGCTCAGGGGAGGGGGGCAGGGAAGAGCCGGGAGCAATGCAGGCTGTGTGGCAACCACCATGAGGGAGACATAAGCAGAGTGACAGCCATACGGCCAGGTGTCAGCTCAGGGGTGCTCCTTGGTCTTCCACGGACCCCACTGTTGCCCCTGAGTATGTCCCATCCCTTGGCTTCACGCTATCAGTTTTTGGTGCCCTTTGCACAATCTGCTCTAGCCTGTGCCTGCAGCAACCTCCCTGCTCCCTCCCTATAGCCCAAATACCCAGGAGGAAGGTCCTAATACACAAAGGCAGCTTCCAATCAAGGAGACACTGCAACAAGCACAGAGGGGCTCTCCTGAGCTCCGCAGCCCTCTTCTCTGCCCTCTCTCATAGTCAGTGCAGCTCACAACTGAGTCAAGTTAGCTTGTTCATGCTTTGCAGTGGCCTGGGAGTGCTCCTGCAGCTGTCTTTGTGTCAAAGAAGGTGCTGGTACAAATCCGTGCTGGGTGGAACAAGCCTGGTGACTGTTCAGCTGGAAACCCAGAAGCAACTCAAAGGCCCGAGGCCAGCAAGCTCCTAGTCAAGAGACCCATCAACCCCTGGAAGCACATGGACCCACCAGGCACCATCAGGAAGCATTTGCTGAATGTTGTGGTCAAGGCAAACAACCGATGTCTGAGGATCTGGAGCCTACCAGGACACTGTAACTTGTTTCTAGACAGCAGAAACGTGTATTTTTCCTCCCTTAGGTGAGTTATTTCATGAGAGGAGAGTATGTTTGAAGACAGCAGGTAAATCTACCACTGTGGGTAACACATGCCCTGGAATTGTCCTGGACAGTCCCTCCAGGGCACAGCAGGCTGCTCTGGGTGGGGACAGTCATAAGTGATTAAAGACTCTACCAACATTCAGATACACCATGGGACTGCAGCCAAAGCACTGTGTGAACATGCACGACCCAGGTAGTCCTCACTGCCCCAGCACACAGCATGGGCTAAAGCAGGAGATATACCCCAAAAGCACCTGGCCCCAAGCTAGGGCACAGCTCAAGCCCAATACACATGGACAGCAGAGCTGATCAGCAGCTCCTGGTAAAAACAAGCTTCTTCAAAATGATCACTGGGGACCAGACACTGACTGGATCAGGCCAGGGAGCCTCTCTGCTCAGTCCTCTCTGCTGCACTCGCATGCTCTGGGCACAAGTGAGCTCGTCAGCTGCAGTGCACATGGTTTCAGAGCTGGGGAGCAGATAAATTCCTGCATCACAGGCCATTTGATCCAGGTCAGTTCTACTTAAGATCAAACCTGGATTTGAACTGAGCCCTTTTGGCTATCATGGCAGGCACACAGAGTATTTTCACACTAGGTCTACACATGTGACAGAGTATGGAAAAATAAAACCTGATTTGGATTTTGCCCTGACAACTGTGGACTGATGCCTGGCTTCAGCAGCCTCTCAAGAGACACAGCCTTATCTTGGATTTGTTTTCCTGGCAGGTTTATTTTTTAAGCACAGAAGAAAATGTTTCAATGAGGGGAAAATAACCCACAGAAATGTATTTAGAGCACATTTCTGGGCACATAAAAGAGAAAGTGATGGGGAACAGTCAGTGTGGATTTACTACAAGGTAAATCACATCTACCTTTAGGATAAAATGACCAGATTCACAGATGTGGGAAGAGCACAGGATGCTGCTCAACCTCAGCTCCCAAAACCTGCTACAATATTCTTGTGTCCAAGCTAGATTATGGTCTGGACGGGTGGGTAAATAGATAGGTAAAGAACCTGTCTGGGCAGTAAGACTCAGAGGATAGTTGTCAATGGGTCACATGCATGGGTCAGTCCTGGGAGTTTTCCTATTTAACACCTTTATCAATGACCTGGCAGAGGCAGTAACACGCTTGCTTACAAAGTTTGCAAATGGCACCATAGTGGGGGTAGCAGCTGATACCCTTTAGGTCAGAGCTGCCATCCAGAGGGACCCAGGCAGGCTGGGAGGATGGGCTGACAAGAACTTTATCAAGTTCAACAAGGACTAATGCAAAGTCCTGCACCTGATAAGGACAACATCCTTGCAAAAATATATGCTGAGAGCTGAACAGTCAGGGAGCAATTTGGGGAAAAGAATCTGAGCCAAGATAGTCAGGAGTCTGCAGACGGCCACTGATTACAACATGAGGAGGGGCTGAGGGAACAGGGTTTGTTCAGCCTGGGAAGGAAAAGGCTTCAGTAGGGCCTAACAGCAGCCTTTCGATACGTATGAGGACGTTATCAAGAAGATGTTATTGGTCTCTTCATCCTGGTGCACGGTGAAAGAACAGGAGTTAAAATGCTCATTGAAATGAGAAGTTCAGACTGGATATAAATAAAAGGATTTTGCTCCAGTGGGAAACTTTTTTTTTTTCCAATCTAGGGAGGTTATGAAGCCTCTATGCTTGTAAGATTTCAAGCCCTAGCTGTTTAAAACCTTGAACAGGCTAGTCTGATCCCACAGCTGTCCCTGCTTTGAGCAGGACCTTGGACTACAGCCCTCCTGAGGTTTCTTCTGTGCTGGTGGTGAGAACATTCCTAAAACAGGCTAGCTTCACTTGTGGGACTTTAGTATCGCTCATTAGTTTAGCTCCTGCACGGGTAACATGTGCAGCACATGAGGAATGCATTGCCTTCCTTGGGTAGACAAATGAAGCCAGCCCTCATTCCTCAGACATCTTGTCACTGTCCCCAGTAGGACTGATGCCAGCTGCTCTGCTATTTTCTGACAATAGAGATGCTATTTTCTGACAGTATCTTATGGGTCGAGAAGTTTGGTGCTGAGTGTGGTGTGGGCACACACAGCAATGCTCTGAGATTGGCCTCTGCCAGGCTTATACATCCATCTGTCCACGTGCCACCCAGGGGTCCTCATTTGCCCAAGGTAACAGAGGTTCACCTTCAAAGTGCCAGACTCCCAACAGATTTGGTTCCCATGTGAAACCTCTGGTCCAGTAAAGTTTCCATAGAATAACAGAATCACTCAGGTTAGAAAAGACCCTTGGGATCATCGTGGCCAATATTCTGTGAGAACTCTGCCTTTCTCACAGGTGTTATGAGAAATAGTAGGACGGTTTTGTAA
>JANVCC010000042.1:4902738-4929431 GCA_025345505.1 Todiramphus chloris collaris | reverse complement strand
CTGTCACCCAGTTTATAAGGCTGAAGGTCCAGGGTATAGCTCGTTCCACTGCTGAAGACTGAGGCAAAGTAGGCATTAAGCACCTCAACCTTCTCATCCTTTGTTACTAAGTCTCCCTCTGCATCCAATAAATGATGCAGATTTTCCCTAATTCTCCTTTTGTTGTTAATGTATTTATAGATACATTTTTAATTATCCTTAACTGCCTTAGCAAGGTTAAGCTCAAGCTGTGTTTTGGCCCTCCTAATCTTTTCCCTGCATTTCTTCACAACATCTTTATAGTCTACATAAGAGAACTGTCCTCTCTTCCAAAGGTCATAGACTATCCTTTTGTTCTTGAGGTCCAGCCAAAGGTCCCTACTTAGCTAGGCTGGTCTCTTCCCCTGCCTGCTTGTTTTTCAGCAGGTAGGGACAGCCTGCTCCTGCACCTTTAAGACTGCTCTCTTGAAGTATGTCCAGCCTTGCTGGACTCCTATATCCTTCAGCTCAGCCTCCCAAGGGACTTTGTCCATCAGTCTCCTGAACAAGTTAAAGTTTGCCCTCTGGAAGTCCAAGATGGCAGTTTTAGTAACCCCTCTCCTTGTTTCCCTAAGGATTGAAAACTCAATCATCTCGTGATCACTATGCCCTAGATGGCCTCCAACCTTTACCTCCCCCACAAATTCTTCCCTGTTCACAGGGAGCAGGTCCAGAAGTGCTCCCTCCCTGGTTGGCTCATTTACCAGCTGTGTGAAAAAGCTGTCCTCCATACATTCCAGGAACCTCTTGGATTGTTCCCTCTCTGCTGTGTTGTATTCTCAGCAGACATCTGGGAGGTTAAAGTCCCCAACAAGCACAATAGCAAGTAAAGAGAAGACCCCCTTAGGAAGCCATGCACCCCTTGGCCCATCCAGCGGTCAGCACTGCCACAAGCAAGGAGCCAACCTGTCACCAGCCTTCCTGCCAGAGATCAGCTCCCTCATGTGGATGAGGCACTGCCCTCTGGGCTACAGGGCATTTGGGTATGATGAGCACAGGGGGAGTTTGCTCTGTTTTCATACTGAAGAAATACTGGACATCCATTGACAACCGCTCTCCAAGCCCTCCCAGAATATTCCCTCTCCCCCACTACATACTCACCTTTAGAACAGCTCTGCCTCCTCCTGGTGAGCATTCAGAACAGCCCCTAGACCTTTGAAACACACAGCTCCATGCTGTCACCAAGGCACGGCAGTGAAAGCGGAACAGTTGCCTAAACAATAGATTTTTATTTAAAAAACAACAAAAAAACCCCAAAATCAAAAACAAAAACAAAACACAAACAAACAAACAAACAAAAAAACCCCAAACAAACTCCTCACTTTCAAAGAAAGTTTCCCTTCTGGGAAAGGCTAATGGAAGAGAACTGGACAGAGTCAGTCTGAGAGGCAGAAGGACGCAAGGACATCAGCTGCTCCCGCTGCCAGGAGGCACAGCACTTGCTTGAGTACAGTGAGATGGCCCACAGGCCAGTCCCTCCACCCTAAATCTTTCTGTGCCTTTCCCACAGGCCCCCCAGGCTACCACAAGCTTCCTGTGTTAACTGGCTCAGCCTTTTAGGGCACATAAAAACAAGTTAAAGGGCATGACACTTATGCCAACACATTCAGGAGAAGACAGAACTCTCTATGCTTGCCTCTGTAGTGGGAGTCAGCTGCAAATCAGCTTCAGGGAAATAAACATCAATAGGGTGATTCCTGATACAGTGTAGCCCATGGGCTTTACCCCAAGTTCGCAAAGCTTGGGCACTGAGGCTTGCCCACCTAAATTTCTACTGACCTCTATGTTGTTTTAACTTGGTTTACCTGTAACACTATTTTTTTAGTTCAGAACAGGCGGTTCTGGCTAATCTATTTTACTTTTACTTATCATTGCTTCATTCAACCTCAGTTTTACACAGATTGTACTTGGTGCAGGGTAAGGCATTTGTCACTAACATACTGGTGAAATATAAAGAAATACAAGCCTGATGTGACAGCAGAGACCTTGAGAAGTGCAGACAGGATGCTGTGAAGTACAGACAGGGATGACGAGATGGGGCAAAGACTTGGCCCTGGCGACTCCACAGCCACAACCAACGATAACGGTTGGACTTGATGATCTTAACAGTCTTTTCCAACCATAGCAATTCTGTGATTCTGTGAACTTGAGTGGTCAAATAAAGAAATACAGACCTGAAGGTGTCACTCATGAAAATCAGTTTTACCCTGAGACCCAGCATCCAATGTATGTAAAACTGCATGAGAAATAATGTGGAGCCACATGATAGGGAAAAAGGGAGTGGCTTGTGGCATGACTGACCTTATTACAGAGCCAGTTTGTCATGACAGGTGAACAGTACATGTTTAATGGGTCAATTTACCATTACCCATCAATTCTCCAGGAACAGAAGTAAATTTTTCACTATTTCTTCCCTGCTGCCATTTAACAACTGACTGGAACATACTGAAGATTGCTCTGCCCAGCAAACCATCTGCCTAGTCCCCCTCAGGACATTTTCACATTCTCATCTCCTTTACATCAGTTAAACCCACTCCTTTTAAACCACCTCCTGTTGTAGAGTGTGCACAGGCCTCTTGTGTGCTTCCAGCCTGTACAGAAAACCACCAGCACAGTGGTGGAGGGAAAGACTCGAGGAAACTGCCAGACTTTGCACATGTGCTCCCGTGTGAAAAATGGAGGGGCAATGAGAGACTCCAAACACAAAGGGAAGTCTCAGCCCCAGGAGGCTGCACACTGGCATGACAGGAAGAAACCTCACATAGTCCAACTTTCAATTCTGGTGTTTCAGTGACTGCTGCTGGCAGAGATAACCTACACCGCCCAAAGAGACAGGTTCCCAGGCCAAGCTCTGTTCTCAGCACAGGCTGCTGCATGCATCAAATTCAATCCCTTCCTCAGTTATGTAAAATGGGGTTTAGATAAATACACTCTCTCTCTCCCTTAGCCCTACAACTGACCTGCTGCATTTTTAGCATTGAAATACTGTCTTTCCCATTACTTTTGAAAGACAGATGTGGCTGAAAAAGGTGTATGATGAGTCTTTTCAGTCCCTTAAAGATTCAAATTACAGTATTAAAACTCATCTATTCTCCACAGAGTGTCTTAAGCACATGCAAGTATTCAACAGAAGCACAAATAGACTTGAAAGAGGAAAACAAAGTATCCTCCTGGATCAGCTGCTCCATTTCTTAGTCACATTCTCACCAGGTCTTCTTCATCAGTAATTTCAAGAAACAGAGAGGAATGGACTCTTTCTTCCAGAAGATGCAGTGAGACAGGCAGGACCATTCCGCCCCCTTTGCCCCCAAGGGAAATATTCAGATGACTTCTGACTTGTTCAGAAAGAAGAAAAAGTATTTCTTCAGTGCAAGTAAGGTAAAGAACTTCACACACACAAAAGCACATACAGAATTGCTATGGTTGGAAAAGACCTTTAAGATCATCAAGTCCAACCATTACCTAACTCTACCAGAGCCACTACTACATTGTATCACTGAGCACCGTATCTAGACAGCTTTTAAATACATCCAGGGATGGTGACTCAACCACTTCCCTGGGCAGCCTGTTCCAGGCTTTGATAAACCTTTGGGTAGAGAAGTTTTTCCTAATATCCAACTGAAACCTCCCCTGGTACAACTGGATGGTATTTCCTCTTGTCCTATCAATTGTGACTTGTGAGAAGAGTTCAACACCCACCTCTCTACAACCTCCCTTCAGGTAGTTGTAGAGAGTGATGAGGTCTTCCCTCAGCTTCCTTTTCTTCAGGCTAAACAACCGCAGGTCCCTCAGCTGCTCCTCATAAGACTTATTCTCAAGACCCTTTACAAGCTTCTTTGCCCTTCTCTGCACACACTCCAGCACCTTGATGTCTTTCTTATACTGCAGCACCCAAAACTGAATGCAGTACTCAAGGTGCAGCCTCACCAGTGCAGAGTACAGTGGGACAATCACTTCCCTACTCCTGCTGGCCACGTTATTCCTGATGCAGGCCAGGATGGTGCTAACCACCTGGGCACACTGCTGGCTCAAGTTCAGACAGCTGTCAATCAACACTCCCAGGACCCTTTCTGCCTAGAAGCTTTCCAGACACTCGGCCCCAAGCCTGTAGCATTGCCTGGGGCTGCAGAGCCCTGCACTTCTAAACACCATCTCCACTAGCAGTACTCACTGCTCACTTCTGTTTGCTACCAGTTAATAGGCCCTTGTTCACTACAGATTGACCCTCTTTAATGGCCAGTGTTGGGTCACAGAGACCCACAAGGAGTTTCAGGTATTTCAGTGCCCCTTTTATCACAAGAGCAGGTAACTACCATTTACCACTTTCTATATCTAATGCACTGTATTGCACCAGTCATCCTCAAAGCTGCATCAAAAGTTCAAAAAGGAAGTGACTTTCCCCAGTAAAGGTCATGATGAAAAAAGGAAACAGAGACTTCTCTGGAGCACGAGGCTCAGAGCACTGAGTATAGTCTCAACAAGACAAACTTCATAGAAACACAGAAGTGCTGTTTGGAAGGGAGCTCCAGGGGTCTCCAGTCCAGATTACCACAGGACTAACACCAGCAGGTCAAGCCATGGACTGTCTTGTTTCAAAATGAACGGGTGCACAGCCACCCAGACAAGGAAATGCAGAGTAGGTGACAAAAGTCAGCTCTGTAAGTAAAGTTTTTAAAATAAATTGCCTCCAGGACTGTGGGGAAAAAAAGGGGAGGAAAAGCTCTTTAGAAATGATGCTGACACTTATGAACTGTCCATGAAAATAAAATCATTAATGCCAGGGTGCCACTTATCACAGACACTAATATTATTGATAACACCTTGGATTTGACACAGGCTCTGATTGTCAGAAGACCTAAAAGTGTTAAATTTCCTTTGGAAACCATTCCTGTTGCCTTCTGCAATCAAGCCAGACAGTACACAGAGGAAAAAACCTTACTTCCTTTTCAGCTGTTGAGTTTAATTCTACTAAAACATTTTAACAAAAACAAAACAACAAAAGCAAACAAACAAACAAGACAAAAAACCAGAAACAAACACCAAAAACAAAACAAACCAAAGAAAACCCAAACATCACCACACCAAAAAACACAAACAAGCAAACAAAAAAAACCAGCTAACAACCAAAACAAAACAGCCCATCTTTAAACTATCTAATATTTGAGGTGACACGGGGAGGAAGTGAGTGAACTGTGGAACTTCAGGAATCTCCCTTCCTTCACAGAGCTTTGTCAGAAGAGTGAAGTCTTAGACATACACTATCTCAGTAACCTTCTTGAAGCCCTCAGGAGGTCACCACAGCACAGGGCAACTGATGTGGACCTAAACTACTGGATCTTGTTTTATAACTACTCTGGAACAGGTTAAGTTTACTGCTTTTCAGGATTTTGGAAAGATGGAAATTTACCATACACATTGCACCTTCCCAGGGACAGGAACATTCTCTTCCAACCCCCCTACTCAGAAGAATGCCAGTATCACCAGTAAGAACACTTGTGTTCACTCTGAAACACTCTGGAACTTGCACCAAGAACTCTTCTGGTTTTTTTCTCATGGGCCATTCTTTGGAGTTCAGCTACATTAAAACAGCACATTCAACAGCTTATGGTTTGAACTACTACAAACACTGCTTTCCAAAAAGAGGTAGAGCAAGGATATGAAGCTTAACCAGTATACAAAGTTCCAATGATACTCCAGTCAAACCTAACTAAGAAAAAAACCCCACTACATTGCTTATATAAAGCAATCTTTATTCTCAAATGCCACGCTGCATAAAATGTATCTGATTGATATCCCTAAGCATGGACACAGACCCCCTTCATCCTCCCCACTGCAATATTCAGTGTGGCCCAATTATGCATAAAATCATTTATACCAAAAGAAAAATCTATTCGCAACCCATTTCTCATCTCCTTATAAGTTAATAGTATTCACCTGGAAAAATCACCAAGGGAAAAAAGCCCCCAACATTTCATTTCTGCATTCAGATAAAGAAAAGATCATGCTCCCTACAGGGCTGGTCTCATGCATGGCAGCTGCTGATGCTTTCAGTGCTCTTCACCTTCTTAACCCTGGTAAAGAAATACTCTTAAGGCTTATAAGAGGAACTCTCCTGACTATAATATTGTAACTGCCTCTCTCAGAACGCAAAACAGTGCAGAAAATAAGAGGGTGGGGGTCCTCTGAGAATGCCATGGCCCACAGGGCTTTGCATCAAGTAATGATCCTCCTGTAGTGACCGTCCTTTGCTGACGGAGAAGGAGATACACCAAGTAATTTCACAATTCATACACACGTTCTTCCAAATGAAAAGTGCTTTCCATTTTTTGCTCCCAACAATGTTTCAGAGAAGTCCAAAATTTCATTCCATAGTCTAGATCTTGTTGCAGGTAATATCCATGGGAAGGCTCCACAGAGATTTTGGATACTGGTATTTTGCAGCAGCATTGTTACCTTTCTTATTTGGACTCCAATGAACAATTACAGCAAAACCTACAGGTGATGTTCACAACAATCTTTGAAGACCTTGGGTTTTATGACTTGTATTTTCTCATGTGTGCAGCAATAGAAGCAGAAATCTCAGTGCTCCTCTTATTCTGGCCATAATAGTCCACGAAGTCACCATCTGGCCCCAGGAGGTACATTATTATTGTGTGATCCACCTGCAAGAGAGCACATTGTAGCTTGGTAAAAAAAATCATAGAACTATAGAATAACAGGCTGGAAGGGACCTCAAGGATCATCTCGTCCAACCTTTCTTGGCAAAAATCTGGTCTAGGCAGCATGGCCCAGCTCCTGTCCAGCTGAATCTTAAAATTGTCCAATGCTGGGGAAACCATCGCTTCCCTGGGGAGATTATTCCAATGGCTAATTGTTCTCATTGTGAAAAATTTTCCTCTTGTGTCCAAGTGGAATCTCCCCAGGATTAACTTGTCCCCGTTACAACTTGTCTTTTCCACGTGACTCCTTGTAAAAAAGGAGCTTCTTTGCATCCACCCTTTAAATACTGCAGTATCCTGTGCATCTCTCAAAGTCAGCAGCAACAGCATCATGTTCAGACTTTGGCTCAGCCATCTGATGAGACTTCTTACCAAGAAGCTAAAGCAAGGTAAGGAAAACCTCAGCAACACCTCAGTAATCTCTTCTTGATTCACTCAAGATAATGAATAGAGAAAATGAGTTGAGTGCTCAGAATGTGTGAAGGAATGACTGGAGACAACAAGTCTTCCCTAAGCTGCTGGCACCCTCCCTGCAGCACAGGGCTGGAGCAAGCTCGCAGGCTAATAGGCTTTCCCCCTCACTTTTCCCAGTTTCTACTTCACAAGATGCTGCACCACCCCCAAAAGGTATTCAAGCTCCTGATGCTAACAGGATGTAAATCCAATATTAACAGAGGTATTTCATTAAATCCAGTTCACTGTCAGCGCAAACAGTTGGACCAAGACCACCACCGGGATACAGGAGCTGCAGACAGGGGAAATCCTTGTGCTGGGAAGGAGCTCCCTCTACTGTCCAGACCAAAATAACATTAAAAAATGTTCAGAGTAACAATTACTGGAATGTTCGAGGTATTTCAATTTGATTTATATAAAAATTAACTCCACTGTAAATGTATTTAAAATGCTGCTACATGTACTGACTGCATCTACCCATGACAACATCTTTACTGAGCAAAGATACAAAATACTGACAATGGAGGCCATGGCTGTGTGAGTGCTCCTGACTTTACTGTCTCCCTGCCACTGAAGAACTGCAGTGTACTTATGCACTGAGAGTACAACTCTCTTTGAAAGTAAGAAATCACAGAAACATTTTCAGTGCCACAAGCTAAAAGGATGCATTAAACATAATGGTATTTCTGTCATTGTAAGAATGTTTCTAAAAAAAAAAAAATATTGAATCAGGTTTAATTCAAGTATTTTACTCCAGTTTCAAATTGTCAAGATAAGATGACAGAATCATGTTGTAGGAGACAATTTTTTTAAGGAACCTGAATGACAATTCAGAACTTTCAACTGAAAAATAGCAAAAAGAAAATATTTTCAAAATCAGGTAGCCTGCTCATAGGTCCTCAGCCTATGAAAGTTGAAATACAGTCCAGGATGGAGTGTAGTTTGTGTGCAAAAGACCACTGTTTTTCAAGCTGTTCCTGAAGCCTGCATTGCTCCCTCTCTAGGCCCATAAGATTATCATTGGACTTTCAATGCAATCTTGTAAACCACCGAATAAAACAAGTAAATTGGATAAAAAAATTAAAACAAGTTGAGTCTGGTTTTGAGAATTATAAAATTGAGATTATTAAACAGGAACTAGTAATATTCAAATAATACTTGTAAAAAATAAAGCAAATGTTGAGAAATAGTAATTTCTAAATGCTCATCTCAGTGCTTCTTTCAAGTCAAAACAAGCAGCAAAGTTTAACTGGCTGTAGTCAACTTCTTCCTCCTCCCCACCTCCAAATCTGCTGAGGAACAGAACCTGTTCTGCCCTAACGTCAGTCTTAATCACCCACTGTCATTACAGTTCCATTAAAGAAACAATGATGGAAAAAATCCCTACTGGAAGAAATGAGAGTATAAATTACCTGGGTAAGTCTCAGGTAGGCACAAAAGCAGCCTCAAGCTCTCCTAGCACTGATGTTGCTCCTATCCTCTCTCCATTTTGTTTCTGAGACCTGTGTCCTCTGGCCTCCCTGCCCCACACATGCAGAGGTTGCTGCCTCTCAAACCAAGAGCCTCTGATAATCCTCAAGAGATGCAGAGGTGCTCTTCCTCCTTGGTACCATGTCCAGGGCTCCCAGGCTGTTCTCCTGCTACCAGTTCACTGGCCTTTCTTCCTCATTGCCCTTCCCTCTCTCAGACTCACAAGCCTAGCAGAGACCAGTGGTACCCTCCCTGGATCCTGAATCCCCCCTCCTACCTCATTACATCTGTAGTGTAATCTGTAATGTAGTACATTCTTCAGTGCAGTTGCACCCTCCAGCCTCTCCTGAAGCAGCTGTCATCTACAGCTATCTTCCTCAGCCAAACCTATGCCTTCACAGACATGCCAAAATCCAGGTGTGGTTTGCTAGAATCCACATCTGGTTTACTTCCTAAGGAGCAGCACTCCTCCAGCTTTTCTGGCCTCTTTCACCTTCCTTCGACTTCAGTTTACACACTTAGTACCAGATTCTGCTGCTTTTCCCCCTTTCCTGAACAGACATCCTTTGACAATCCTCATCCTATATCCTTTCTTGCATTTCCACCAGCCCCCTTTTACAAATCTGGTTTTAAGCAGTATCTTTAGATTGATTTCAGATTGAGTTAAATTGCTGTTTAATTTCTTCAGCAAGCCTCTCTTCTCCATTCAAACCCAGTATCTTAAGACATAGAGATCTGTACGTAGAGCTATTTATTGCCCACTTCACCCCACCTCTTTCAGTACTGCAGATCAGAGCATATCACCAGAGTGATTCCGTATCTCCACTGAGATCACGTGCTGCTCTTGCTGTTGCTTTCTATGCATGACTTTTTGTTCCACCCATCCTTCTGTCCACATGGATAACTTACTTGCCATAATCAGGTGGCCAAAACCAATCTATCTCAACATCCTACCTCAAACAGCGTCAACAATGGTAGCTATAAAGAATAGTATAAAACCAGCACCAAAAATATGCTACCTTCCTCTATTACATCCCAGTTTCAAAACATTTTTATCTCCCAAGATTCCTGAATGAGGTAAAATTTCTGTTCATTTCATAACCCTCAACAGACTGTTTTTTCCAAAGACCATTAACAATGCTCCCTGTGGAGTCCCACAAACCTCTACATCTGCAGTGAAGGATTCTACTTCTCACATGCCCATTGCAACAAGAACCATCATCTTTCCTTTTTAACGTGTTTTTCATTTTCTCTGATGTCCTTAGCTCTTGGAATGAAGAAAAAAAATGAAGATCATGTAACACATCCTCACTTGCCATATCACTTGTACCTGCTTTACTCTTCCCATCTGCTTAGTATGTGGCAAGTCAGGAAGGCCTTGACAGCAGTTCTGAGCTCTCTGACCAGTACTTTTCACTTCCAGAGAGTAAGGTTTTGACTTCCCAGCTTAGTCTCACTTAAACCTTCACACTATTACTCTATGTATTTTATTCCCACTTAATTTAGCATTAACATGCTCTCTCTTCCAGGTCATTAGACACAGAAGGAAGATTCATACAGTATCTGCAAGCAGACTTGGCATCACCTAAGTCAGGAAGACCCTACTCCTTTTGGCATTTGGCAGGGAATGACTTGTTACTACTCACTTTTACCTCTCATTTCTCCCTCTTCCTATGGGCTTCATTTCACATTTCCGTTTTCACTTTAGAGTACACAGGACAACAGACAGACAAAAACATGACAGTTCAGAAAAAATTTCAAACTACTGCTAGGCCTGCTAGCTCACTTGTCATCCTGTATGCAGGCCTGGAATTGGATGCTTTTAAAAAATGTTTCAGTGAGGCTTGGAGCTTGTAAGAGGGCACCTTGACTCTAAGACCATAATCAGCACAGACTGCAACAGCTGCCTTCTGCTGCTGCTGCTCTTATCCAAAGTCTTTCATGAGGCAAAGACCTTATGTTTACTTACGATGTAATCATTGTCTTCATCTTTGGGACCTTCACTGTAATACACACGGTAAGCTTTGGCCACTTGGTCAATCTGTGCCTTGGTACCAGTCAATCCAATCAGCTTGGGAGAAAATTCTAGATAGAAGGAAGACATTTAAACATTTTAGTGAAAAGAATCCCATCAAAAGGCTCCTTGTCAGTGCTCTATATTACATGCTATAGGACATCAAAGAAGAAAACAGTAATACCTTTAACATATCTGGCAATGGCTTCTTCGTTGTCCCTCTCAGGATCAATGGTGATGAACAGTGGAGTCAGATTAGGCAAAGAAGGAATTCTATCTGTGACATTAACAATTAGTACTCTTCTTAGAAAAATAAAAATAATACCATAACAAAAGTCCAAGCCCACCCTAACTGACAATAAGAAGAGGCCATTTGGTGCAGCTTAGTTTACGTAATTTGTGAATGAAGTAAATGCCATGAAATCCAACACTCAGCCTGTGCTGGGTGAAGCTACACTGCCAGCCCCTCAGCTGGAGGCCCCACGCTGCTCAGAAGAGATGACAAATTGGCTCTGAAGTAGAAAACACCATGGTGCGATGCACATATTAAAGCACAACAGTTGATACAACAGAAGCACACCTGTGATGGTGGAGCAGGACAGAGGGAGACACAATTCACGCTCATGTTTCCAGCCTCAGCCTTCACTATATTTTCTTTACTCCATCTACCCTCCCACTTGCTTAGTTACTATTATCCCTGCTCCGTAACTCTTCAGAGCCCACAGGCTGAGAAGTCCACCCCTGTCACACAGCCTTCCCCAGCCTCCCTTCCACACCACAGTCACTCTTGAAGAGACTCTCACAGAGCTCTGTTTTCAGAATGAATTAAACAGAGGGGGAAAAAAAACACTAATATATCCACAACCACTCCTTGGCAAAAATACAATACAATGGCATCACTCCTTGTAACCTGCTACTATCACATTTTATTATTGAGTCCCCTACTGCAGAAAGATCAGTGCTGTCATACTCCAAATATTAGATCCTAGTGATAGGCAGACTGATGTATGAATCACTTCGGAATTAACTCAACTACTGAATAACAGTCAATACCATTTTTTAAAAAACATCAGCGATTATTACTGTTTGTGATATTTTCCCACAATAAACCTGGACTTCCCAGAAAAGGGTGCCACTATGCCAACCAAATTCCCATACCAATTTCATCTACCACTTCCATCATTTTCTCCAGCTCATCAGGACAGATGTCAGGGCAGTGTGTGAACCCAAAGTAGATCAGCACCCACTGGCCAACATAGTCCTTGCTGGTCTTGGGCTGTCCCTCATGGCTGACGAGCGAGAAGGGCCCTCCTAGCAGTGGTTTCCCAATGCCTCGGTTTCGTTCCTTCTCCAGCTCTATAAAAAACAAGATGGGATCAAATGCAGCCACACCACAATCCATGAACTTACCAGGCGAGCCTCTGAGCAGTCAAGAGTCAAACAACCTGGCAGAGTTGAAAGGTCAAGATCTGCCAACACCCATCATGCAGAAGCCCAACAAGGACAAGACTTCCAGAAAGCATTCTAATTTGGGCAAAATCAAATATATCACCAAGCTCCTTTGAAACATAATAATTTTCTTCATTGTAACCTGATTGTATTTTTTACTTTAAAAAAAAAAAAAAAAAAGAGAGAAAAAAGAAAGACAGGTACCTGGCTTGTTGTGAAACAGTAAAATTAGCATCCTTTGCAGACTGAACATATCCTAAAAGCTGTAATAGCTCTGATTTTCAACATTAAAGACAGGCAAATGAAAGGCATGAGGAGTTCCCACAGGACAGGGGATAAACCAACACCCTCTGCACAGAGGGAACCAGCATGCACAGAACCCCCACTGTGCCCCTGCTGCACTGACTGCCAGCAGCAAGTGCCATCAAACACAACAGTTCCAACGGCAAAAACATATTTAAGAATTTTAACACGCTAAACCTCGAAGGTTTTTTTGAAGGTTTTGAAGATTTTTTTAATGTTTTTCTAATTTTTCTGTGGTGCTTACATACCCACAGGCACAAAGCGCCACTGTGCGACACGTGCTACACTTCAGCGGGATACTGAAATGGGTAAAACAGATCTGAATGGAAATAATATTTCATCTGAATAGTAAAACAACACGTCCCGTGGTCACGACACACGACGCTGCTCCCGCCCAGGCACACGCCGGCCGCCTCCGAGGCGGAAAGGGCCCGCTCCCTGCCCTGCACTCACCCTCCTCCTTCCGCCGCTTCACCTTCTTCATGACAGCCAGCAGACCCCCGCACAGCACGAAAGTGGCCGCCAGCGACCGCCAAGACACCAGCTGCTGAGGAGAAGCTGTTTACTGACGGGCAGAGAAGAGACGGCGCGGCCCAGCCCACCGCCCCACGCTCCCCCGCTGAGAAGGGATGAGGCAGGCTCCCTCCCTCCCTCACCCTCCTCTGAGCTGCCGTCCGCGGGCCGCTGCCCGGCGGCAGACGGGTCAACGGGCGAGTGCAGGGGGCGGGCATCGCCGCCCGGGCGCCCACCGCTGCACCCAGCAGCCGCCAGGCCAGCGCGCTCCGCCCGCACCACAGCGCCGCCGCGGCCATCTTGCCGCCCGCTCTTCCGTGCCCGCCCCTTCCGCCTCCTCGATGCGTAGCGGCCTCTATGGAGGAGACGGTGGCGAAGCCGCTGTGCTCCTTCGGGGTCATCGCGGACATCCAGTACGCAGACGCGGAGGACGGCTACGACTACAGCGGGTGCCGGCGGCGGTACTACCGGCAGAGCCTAAACCTGCTGCGGGACGCTGTGGAGGCGTGGGCCGCCGAGAGGCCGCCGCTCACCTTCGTGCTGCAGCTGGGTGACAGCATCGACGGGCTCAACGCCCGGAGCGGTGAAGGCGATGGTGCCCTGGAGCAGGTGCTGGCAGCGCTGGGGCGGCTGCCGGTACCGGTGCATCACGCGTGGGGCAACCACGAGTTCTATAACTTCAGCCGGGCCCACTTAGAGTGCACCGGTCTCAACAGCCGGCCCGCCGGGGCCATGGTTGGGCCGCCAGCTGGGCACTGCCAGGCCTATCACTTCAGTCCGGCCACACGGTTCCGTGTCATCGTGCTCGACGCCTATGACCTGAGCATCCTGGGCAGGGAGCCAGACAGCCCCCACTACCGGGAGTCCCTGCGGCTGCTGCGGGAGAAGAACCCCAATGACAACCTCAACAGCCCCACAGGTACCTCCCCTGCTCAACCGTTCGGCAGGAAGCACAGGCAGCTGAACCTCCACTGCCCAGAGCGATAAGGTGGCTCCAGGGGCTGACATCTGGTTGCCAGAGGGCTGAGGCACACGCCTTATTTCTGCCCAGTTCCTCTATGTCCCTGTTCTCAGCTGAGAGCCGGCCAGTGGGTCTCTAGGTAGGCAGAGGAGATGTTCCTCCATGCCCATAATGCTGCTCAGGTGGTTTTGGGATGGGTTTATGGTGTGCTGTGTGCCCTGCAGTATCAGAACAAAAGGCAGCTGTTGGTGCAGAGCATCTGCTATTGCAAAGCATCAAGTGTTGCCCGCCCTGTCCCACACCAAGGGGCAACCCAGCTGGGAATCCTGTGCATGTAGCATGACTAAAGCCCCTGAAAACACTAACCAGTAATTTTCTCATTTGTTCAAGGAGGTTGCAGCTTTGATCTGAGGGATGCAAAAAGCCTTTATAAAAGTAAACTGTCATAAGCAAACTTGTATATGGCAAGCAAATAGGGGAGCCACAAGAAGTGTGTGCGCCTGTGCCTAACTTTCTTCTTCATTGCAGGGCTCAAAGAACCTCAGTTTGTAGAGTTTAACGGAGGATTTAGCCAAGCCCAGCTGGACTGGTTCAATGAAGTCCTCAAGTTCTCTGATGAAAACCAAGAAAAAGTTGTAGTTATGGGTAGGTGTATATGGGGGATATATGTGGATACATGCAAAAAAAGTTATATAGCCAATGTAGGTTAGCTGAGGAAAACATGTAGCTTTGTACATGTGCAACCTGCGAAGTGGAAGAATAGCAACCATGTCTCACACTGGGGTGAGCTTTCAGGATACAGTTAGATGTCTAAACTTCCTAGCAATGAAGGTGGAGTTTGGTTGCACGTAAAGTAACTGTCCTGCTTCTTTCCCTCACACTTGCAGGTCATCTGCCCATTCATCCAGATGCGTCAGATGGAGTTTCCCTGGCCTGGAATTACAAAGATGCTCTTTTGGTCATACACTCCCATCAGTGCGTGGTCTGCTTTCTTGCAGGGCACCTACACGACGGTGGTTATTGTTTAGACTCTCATGGAGTTCATCATCTGACTTTGGAGGGGGTTATTGAAACTCCACCAGAAAGCAATGCCTTTGGAACTATTTATGTCTATGAAGACAAAATGATACTGAAGGGAAGGGGCAGAATTTCAGACAGAGTTATGTGTTTCTGAAAATGGTAAGCAAATACAAATTGCCTCTCTTCAGGAAACAGACAAAAAAAGCAGGGGATTCAGTTTATTTGCTTGTAGAAAGATGTCCGTGTCTGATCCTTATAGCTTTAACCCAAACATTTTTTCCTTGGATACAGAATTTTCGTAATTATGTTTCTGGAGGAAAACAGACCTATTTTCTTCCTGGAGAATAAAGAAGGCCAGTAACTATGTTTGAAATAAATATTTGGATATACAATGTTGGCTTGATATACCAAATCCTGAACAGATTGTTACTTGCTGTGAAAAAAATGCAAACTAGATTATTAATACGGTCAAAAAAACACTACTTTTCAGAACTAAAGCATGCAGAAGTGTACCTGCCCAGCTGCATTTCAATATTTTTCTTTTATCATTGCCTGTAATGCCTCACATCTAGCAGAATGTAGCCACTCTTTGGCCCAATGCAGTCTTTTTAACATTGCTTTAAAGCCCTGATAGGGAAGGAGCTAACATTGCTGTGCTGCCTTTGGACCTGCTCTGGCTCTCTCACAGCCAACTTGTGTGTCCAGTGTGCTCATTCATACTTCCTTCTCCAGGATTTGCAGCAGTGGAATGTGCTGGGCTGCTATCTGGGGTCTGCCTTCCAGGAACAGAAACTGTGAGAAGCAGAGTTGTCATAGTGACCCCATGTCTGCTGGTGGCAGTCTTGAGTATTTACACAGAATAAAAGATACAGAAGCTTTCATTGAATTTTCTCTAGGAAAATAGTATTTATCACTCTATAAAACCAGTAATTTTCAGTTAAAGAAATAGCAAAAAATACTTCTTCAGATATATTCTACATGTGATTTTAGCATAGAAACAAAAATACAGACTCACCGCTTTTTCATTTAAGTCTAAATGGACTATCCAGGCAGGTATCTGGAAACTTTATGGATGTAAATAGTCATTTATTGAAACAAAGTATTTGGTTTAGTTTTTGCCTATATTACAGAACAGGAGATTTCCTGATGTACAAGGTGGTTGGAGAGTGATCCAAGGATGCCATGATATCTTGAATATACCATTAGAACACACGTTAGATCAGCATCACTTTGAAAGTGCAGGAAGGAGCCAGCTGAAGAACAGCTCCCATGAAGAACTCCCTGCTCAGCTCTGGCAGCTCTGTGCTTTTAACAGACCTTGAACCACGCTGATGGAAGCAGCCAAGCATTCTTGGGTCCTATCAAACTGATACTGAGCTTTTATAAAGAACCAAAGCAAAGGCAAGTATGGTCAAAATATTTATACTTTCTCCCACCTAACTAAATCACTGTTTTACAGTGTGTTGGCCAAGATGCTCGCATCTCTTTGTTCACATAAATGTACAGCCATGAAACAAAGGGGAAGAGGGCAACTGAGACTGCAGCAATCAAGTGAACTCCACCCAAGGGACTCCTGTAAAGAAGCAAATGCAACAGGGCTACTTCAAACCAGACTGCTATGAAACATCCACAACCAGCTGCAGCTGGAAAGCCAGCAGAGAGCTTTTGGCCAGAACCACCTCCTACAGATGCATGAGCAGAGTCCTTTACTGGAGAGGCACCATGAGCCAACAGAAAAACTGTTTCTGCCACCTCAGGCTATATAAACCAGAAAAAAAAAAGAAACCCAAAAAACAACAAAAACAACAACAAAAAAAAACCAAAACAACAAAAAAAAAGAAAAAAAAAAACACCAAAAAAACAAAAAAAAAACCCACCCTGCTTTCCCAGAGCATCCATGACATGTTTTCCCAGCACAAAAGTACTTTTTGGCAAATTGGGCTTTTTCACACTCCCAGCTAACAGGAATTTAGCAAAGGTGCTGTAGCATGGGAAAAAAAAAACCTGCTCCATGTAGCTTTACTTCCCCCTCCACAGACTTTAATCTGTGCAAGATCCTACAGGCTGTAGCACCAGCTACTACTGCTTAGGTATCAGAGAATGTTCAGTGACATGAAGCAGAAAAACAAGCAGCCAAAATCAATTACATACGTATGAATTGCTTTAAAAAATAAGGGGAAACAAAACTTACTTTGCTGAACTGAGACATAGACTCATCCATATTGTAATAATCACCAGACCAAACAACTCTCTAAAAAAACAAACAAAAAAACCCCAAAACAAACAGATCAGAAAATAATACAAGATACTACTTTAAAAAACAAAATAATTTTTGCCTCCAAACCAGTACCGTCTGCGCCTTTGGAGAAGTTCAATATATTTTACTAGGATTAAAATTATATAATTATTACAGTACATTATATTTAATATATTTATTTCATTTATATAATATTATAAATCTATTCACATGGAGTAACTTTGCTTCCCACCACAAATCTACAAGTCCACATGACCCAGCTGCAGAAATTCCTGCTTCCACTTTTTATTCCACTGCTAAACTTACATTACACAGCACATTTCCCTCATTAACACAGAGCAGAGCAGTGTCCCAGTATTCCAGCCCGTTAGCAGCAGCAGTAGCTGCTGACGCTTCACCTCAGTACTGTGCAAGCACCTACTTTAGGCAACAACAGGATGTCCAGGTGAGAAATCTTCCCTCCCCTCAGTCTTAGGCAGGTCAGAAGACTCAGCAGCCCGTGCCAGATAAACATGGAAAGGGTGTCACCTCAAGAGTTTTAAAATCAGTAATTCTTATTCTTACAGCTCCAGCAAGAGAACACAAAAGTAGTTCCCTGTGCTAGTATCATCATTGTTGAAAGGCAGAACAGCCCCAGTTAAATCTGTCACAAGCAGGCAAGAAATCACAACTGTTCACTCTCCCTTTAGAATTTTTGTCCAACAAATGTCTGGTTTGGAGCACTATGGTCCCTCCTCCTTGGTTTGATTCCTCTGGACCAACCAGCCCTCATTGCAATAGCCCAGCAAATCAGGTTTAGCCAAGTGACCGATGGAAGGAGATGGATTTGCCTACTGAATTTGGGCAAGTGAAAAATAAAAATCACAACTTACCTGCCTTCCTCCTCATGCAGAATGTTTCCTTGAGAGTAAGCAAACAAAGAGCAAGCCAAGGCAATGATCCCAGCAATACAGCCAGCAGAATGAAGCTCACAGAGGCGCCTCCAAACACCATTATCTGAGGAAAAAAATAGACTGCCAGCAACTGCAATGCAGTGTGAAATAAATCCTATAAATCAGAAAAGCAACAAAGTCGCTAAAAAGGATGTCTCCAGAAAACAAACGCTTCTTAGGCAGGAAGATGGAACTAAACACAGCATCTTTATGACCAGTGAAATCTGCTAAAAAGCGCTGTGGAAAATAAACACTTGTGGGCTTGGGGCTTTCCTACGAATGCAACTTCTTGTCAGCAGCAGCACCTCAATGAAAACAGTTTCCTGTTCTCTCCAGCAAATAAAACAGGCTCCAGCCTTCAGCAAGCATGGAAAAAAATTACAAGGTGGATTACAAATGAAAGTTCTCTTGAGGAATGGCCTTTGTGGAGCTTACAGCCATAACCAGACATTCAGCATGGCCCCAGAGAGCCACTGGAGTCCAGGGGAGCAAGGCCCAGCTCCCACACTGATACTGAGTGGGAAGGGTCTTCCCTCACACTCCCTGATGACCCTCTGCCTGAGGTTTTCTGTGATGACGAGCATCACTGATGACATCCCTGTGTGGAGATGGATGTTTTGAAACCGAGAAATACAGATGGTGTGAAATATCTGAATGGATCCACAGATTCTTGGGGTTTCTCATGTCCATCCCCGGGGATCATGGGGGAGACATAAACAAGCAATATGGACAGTCCTTGCTGATCTCAGCAATGTCAACAGCAAAACCCATGAAGTTCAAAGCAGTCTCTTCTGGGCACTGACCTCTCCACGCAAACATTAAATATGATGAGCTGCCAAAATTCAAGAGCTCAGTGTGACCCAGTCTTGTGATCAATTCCCCATTTGGCTCAACTTACTGCAACTCAGCAGAGGCAGAATCTGGGTTTTCCACAGACTCAAATGGCAAATATCCGTTGGTAATTTTACACAAATGTACAGTTATACAAGAATTGTGCTGGTTTTATTTTCTCCAGATCTTGGCACAAGTAACAAGAAGTATTCATCCAGAAAAGATACAGTCACTCTGTGTACACAAAATGTTATTTTAAAATAATTTCTACTGCAAAATACAAAAAATTAACTATTTTCTGGAGTTCTGGACCAAATCTGCTCTGACTGATTCTCTCAACACGTGATGTGGCAGCAGCCCCCTTAGTGTAAGCCCTTGAAAACTCAGACACTATACTGAAGCCTCTAAATGTCCCCATTACCATGCGGGCACTCTGTAGCTGCAGTACCTGGTACTGAATGAGACCTTTAGCTCACTCACAGGACACTTCAGAACTCAACTGCTCTTCTAGGAGGTAGATAAGCAAAACTGCAGATTTACAACATGGAAACAAAGGTAGCTGATGTGCTAATGTCAACACCAGAGCCAGGTTCAGAGTATGCTCCCAGGCTTTGAGTGCTGGTGTCAAGGTGCAAAGATGAGGCTGGCCCAGCAGCAGGTCTTTATGCAGGGCTCCCCTGTTCACCTGCAGCACATCCAAACACCAGCACTAAACCAATTACCAGATTTTGTAAGAGCAGGCCCCACAGCTTTGTGTCCGCAGAAGGTGAGAGGATGTGTTTCCACATGGTCTGATCTGTAATCTGTGACTCAATTAAAAAAAAAAAAAAAAACAAAACAAACCTTCCACGGGTAAAATTTGAGGAGACTCTGTTTTGCACACTGATATCATACCTGTTACTGAAGGGTTGATGCTGACAAGCAGTGTCAGGGCACCTGGCACTAAGTAGACAACCTGTTAATGAAACATGAATTACCCTGTAGCAAAACTTACCAAGAAAAGGAAGCAGAAGCCCCATCCACATCAAGGCTTCTTCCCTTCACAGCAGCTGGTCAAATATGCAGAACAGCTGCTAGTCCTGTCCCTCTGGCATGCCCTGGCACTGCTACTGCCAATCATCACCATCCAAAATCACAGACCATCAGCTGAGTACCAGCCCTTGTTCCTCAGCTGCTGGTTTATCAAGGCCTCACTGCCCAACCAGTCCCCTGCACTGCACCTTGATCCCCCAGGGAAAGCCCCTACAGGATAGCCCTGCTCTGAGCCCCCAAAACCCTCCAACCACTCTGGGCGGCTCTCCTGGGAGCAGGAACACCCTTTGGTGCTGCAGCCGAGGCCTGCTGCTGTCAGCTGGGCTCACCCACCCAAGGGACATCAGTGGGGACAGCCCCGTCCACCCAGCAGCTCCTGTCACACACACAGAGATGCCCTTGCCCCTCAGCTCCAAGCCCTACACCCGGGCCAAGGCCACAGTAAAGGGCTGACAAAGCAGATGGGGAAGAGGATTTCTCTCTGGACCGAAGAAGCCCTGCTGGCATGAGCGGTGGCAGGATGCTGTCAGGCTGGTCATTTAGGCCAGCAAAGGTGGTAATGGAAACAGGAAGTGGACGAGTAACGCGTTCTCGGGCGCAGGGCAAGAGGAACTAGAGCGGCTCGGTGCGTTCTGCAGAGGGAAGCAGTGCTCTGCAGGGGCAGGGTGAAGTAAGGCAGATCCTGGAAGGACGGTGGGGCTTCAGGCCGTCGCTGGAGTAGCGAGATTGTTCTCCCGGCGCCTGCTTGCTCTCCAGCTAAACGCAGGGAGCAGATTTCCGCCGGCGGACCCGGTTCGGACCAGGTGCGGCGGAGCGGAGCTGGGGCTGACGGGGACCCCCCGGGGAGGTGCCGGCAAGCAGAGCCCCGAGAAAAGGACTGCCGCCGGCGCCTACCCCGGGCGCCCGCCCCACTACAGCTGCCGGCGGGAAGGGCCGCCCGTACTCACTGTCCACAGCCCGGCGTCGGGGTCGTTCACCTGCAGCGAGAAGACGCACACTGAAGCCCGGCAGCTGCCCTCCAACCGAGGCTCCGCGGGAGGGCACCGGAATGGGCCGCCCCGCCCTCACCTGCACGGCAGCTGCCAGACCGAAGAAGGCGGCTATGAGGAGGTTGCAGAGCCGCCACAACCGACCCGCCATAGCCTGTACCGCCTTGGCCGCAGCCCGGGCCACGGGGAGGGGCCACAAGACCAGGGCGGAGTCTCGCGGAGCACCCCCGCCGTGAGCGGGGACTCGGCGTCCGCTGTCGGCAGACGGGACAGTAACGGAGGGGCCGGCATGGGCAGCGGGGGTTTATTCACTGGTGTTTTGGAGAGGATTGAAAAATTTTTCTTTTCAAAATCGAGCCAAAATGTACAGTTACAACAGGCGTGTTCCGGAGGTTACAGGGATACAAGCGGTCTCCTGCCTTCCACCGGCGGCATCACTGAACGGAGCCAGTCTGCACACAAACAGGTCACCCCTCAACGAGCTCCCGTGGCAAGTAAGTCCAGGTACGTCCTGGGCTCCGTGAAGAGAAGTGTGACCAGCACACTGCAGGGGTGCTGGTGTACCAGCAACTTTCGTTCCTATCCAGTGTCCCCAGTGAGGAAGGATGTGGAAGACCTGCATTTGGATCCAGCAGACAGCAGCCGGGATGGTCATGAGTCCAAAGAATGTGGCCTTTGAGAAGAAGTGGGCAAAGAGGAAGCAAAATACAGTAATAACATGTACTGCCTGTGGATGACAGAACTGTATTTTTCTTGCTGGCATCAAATAATATAGCAAGGGGCTTGGAGGGACATTAAGGAAACGTCCTCATTAGGAGGGTGCAATAGGTGACCCAGACCGTCTGTGTGATTTCCATCCATGGAGATTTCCAAGGACAAAGCCATGGCACACGTGGTCTGGTGTTGTGACAATCTTGCTTCAATTGGGCTGTTGGACTTTGGGACCTCCAGCCATGCCTTCCTGGCAACAATTTCCACGATTCTGTAATAACTTGTGTACCTGAAAGATAATTAGATCTTCGTCTCAGTGAATTGACATGAACAAACTTGTATAGTAAAACTGGCAAGTAGTTACAGAAAAGTATAAACCTCTCTCAAGGGGCCCTGCAGTCCCTGCCTGAGATGTTGCAGGAGCACCCACCTCCAACTCAGCCACAGCCTTGACTGTGTTGGCCCATGGAGCCTATTGATCCAGTCCTTGACCCATGGGCTGACTTACTAGCTTGACTCATCACCATGGATCTCACTGGTCATCACTGAGCTATGTCTGATGCTAGTTACCCCACTGAGCCTGGTCATGACCCTGACCCATAGGTTTACTTCCCGGCTTTACTTCAGGCTTGCCCTGTCTCCATGAATTTGTCTGGTAATCTGGGATGATCTTGGTTGGATCTGTCTGCAGTCCCTGGGTCTGCCCTGCTTGCTCCACACAGGGCAGTGGGATGGGCATTACCCTCTTAGTCATGGTGTCCTTCCCAGCACCTGTTCCTTAGGAAGCAGCTCGCCCTTGGTGCTCCCTATTGATATCCTTGTCCCAGTTCAGTATGTGTATGCCAGTGGAGGGCAAGAAGGTGCTGTCACGGTAGCAGGGGACAGCCGGAATGCAGAGCCCTGGTGCAGACTGGTCAATATTGACATGTCTGAAGAGCTGCATTGTCAGTCATCACAGTGGGCTGAGAGGTTCTGGGGCATGACTGAGCTCAGAGAGTTCCTGTGGAGGGGCTGGGAACAGCCATGGCTGGATCTGTAGCTGCAGATCAAACTGCTAGTGGTGACACTGCTGGACAGGGACCAACTATTACTGTTGTTTTGAGGGATACCTCTGAGGTCAGGCAGGGCTATGCAGACTAGATATTATGCAGTCTAGATATTAATTTTTCAGCACAGGCAAGGCAAAATAAGGAGCTACTGCAAATCCTGCAGTCTGCATCAAAACTATGAACAGCTTCCACTGAGTTTCTGTTCAATCTGTCCTCACAGTCAAGAACCATGCTGCTTAGTTGCAAAGGACACTGTGAGCCCGCCTCTACATACAACCTACATGTGAGAGATTTGTGTCTGTTATAGTTAACTTTGGCAGTAGGTATCTGAAAGGGGTATTTTTCCTCTATTATACAAATAAATAAGCTGACTGAGAGCTGGCATGGCAGAAGAGAAGGAAACATTTCCAGAAAGGCCTCCTGTTACACAGCAAGAGTGAACATCAGCTCCAAGGATCCCCAGTGAGCTTGTCACAAGTGTCTTCTGTCTCCCAAAGGCCATGAACAGATGTGGCACTGGCTGTCACGTCTGTGCAAGGGCTTGGAAATTTGGTGATCATTAGTTTTGTTTTTAAGAAGAGATTCAGACTTTTTGTGTTTTCTGGAGAACAAAAAGGATATTACATAGAAGAACAGTATTACCTCATCATTCACTGATCATTTATGACTGAAAGTGATCATTAGAGAAGAATTGAAACTGGGCCCTAGATAAATGATATATCCACCATATAATTTCTCTCACTGATTTTGGTAACAACGTAATACAGTCCCCTCACCTCCTAATAGAATTAGGTCTTGCTGACTGGTTTTGCAGAGGACATGTGAATGTATGCACATTTGTAGAGAGGATCAATACTCATCTTTTCCTGTTATATTCAACTAAATCTTTCCTTGAGCAAGTTATAAGGAATTAAATTACTGCTGTTGCTTTTACTGTTAGCAAAAGGAACAGTCCAAATGCCCTGCGATTTTGTAGTAGGTCTCTATGGAGCTGCTCTTCCTCGCTGAGGCACCATGAGCTGCACCGTACTCCTGCTTGGTTTTTTTTTAAGGAGGCCAGACCTCACTGCAGAGGACTCAGTGATGTTTGTCTTTGTGGTGTAACCTCTGTCCCCAGATCTTCAGTCCTTTCGCCTCACCTCATAAGGAGCAGTGCTCTAGTAATGAATCACTTTCACACTTTGTTTCCAGGTCCAGGACAGGCTTTTGAATCACAGAATCACAGAATTGTTGGAGTTGGAAGGGACGTCTAGAGATCATCTAGTCCAACCCCCCACCAAAGCAGGTTTGCCCAGAGCACATTACACAGGATTGCATTCAGGCAGGTTTGGAATATCTCCAAAGGAGACTCCCCAACCTCCCTGGGCAGCCTGTTCCAGTGCCTCATCACCCTCATGGTAAATAAGCTTTTCCTCATATTTAGATGGAACCTCCTGTGTTCCAGCTTGTGCCACTTGCCCCTTTTGCTGTTACTGGGCACCACCGAAAAGAGTCTGGCTCCATCCTCCTTGCACCCATCCCTTAGATACTCATAGACATCGATAAGGTCTCTCCGCAGTCTTCTCCTTTCCAGGCTAAATAGTCCCAGCTCTCTCAACTTTTCCTTGTAGGAGGGATGCTCCAGTCCCCCAGTCATCTTCATTGCCCTCCACTTGACTCTCTCCAGTAGTTCCCTGTCTCTGTTGAACTGGGGAGCTCATAACTGGACATAGTGTTCCAGATGTGACCTCACCAGGGCAGAATAGAGTGGGAGGATGACCTCCCTTGACCTACTGGCCGCACACAATGCACCTGAGACTATTGGTCTTCTTGGACACAAGGTTACATTGCTGGCTTATGGTTAATTTACTATCTACCAGGACTCTAAGGTCCTTTTCCTCAAGGCTGCTTTCCAGCAGGTCTATCCCTAACCTATATTGATACATGGGCTTGTTCCTCCCCAGGAACCTTGTTGAACCTCATTAAGTTCCACTCTACCCAACACTCCAGACTGTCCAGGTCATGCTGGATGGCAGCACAGCCCTCTGGTGCGTCGGTCACACCTCCCAGTTCTGTATCACCAGCAAACTTGCTGAGGGTTCACTCTGTCCCCTTGCTTAGGTCAGGATCGCTCTGTTAAATAAGATTGGACCCAGTACTGACCCCTGGGGAACATTGCTGGCTACAGACCTCCAGTTCAACCTTGCACCACTGATTACAACCCTCTCAGCTCTGTCACTCAATCAACTCTCAATCTACCTCACTGTCCATCTATCTAACCCACACTTCATGAGTTTCCTAATGAGGATGTTACAGGAGACAGTGACAAAAGCCTTGCTGAAGTCAAGGTTGATGACATTGACTGCTCTCCCCTCATCTGACCAGCCAGTTATGACATAATTTATAAGTGTATTTTCTAAGGAGGCAAGGTACCTTGGGCTAGAAATGTCAAGGATCAAAAAGTAGGAGTGCTGTTTATAAAAGAAAGGAATATGAGAGACAGTGTGTCTTTTATTAGAGTAATTTATATGATAGGAAACTAAAAGCAGAGAAGCTTTTCAGTCAGATCAGCTCTTCTTCATGTGGGAATCAAAACTATCAATTACTGTGCATTTTTTCCAGACACATTAGCTGGTTTTGCAAAAAGAAAATTCATCTGTGATGAGCTCTGTAACTCTTTCATTTGTTTAGTCACAAACTATTGTGCAAATCTACACAGCCCACCTGGTTTCTATGCTGCAGCTCGGCTGCTGTTTTCCAAATCACACACTGGGCTGCAGGTCTAAAGAGGAGACTGTGGCTTCTGGAGAGCATCTGAGAGAAACTGGTGGAGACTGGGAGAGAGACAGAGGAACATCTGGACAGGCATGTCCCGGGCCCTGTGCGGGGTGGGACAGGATTTCTGCTGAGGAGAAGGGGCTGCTGGGCTTGCAAAAAGGAGCTTCCCCTGAGCACTTGGGAGGCACAGCATAGAGTGTTTGGCAACTCTATAAAGGAGCAAAGGTCAGGGACACAAGAGCAGGCAGGAGGCCTGACTGTCTGTGTGATGGTAGTGTGAGAAGGAGGGGACTGGTTTACCAGCTGTGGCATCTGAATCTGTCTTGTTCCTTGTTGCTCTAACTCAAAAGCAACTGACTGTAGTGTGTTTTAGAAGTATAAAGGATTTTTAATGTTTGGTGAGCTTACTGCAAAGAAAAGGTGGGGGCTGCTCACTTAAAGCTTCACCAACTATTATGAGCACTTCCCATAACCACATTCTCTCCATGGACAGAGACTTTGCCTGAAGAGTCTCTAGCGATACTGCTTTCTCCTGTAAGAAGGAGGCCGAGAACATTTAGTACCCTTCAGTATAATTTGATCTACTTGAAAACTAGTTCCTCTATATTACATAAAACATTTTCCCTCCTTACGACTCTCTGGAGTCAACTACTTAGCCCATAGAAGCCCAAGTTTATCTTCAGTTTGCCAGCTCCACCTGTAAAGGTCAGAGCCTTTCAAATGAGAGTGCTGCAGGGGTGGATCCAGTAGCCGAGCTGCGGTATCCAAACTGCTGATTCCCAAGAGCCTGTACTAGAGATGTTACTGAGACACTGCCACAGTCACCCATCACAGTGACCCACTCCACAATAGCACTCATTCTTTTGGACACTGATGACACCAACATGAATGATCATAAGTTGTTTTTGATTAGACCAGAAGTGGTTAAGAGTGGATAAGTGAAGGCCCTGGGGGCATTGGTGTGTTCCTGGCATGAGGACCCTGACTGCAATTCAAATAGGGACATCTGGAGATAAACACATGGTTATTCAGTCAATACCGCCAAAAGGCCTTTGGTTTTAGTTGCCTTAACTGCTGGGTCAGGTGCCACAAACAAGGAAGGATGAAGTCCACATTACTGAAAAGGAGAGAAACTCCACGGTCACTGATTTACTGACTTCAGGGGATATGCTGTGGATGCTGAAAAGCTGCTAGCAGAGGAATTTTCCTAGGTTC
>JANVCC010000042.1:4835935-4887738 GCA_025345505.1 Todiramphus chloris collaris | reverse complement strand
CTGTCACCCAGTTTATAAGGCTGAAGGTCCAGGGTATAGCTCGTTCCGCTAATGAAGATTGAGGCAAATTAGGTATCTTGTCCTTATTATAATAAGTAGGCAACTTGTCCTTATTATAATCCTACATTATTCCTGCTTTATTAGTTTTATAGAACTCACACAAACTGATCTTGTTTATGCTTTGTCAGCTGCTTTCTTTAATCCTAATTTATAGTCCTTCTTCATTCCCAGAAAAGTGCTGGAAAAACTCGTTAAACCAGGCTCTTGTATGCATCTAGAGTACAAGAAGGTGATGGACAATAGCCACAGCTCCTTGGGAAGAAATGCTGACAAAGCAGCCTGATTCCTGCTATGGCACAATTTTTTAGGCATAAATTGTGAAGTAGCAGATGTCATATATGTTGACTTTAGGAAGGTTTTTCACACTGGCTGTCCTGACCCTCTCTTAAGAAGATATGACCACATGGTGAGTGCAAAACTGGTGAGATAATTGTACCTCAAGTGCTAATTAACAATTGTCATCAAAATAGAAAGATGTATTAAGGGGATTTTTTCAGGGGTCCATTATAATGCCAGATCTTTGTGATTATTTCAGTTAACAGCCTGGATGATTAACACCCAGGAGTGCCTTATCAAACCTGCACATGACTCCAGGCTGTGGAGCATAGCAAAGACAACAGAGTTCAGCATGGGACTGACAAATGTGAGAAAGGGGCTGAAACCTATAGGACAAAAGTCAACAGGTACAACTTTGAGCATTACCTTTATGAACAGTAAACAATACAAATACAAGTGAGGGCGGATGAGGTTTGTCAAAAACAGAGTACAAGTTGGATAACAAGAGTAAGCTGAACACCAGCAATGGAAAAGGCAAGCACCTCCCTGCAGTGTAGGACCCAGGAGTGTAGCCTCCAAGAGAAGCTGAACCAGTATGTCCAGCTAGGGACACTACTTCAAAAAATGCACATCAATAGTGAAAAAGTCAAAGGAGGTCTGTAAGGATGCTAAGAGACACAGAATACATGAAGGAAGGATGAAAGAATTGAGTTGGTGTAGTCTGTAGATGAGAAAGCCAGAGCTTTCCAGGGAGGGAAACATTTCAGTCACCAAGTGCCCAAGAGGTCATTTCAAAGGAGGCCATGCCCATAGAAAACATAACAGGATACAAAGGACTTCAGCTCAGACTTAAAAAGCTTAAGTTAGGCTTTCATATAACGTCAGGATAGACATGTGAAGGTACAGTTTGCTGAGGGATAACACTATCTCCATCACTGGATGTCTTTAAGAACAGGTTTCACAAACATCTGTCAGGACAGGTATTGTTGATCCTCCCAGATTTACATGGAGAGGTGAAGGATAAACAGCATGATTTTACCTAAGTGTAAGCAGACCCCACACAGGTGGCACAAAGCAGAGGTGGGAGCCAGCTGTTAGCTTCTGCCTGTGTTTGCCAGCAGGCACTGAGCTTTTGTACCACAGCCTGCAAGATGCCAGCTTTGGACCTGCATCTTGATTAAGGCAGAAGAGAAGGCTTAAGCAAGAGATGAAGAGAAAGGAAAGTGAGGAACTAGGGAGGAGAGTGCCTTTTGTGTCAGGACCTGGACTGCACACAACTCTCCAGGAGTTTAAGTTTCATCATTTAGGTCCAGTTTGCTGATAAGAATAAATTAAGCACTAGGTGGCTTTGGAGCACTTTGAAAAAGGGCTGGAAGAAGCCTTGTGGAAGTGGATGCCCTCTTCACTCCTTCCTTTGGGAGCTGTTTTTAGCCAAAGCTATGCTATAGCTGTGTTGCTGCTGTGCCTGGCCATGTCCTGGACTGTACACAGCTTTGAAAGAGTCAGCAACATACCTAGAGAGAGCAGAGACCGGGGTGGGACAGTGCAGGGTAACAGCATAAATTCAAACTCAGAAAATATGTTACTGGGATTTTGGCTTAAGTGAGTGAGGAGGTGATGGTGTTCCCCAAGGAAAATGAAAGCTGTATCCCTGACAGGGAGAAAGATGGCTTTGCTAGACCACAGGGACTTGGGAGGATAGAACAGAAAGAGGGAGCTGGTCAGGACCAGCTCTGGCCCCTTCTCCCACCTCCTGACAAAGGTGAGCTTTGCAGAGCATGAGATGTTCACTGGAGAGTGGGATTTAGGCAGAAGGCTGGGCTCCCTCTGTGCCCAGGGACTACTTCTTGGGTCTCAGACCATCTCTCTGTCCCCATGTGCATCTG
Organism: Todiramphus chloris collaris; assembly: GCA_025345505.1. NCBI lineage: Eukaryota > Metazoa > Chordata > Aves > Coraciiformes > Alcedinidae > Todiramphus > Todiramphus chloris. The sequence goes on along the minus strand of JANVCC010000042.1, from coordinate 4,885,516 downwards.
AGCACAGAAAAGAGAAGATTCTAGGAAAGGCTTTTCTAAGCTCAAAGAACAAGATAAAAGAAAAATCTTGGCCTTAATATAAGGTGAGATAACTAACTATAAGGTGAGACGGAGGAGAAAGGAAAAATAATGAAAAAGGCCACAAGGGGAGGCAGCTCTTGCCCTGACTTCTGACCTCTTTCCCCCATTGCTTGCACAAAGGTTAATGGTTGTCAGCTTGTGGACGCACATCCAGTGTGTTCAAGACTTGAGGTGTTTGCTCCATCACCATCTTCACGAGAAGCATGGAGAAGCTTGGGCAATGGAGGTGCAGGGAAATAGTCCACATGCTGCTGTGTAGCACTTCACCAACCTGCTCTTTCATCATCAGATCTCAAACCACAAAGGAGGTAAGTATTATTTCTCTTACGCAAGTGAGGAAACAAGGACTCTGGTAGGTGAAAGGACTTGCCCAAGTCATGCAGTGAGTTGAAGAAGAAGCCCATGCCTCTGGGGGACCCGTTTCACTGCTCTGGCATGTGCTGTCCCTATGACTAAGGCTGTAAGTTTGCTGGAATTAATAGGTAGGATCTGAAACTATGTTCTGGAACGAACAGCAGTGGCTAAAGGAGGAAAGAAAATGTGAAGGATACTGGTACTGACAGAAAAACGATGATGCCCTGGGCATCCTGGAAAACACAGGAGGAATTTATGCCATGTGGAGGCCAGAGAAGAGGTCTTGGGGAAGGCTTAAGAAGTTTGCAAGTAGCTGCTTGTGTGGGAGAAAAAGTCATAGGTGAAGATGAGGAATCTGATAAAACTTCTTGGATCAACTGCTGGCCCTCAAGGGGCCTCCCCAAGCACAAGGATGGGAAACAGAGGAGAGGAGATGGTCGGGCACCCTCAGTCGAGGGGCCGGCCGGGGCAAAACCCGTGGGATGCAGCAGCACGGCGTAGGGCTCCCGAGGGAAGCCGTGGCCGTGGAGAATCTGAGGGCGAAGGGAGCAGGCGATGCCCCTCCTGCCTGAGGAAGAAGGACTGGAGCGGGACTGCCGAAACGGGGCTAGGTACAGAGACACCAGAGACAGGCAGCTCCCGGGGAAGGGATCCGGCGGAGAGCACGGCACAGCGCGGCCCCGGGCAGCGACGGGGCCTCCCCCCTCCCCGCGGGAGGCAGCGGCCGCTCTCGCTCAGCCGCAGCGGCTGCCGCAGGGCGCCGGGGCCGCGGGCGCCCAGCCTGGGAGGGGTTAAGCGGCGGCCCCAGCCCGGGGGCGGACGGGGCGGCTGCTATACGGCGGCGGGGCTCTAGGTGTCCTGCCTGGGAGGGTCCCTGCTGCATTGCAGCCGCCGCGCTGCTCCCTCTCCGCGCACACAATGGCGACTCCCAGCCCCAGCAGCGGCTCCGGCGGTGGGAGCGGGCCTGTCCCGGGCGGCCCGCAGGCGCACGCCGCCGCCAGCAGCATGCAGGGTAAGCAGCCCCGCGCTAGGCCGCGGCCCGGCCGCCGCCGCTGCTTCCGGGTCGGGCGGTGCGCCCCGCTCTAGGCCTCGGCGGCCCGGGCCGGGCCCCCGGGAGGGAATGCGGTGCCAGCCGTGGGTCTCGCCGTACCCGGGCCGAGTGCGGCGCCACCGGGCAGGCGTTCCTGAGGGCGAAACTCCGAAGATGAGGCGGGGGGGGGGAGGAGGAAGCTGTCGGCGCCTGCCGCCGTGTGCCCGCCGCGCTGGGCCGCGGCTCCGGGGACCCAGTCGGGGTGCGGTCGTGCCCGTGCCGCGGCCCCTTGGCGTGGCCTTGGGTTGCTGGGGTGCGGACGGCGAAGGGGAGGAAGCTTTGCCCGGTCTCAGCAGGCCCCGCTCCGGGCCTGTCCCGCCGCTCCCTGCGGCTGTCGCCTCCCACCACGCTCGGCCCCCCCGGCCGCGGCCGGCGGGCTCCCCGGGAGGAAGGGCGACCTTGCCCTCGCCGTGGCGCGGCGCCTGGGGCAGCCGAGGTGCGCGGAGGCTGCCCCGGAACCTTGTCCGTGGCGAGTGTTGCGCTGCCCCGGAGCCGAGGGGCGGGACAAAGGCCTACTGGACGCGGCTCCAGCGTTTCCCAGACGGAGACGATTATGCGGCCTCTCCGGGGTGACCCCCGCGGGCAGCAGCATCCCGGAGGCGGCTCGCGGGGGGGGCGCCGACGGAGGGAAAGGCGGTGGGAGCAGCCTTACCCCTCACCGGCAACCCCGCGGTGCTGCCCGGTAAGCCGCCCCAGGCAATGTTTCGGCTTGTGGTAGGACGGCCCTGCCCGCCCGCCGTCCTCAGCGGTCGTGTGCCCGTTGATCTGTTTTTCTGAAGGCAGCTGTTTAAGTCAGAACAGTTTATCGGTGAACTTCTGTTTCGGTTTTGCTTTATTCTGATGGACATTTACACTGTTGAGTAGGGTGATGTTGCCAGGATTCCCGCCTGCATTTGTTGACAGTTGAGCAGTCTTGCAAAAACGGTGGGTAATTATTTTTCAGAAAAGCCCCAACAAACCCCTTTCGAGTTTTTCCTTTAGCCTGCTGAAAAATTCTGCTCGAGCAACATTTTCTGCTTCATTAGGCTGAGGTGACACAGTGCTCGTTTTTTTGGTTTTTTTTTTTTATTTAATACAAGGATGGTAATGCTAAAGAAGCTGTTTTGCCCTCTGTTGTGAGCTTGCTCTCTATTTTTTAATAGAAGAGGGAAAGGTTGTTCTCAGTGAAAGAGGTGTAGGTGCTCTTGGCAAATTACGTTTGTCACAGTTTCTGTAGTCTGTGTTCTGTCCTGCTAGGACAGATTGCACTGAGACTGACAGGGACTTCTTGGGGCAGAGAACTGATGATGTAAACTAAGGAGATTGATATGCTTGTAATAAAAAGGTGAGGTTTTGCTGTTTGTAGCTTCCCCCACGTGAAGCTCTCATGCTTACTGGGTGAAGGAATGAGTACCTCTTGGGCCCTGGGAACACAACATTATCCATGTTTACACCACCTTTCAAAAAACAGAATCCCAAACCTTGTAAATTCATGGATTAAAAACTCAACTGTGATGTGCCAAAGCAGCTGCAATAAAACACGAAGTAGCCTCATTGCAGTGCAGTTACAACTCTCCATGTTGCCCTTTGAATTTCCACCTGACTTATGTTTTTACATTTATGAGTCATTCCCCCAAATCCCATGTGTCTTCAGAACTGAGAGTTGGCTTTGTGCCCTTACTCCAGAACCTGTGATGCCCTCATGAGCTTCCACTCTTGGTGATGCAGCACCTACATCCTTTCTCCTGGTGGAGGATGGACAGTGGTTTCTGTTGGAGTTCATTTAAATATGAATTCAGGACAACAGGGCAGATTTGATGATATGGAAGTGCTTGTGGTAAAAGCTGATGTTAGGGTGTTATTTTCTTCAGGTAACAGATGAGTGTTTGTTTGCCCTCGGAGGAGCTGGGCTTGGGGTCCTGGGTGGGCACTGGAGGAGCAGGTTGCTGTGGTGGTGGTGGTGAAGGCAGGTTCCTGGAACAAGCAAGAAGCTCCATCCCCAGAGGACAGCCCTACACTGAGATCCACCACGACTACTTGTGCAAAGCTGAGGGAGTCTGTGGGTGGGATGGGTAAGGGGCTAGGTCCAGCTTCAATCAGAGATGGACGTGTCCCACTGTTGCTGGCTCCCTGCTGACACCAAGGCAAGCAGAACTGTGGCAGAGCAAACCCACCAAAAAGTGCCGAGTTTTCCTGAGTTGGGATGCCCAGCATTTGCTTGTGGTGGGGTTGGGCAAGCTCTGGCTCAAGTGAGGTGCAGAATTGCATTGCTGGGTGGGGAGAAAAATGGGTAGGCCCATGTCAGTGTTGATTTAATTGGCTTACACAGAATTGTGAGGTGGAGCAGGGAAGTAATTAAGCTGGAAACAAATAATTATATTAAAAAAAAAAATAGCTTTGCTGAGTTAATTTTCATCCAGAAACACTCTCTGACCCAGCTTGTGCAAATGCTGCTGCAAGGGAGGTGTTGAGAGTGGGAGAGGTTGGGACAACTCCCACGGCTTCAGCTGTGCGGAGGGTCTGTGGCAGTGCTCCTCCAGATGGTGACCCATCACCTTTAGAGACTGTGCCCAGAGGACATGTACTCAGGCAAGCTAGTCTAGCATGAGAGCCTCTCACAGGGGGTTTCTGTTTTGGGACAAAGTTTTGTAAGGGGTTGTGCTGTCTTTGGCTGGGTGGAGTGGATTTTCTTCACAGTAACTGCTGTGAGGTTGTTTTGGATTTGTGCTGGAAATGGTGCTGATAATGCAGAGATGCTTTAGTTACTGCTGAGCAGCTTACACAGAGTCAAGACCTTTTCTGCTTCTCACCCCACCAGTGACTAAGCTGGGGGTGAACAAGAAGTTGGGAGTGGACACAGCTGGGACAGCTGACCACATTTGACCAAAGGGATATTCCAGACCATATGATGTCATGCTCAGGAATATAAAGCTGGGGGAAGAAGGAAGGGGGACACGCGTTCGGAGTGATGATGTTTGTCTTCCCAAGTCACCATTACACATGATGGAGCTTTCTGGGAGATGGCCAAAGACCTGACTGCCAATGGAAAGCAGTGAATTAATTCTTTGTTTTGCTTTGCTTGTGCGCATGGCTTTTGCTTTACCAATTAAACTGTCTTGTATCTTAACTCATGAGTTTTCTGACTTTTATCCTTTTGATTTTCTCCCTATCCCCAGAGAGGGCTGTGTGGGGCTGAGCTTCTGGCTTGGGTTAAACCATGACAGGGGTGTCTGCTGTTGGGAAGTTCAGCAGGGGCTGGGGGTAGGGAAAAGGCAGAGGGTGGTAGTATGGGGAGAAGTCTTCAGGGAAATTGAGGCCCATCATGTAGATGTCTGGAGTTAGGGCAGCAGGTCCAGAAGGTCTCTGCAGGCCACTCTGTTCTTTTTTTTAATTCAGTATCCTAGTGTTTTCAATGCACTCAGACTAAAGCCCCTCTGGGTGATGATTCTGAGAGGAAAGGACACCTGGCTGTCCTTCCTGTGCAGCTGTGGCCCTCCAGCCTCATGATGGAGCAAGGGGTTGCTTCAGGTTTTCGCATCCTTAGTGTTCTGCATGCCCTGGCTTCATGCTCTTGTCTTCTGGCGAACTACATCAGCTGCTCTTGCCCATGAGCCCAGCTGGGAGCTTTGTTTCTTCCCAAGGGGTCACCCTGGCCAGTGCAGTTAATGGTTCTGTTATATTCAAGACATGGCTGACAGTTCAGGCAAAGGAGAGCTGGAATTTTAAGTGTTGAAAATAGATCCTGTTTCATATTTTTTGAAATTTTTGTTTGTTCCATGCAGACTAAAGCCTGGATGCCGGTGACTGCCAGTGTGAAGAATTGTTGTCCTTGGTTATGTGTAATACTGAAAGCCTGGGAGCAGTACTGCATATTGTCCTGGATGTTTTGTGGAGAAAACAGATTCTGTGGGAAAAGTGATTTAAGAAAAAAACAACACTCAAACTGTAATTGGATCAATTCTGCATTTCTGTTGTTGACAAAATTAGTAATAGTCATAGTGCTGACATTATGTAGGAAATTATCATTCAAAGAATGGTGGTGTGAAATCTAGAAATGTAATTAATTCCAAGGCTTAGGAAGAATTTTGATTGTAACTGCAACCTGTGGGGTCACTTGTGTTCCCTCAAGTGCCAAGCAAGAGATGGAACTGCTTATAACTGGCTGTTAACAGACTCAGCTCCTGTGTTTGGCATTCAGGAAGGCTGGAGGTAATTGGGACTTCTCAAAGTGCTAGTTGTTTGGTGTGCTCTGGTGTCTTTCAAAACCAAAGCGTACATGTGCTGTTTATGTCTGTTCAGAGCATTCATGATGATTCAGATGCATTAGGAGTGAATTCCCAGCCTGTTCAGCTGGAATTTGGGATTCTTGGTTCCCTTCATGTGTGTGGTCTTGTCTGCTCTCCCACTGAGGCATTTGCCCTCCCCACACCAACCATAACCTTCCTCTTTTTAGCAACAGACAGAGAAGGTCTGTATCAGGTTAGAGAGTCCACTGTGGTTATGATGAGGCAAGGAACCTGGTCTGGGAGGCTGTCAAGGGCTATCTGTTTGAGTGCATCAAGAGACTAACTAGAACCCCACTCTTGTCCTTGGATTCCATTTAGGACATCAATGTCATACTAGAGTTGAGAGATGGATTTCTGCCTACAGTTGAGGAAACTCTGTCCTGTACTTGTCTCTGCCTGGGGGCCCGGTGAACAGTAGCACTTTGCTAGGGAATCTTGGAGAGGAGAATTTGGGGAGGAAGTCAACTGTGAGGAGGTGGAGGGGTCGTGAGGTAAAGAGAGCAGCAGGCAAGGAGCAGTAGGAAGCAGTGTATGAATGGCCAGGTAAAATGAAACATGATGTAGATAAGAAAACCAGGAAGACAGAAAGAACAAGGCAAGAAAAGAGGGGACTGGAGGGGAGAATGAATCCTTGTCCTCAGTAGGTAGTAAAATAAGCATTACCTGTCACTGTGTATTAGTTACCTTATCTTATTCTAGCATCGGCCAAGTAAGTTGTGTCTTAGCAGGTGAGAACTGTTGAATAAAACCAGAAGGTGACTGCACTTACTCTTGTCCACAGTGGAATTAGAAAACCTGCATGTGTTAGCATGTGTTGCTAGTGCAAGTGAACAGTAGCAGATTGATCATATTGATGCATGTGTGTCTGCTTGGACACTTTTGCATTTATTGTGGAAGGTAGTGTTGTGTGGTGAGCAAACCAGTGTATTTCACTGTGCTTGTGCCTAGCAGTTTATTCCTGTACGGTGTCTCAACCAGGATACAGGTGACCATATCCACGTTGTGCTTGAGTTTTAGTGTACACCTGGATATGTAGGACTCTATTTATCTGTAAGCATATATTCATGCGTTTCAGCTTTCCATTTGGTTTACTTGTAATCAACTGACATTCTTAATATGTCTATTTTCTTGGTAAAGGGGCAACTCCAAAATACCACTTAGTCTCATCATACACTGGGAGGCTTTACTGGTTATTTTATGCTGATTTGATGGGGCCAACAGGAGTGGAGATCACACTGTTGCCTGTCAAAACAAGGGCCATCCAGTGAGTGAAAGATGAGTTTTTCAAGGAAGCAAAAAAACCCCAAACCCTCAAATACACAAATGTGTGCTTTACAAATTTGATTTTGTTGAGGAGTCCCCCAAAATTAAATAGAGTTGTAGTCCTTATGTGTATGAAGGAAAGTGTTATGTACAGGAGTCTTGTGTAACCATATCAAGCTTTGCATGTATCATTGACCTTGTTAAGAACGATACAGCCGTGACATGACTGCTGCTTTTGAAGTTAGATGTCTTCTGGTGGATTTAAGTTTGATAAGTTTTTATGTGAGTTGAAAGAAAAAAAATGTTTGCTTCCCAGGGGAAGGAATAGCTGCTGCAACCTGTGGAGGCTGAAAAGAAAAACTGCGTGAGAGGAAGAAGCTGCATAAGGTGTGTGTGTAGTGCTCAGCCCTGCGGTGCAGGAACCAGCAGCAGATGTCAATCCGAGTTTCATTGAAGTGATGTTTATAAAAAAGGCACAAAAATCTCCAAATGGATGCGATGCTTCTGGCATCCTCTCAAAGGCTGGAGTACCCTTATCTGGACCAGCTTTCAAAAGGTGCTGGTTGTATTCCCAGATCTCATGTACCTGATTTAAAATGGACTGCATTGTACTCACCAAAGCTATAAATTCCTCCTTAGGTGTGCATGTTTTTGCCATCCTTCTGCTGCATGCTGAGAGGACAGTGTCCTGCTCAGGGAGCAGGGAATGGCTGTGCTGCAGCAGCAGCAGCAGCATGATGGAAACTGGCTCATTTCAGCAGTTGAACCTTTTCATCATGGTTCAGGGATTGTCACCTTGGAGTTTGGTCTCTTCCATGGATATTCCAGTCAGGATGGATTATTATTATTACTATGGTTGTACAGTCTGGCCCCCGGCTTTGGAGGGATGAACAAATGTTTTGGGGATTCCTGTGTTGATCCTGCTCATTTATGTTTAGGCTGTAACATCCCTTCTACTGTGAGAAACCCAGTCCCTGTAAAGACACCATTTCAGAGGAGAATTTGTGTCTTTAAGTTAACTGTCCCAGTAGTTACTGCATTTTTAAACTGGGGTTTTTTATTGTTGTTTTTTTATTTTAGTATTGGTTTGGTCAGTTTCTGGTCATTGGTTGCTGGCAGAGGAGCCCTTCTGCTGCAGTCACACTCTCTGTGCAATTACCAATGTCTTCAGTAATGTGAATCCTGCACCCTGCTGTACAAGTCCACTGGCCTTCCCTGTGAAGGGCTTTTGCTTGCCTTCTGAGACCTCAGATTTCTGTTTACACTGCAGGCTTGTTTGATTGCAGAAGAGATGTGTGAGCAGTGGGTAAATGATGGTACAGTACCTGTTGAGCACTGAAAAATTTCTTCCCTTGAAAAGAATGTGTTGCTATAGCTGGATTAATTAATATGCAGTAGTTAGCTTGTGGGAAATCCCTGGTGAGGGAGACTTCACCTGTGTTTCTTCAACTCATAGATAAAAACTGTGTCTCTGCTAGGCTTTGACAGTAACAACTAATGCATGTTGGTTATCCCTTCATATGCATGTGCCACTCTTTGGTGATGATGGCCTTTCTGTTTTGAGGGTGTCTGAAACAAGCTGTGAGGCTCACTCCTCTCTAAAGTCAACTGACTTGAATATTTAGGGTGACTGTTAAAATATGAAAATACTTGATTATCAAAATCAATGAAGAAGAAAGTGCTGTAAATTATTCTGAAAGTACTTGGAGGTTATGTCATTGTTCATAAAGTATGAAATTGCAGCGAGGTGTGTTTCATGTCATTCTCCTGGGATGGGGTTGCAGGAAGGATTTGTGCAGCCTTGAAGCCCTCTGGTTTTCACTTGGGATTCTTCTGATTGTCTGAACAAGACAGAGTAATTTTTGCTGTGACTCTGCACTTCATTTTCTGTCTCCATCCTGCCTCCTTGTGCCATTACTGAGTTGTTGAATGAGTTATCTCTGTTACGTATCTCTTGCTGAGGTTTGCTGGGTGGACTTCTCTAGACACTCTCAAGACCTGCCTGGATCTGTTCCTGTGTGGCATGCCCTAGGTGTTCCTGCATTGGCAGGGGGATTGGATTCGATGATCTCCAGAGATCCCTTCCAACCCCTGCCATTCTATGATTCTATGACTTGTATTGAGGGGATGGAAGATGTGTGAAAAACTGACACTGCAGGTGGCACTATAGATGGCAGCCCTTCAGAGGGGTATTCCTGTGTTCTGAGATTTGTATCAACTGGAAGTATTGGTATGGGTATAACTTTAATATATCTTTAATAACTTTAATATACCTTTGACATACTGTTGGGATTTTGGGGAGTTCTTTTGTTTTCCTTTTTCTCTTAAAGAATTTTTCCATACTTGTTCACCAAGGAGATCAATTGCTGTACTTAAGAGAGACAAAAAGACCTGGCCACAGGGGGAGGGGTCCAGACAGCCGCCGAATACAGGGGGTTGGGTGGAGCCCCTAGGGCTCTGGGTTTTTCCTCCCTTCATTCGAAGGGGAGAGAAGCTGCCCTCGTGGTGGAGGGAAGTCGTCCCCACTGCGTCTCCTGCTTCTCCTTCTGCCCCTGCTGTCTCCCGAGGATCCTGCTGGACACCGGGATTGGCTGCCCAGGCGGGTTCCTGACGCGGGCTTTCCGTCGGCCATTGCCCCGTGAGGCCTGAGCTTGCTCCGGAACGGCGGGGAAACCATGGCGCCCTCCCTGCTCCCCAGGAGCCCCCAAGAGGCTGGCACTGGGTTCCTGGCTCTGTTTGTTACTGTCATAGTTTGTGTTGTTTGTTTGCCATGTTTTATATATATATTTAGTAAAGAATGGTTATTCCTATTCCTCGTATCTTTGCCTGAAAGCCCCTTAATTTCAAAATTATAAGCATTCGGAGGGGAGGGGGTTGCATTTCCATTCCAAGGGGGACTCCTGCCTTCCTTGGCAGACGCCTGTCTTTCAGACCGAGACGCATACACATCCCCTCTGTCTGCTCACCTTGCTGAGGCCGTGTGGTCCCCTCACCCTGTGCCCATCCCAGCCCAGGAGCTTGCCTTCCCCTGGTGTGGGCAGAGCTTCCCAAGCTGCAGAGCCAGGGAGGAGAGAGGACAATGCTGATGGGGATGGAGTAGGCAGGAACCCACCTTCCCAGATGCAGATGGAGAACATGGTGGCTTGAGTCCATCATGTGTCAAACTGTGCCTGTACAGTGTGCCAGGTGTATGCTTATCCTAAATCTGCGCCCACTAAACTAAGCCTAGGTCGACTGCTTGGATGGAGAAGCAGGTCCCTTTTTAGGCTCCCACCAGGTGCTGACACAAGGCCAGCCGGCCCCCATAGCCAGCATGACTGGCAGGGCAGAGGAGGGTGCTGTCCGGGACAGCCTGATGCTTCTGACTCACCAGGAGCCTCTCTGCTGCCAGGCTGAGCCACTGCCAAAATAATTTGTGTGGCCTCCCTAGCTGCTGTTTTTCCAGGGTGCACCATTGACTTGATTAGTTCATTTGACTCCTATTTTTTGGCTTTTTTTGAGAATTTTTGTGTGTAGTTTTTTGCTTGTCAGGGAACAAGCAAATTGTCACAGTTGCATTGTGCTAGCAAGCCACAAGTGTAAGAAATCAGTTTTCTGGTGTCCAATAACCTTATGAGTTAGAGCACCATGATGGAGCTAATTATCTTCCTGCCCACATTTAATCCCAGTGTTTTTACCTCTTAGTAGCAGTGCCTGATGGGATTGGTATTTTTTTCTGAGATGCTTCCTGAAGCTGGAGGGAAGGATGAATGGACCACAGGGAGATTTGCAATGGAACTGACTTGAACTTATTCATGTCATTTAACGTGATGAACTCGGAGCACCTAGAGGATGGGAGGGATTAATTTTAAACCAAACAATGTACAAGAATACCGATCAACTTTGGCGGCTAAATATATTTGTAAATGTCAGTAAGGGGGGAAGGGAGAATTGAAGACTTTCTGCTCTGCCTCAGTACTTGAGTGTGGCTCAGCCACAGCAGCAAAGCTTCATGTCGACCTAATGTCTGCGTTCAGGAGACAGTTCTCTGGACAGGCTGCATTGCTGACTTTAAACTTTTCACTCTGCTTTATTTTAAGTTAGGTTAAGCTATCTCTTATGGGCATCTGCAATCTTACTGGGATTTTTTTTATCTGAAGGGAAGATTTAGGTCTTGAACATACCCATGATGTGCATTTCTTGGTCTCCTTAGGTTGCCGTTGCTTCAAGATAAGTTCTGCAGTTCTGTGAGTTTGTGCCTTCCCACGGTTAGGTGAAAAGATGCAAGCATGACTTTTATCAGATGTCATGGGTTTATTTATTGTCCTGTGCACAGAGTCTGTGAATTTTGGAGGAGACCAGACTGTGGGTAAACAAAGCTCCCTGTGGAGCATTCTGCACTGCCTGTTGGATGCCTGTTCCACATCTGCACAGACCCTGTGCAAGACATGTGAGATACTGTTGGCCTGTATTTGCGTCAGGACCATCACGTGATGCTGCAGAGCATCTTCCAACATGTGTGACTGACTTCTTGGACTGTAGCCCTCTATGTCAGAATCTCTGCAACTGCTGTTTGTGAGGAAATACAACATGGTGTTGCCAGGCATCTGCTCCCTGTCTTCCTTCTGGTTCTGCTCTTAAATGAGCTACACTGCTGCTCATGTAAACGCGTGCAATAACTTTGTGCTTAGCAGAGTACAGCCCATTAACTTTTGTATGAGCATCAGGGGAGAGGAGAGTATGTGTATTGCATGAATTGCGTATTTATTAGCTGCTAAATTGATTTCCTCTTCTGCAAATCAAAGCCTTTGTGTTTGCCCTTTACTGGAGGCAAAGTGAGCCCTCCAGGAAGCAGGTGGTGCACTGATCCTGGAGCAAATACAGTCCGAGCACCAGAAATTAGTCTGTTTTTTGAATAATTTATCTGATATTTCTGAGGTGCTTCAGGAGATGTCCTGTGGCATGAGGAGGGCAGCTGCTGGGAGTGGAGTGAGCTGAGCTGAAAGGGAGTTGGTCCTTTTATGGGTTTTTGTCTAGGCTTATTTTTTTTGGTAGACCAAAAGGTTGGAGCTGATTTTCTGGAAGCAGCTGCATGAATTGAATTAGCCACCACTTTGGATTTGGACCAGAGAGAAAAATGTTTGTACTTTGAAGAGGTTTGTGGACAGAGATAAAAGTTTGCTTTAAAAACACGTGTCTGTGTTGCTTTGTCCTGGGAGGGGTTATGGACCAAGATAAAAGCATTGTCTTTGGAAATCCCTTCTGAGGAATGATGGGACCATATTTTCCTGTAAAGACCAGTTCACGTCCTGAACAGTGTCAGTTCAGGACCTTGTCTCATGCCAAACAATGGAAACCTTGTGCTACTTTTGATGTCCCCTTCTTTCCTTCTATCCCACTCGGGGTGTGTATGGGCAGAAGATAGGAAGGGGGAGAATGATCAGAACCGCTTTGTGTGGGGCTGGCCAAGACTGAGAGTCCAGAGCTGAGGATAGACACCAGAGTTTGTCCTTTTTCAAGGTCCTTTTTCCTTTGGGGTAGCAGGAACAGTCTGCATGTCAAAACTGGGGTGTTTAGGTGTCTGCTCTTTCCGTAGTGTTTTGGGAAAAAGTAGAGGCCAGCTCTCTCCTTTCTGATCTGATGTAGCTGAACTGTTGTAACTAGAAAGTATGACTGTATGGTATAAGTATGTGTGCAAGTTTGTGCAACAGAGTTTTGAATGAGCTTGGGCTGCTACTGGAAGAAGAAGAGGTTGGATGTAAAGGTTTTGAAATGTGCTGCTTTAGGCAGAAGCTTGACAGTTCTTGCTGTACTGGAGACATATGTTGTTAAGTATCCGAACAAGTGCTCACCGGTGTTCTGGAAATGCAAAATCTATTCTAAAATATGTTCCTAATTGATTTATTTCTTTTTGAGAAGAGTTGGAATAACATTCTGGAGCTTATCTGCCTAGATGGTTATGCCAGAGTTGTGGCTTCCTATAGGTTAAGCTTTGCCACTGTGTGTCAATGATGGACATCCTTGGGGCAGAGAACAAGAATTTACTCTCTGGCCTGTTCCCATGGCTTCATCCCTGCTGGTGGAGACCACAACTGTGCAGATGGGAGAAGGGTCTTAGGAAGCATGGAAGTGGTGAAGGTTGGGACAAGAGGGGTGGGATCTGGTGTCTGTCTTTTTTCTTGCGTGAGAGAGCTTGGCTGGTTTCCTCATCAGGATTTGGGATCTTCTGTGACTTGAACTAAAAATTCAAGTCTGATTTGTTAGTGTGACTGCTTTTTTTTCCTGCCCTACAAAAATAAACTGTAAGTGAAGAATGTGTGAATGCAGGGTTTATTTCAGCAAAGACATGAAATGTTTCTGGGGCTGGTCATTTAACATAGACAGGTCTTGGTCACAACTGACTTGAACAGGAGCCTGTAACTGAACTGGCAGCAAGGAACCTGCCTTGTTGCTGAGCTGCCAAAGGTCTGAGCTGCGCTCTGCCTCATGCCAGGGCACTGTGTTAATCCCACGGCACCTGGGATGGCATCTAGGTGCTGCTCATCCACAGTGCTGTTTCCATTTAGTATATAGAAGCTTTTTGGGAAGGTTTGTGTTGAGTTTCCCTCTCAAATCTGATTAATACTCTGGCACCAAAGCTCTGACTGCCCAGTATTCATGTCTTAAGAGTAATCTTGTGCTTTCATGTCCTGAGTCTTTGAGGCCCAAACAAACACAACAAATGCTCTGTGCAGATGTTCTTCAACCGTTTGACTGTCTACACTGAGAAGCAATGCACCAAATTGCAGACATAATAATACTGGGGTCAAAGTGGTACTGTCCCTTTGGGCATCGTGTTCATTGTGGGTTTAGCAACTGATATTGGTTGCTTTATGGCAGCTGAGCTGGTGAAGGTTGGGTCATCTTTGTCCAAGCAGGCAGGAGCTGCTGCTGCTGTTTTATTTCCCAGCAGGAACTTGACTCATGTGCCAGGAGAGCAAGCGGCTGTTCAGTCAATGTTATACGCAGAGAGGTCCACAGGATGACTTGTCTGAGTGTCCCTATTCACCATGGGTTACAACATTCTCTTTATTTGCAGCAGACTCACAACAATAATTTCTTTCAGATTTCTACCTGTAGTTAAAGTCCAAATGCTGCCACTGTGATATGCTAGAGGAAGATGCTACTCCTGGTACTTTGGGTATCACAGAAATGTAAATTGTGAACAGAACATGCAGGGGATCCTGTGAAGGAGTTTTGCCCAGTGCTTCAAACAAGCAGGGTAACCAGGGTATGCTAGAAGAAAAGTTCCCTCAGTTGCAAGTATGGCAGTTGTTTTAGACAACTAGGAGTTTGATATGTTCTGATTTGTATTAGGACTCAAAGAAAGACAAACATCCTTGAAAATATCCTTTACATCCTTTACAAATAAATAAAAATAACAGAGTGGAAACACAGTGAGAGAGGTCTGTGTGTGTGTGACGTCTGTCGTGCACTTGTGCTCATGCCCACTCTGCCAGCATCATCCAGAGCCCAGCTGATAGGCTGAGCCCTTCACTCCCCTCTCAGAGACATGGGCAAGCTGAATGCCCAAGAAATCCTACTGCAAGTTTATTATTTTGTCTCCAGAGATTACTTCTTTCTACCTCATATGTAAGCATATCAAGGTCCTTTATGAAAATTGTTTGGACTCTGCTTTCCAGAAGACAATCTCGGTTGTTAGCTGGAGATGTTTTTTTGGTTGATAGACTGTGGTGATTCCATGACAACTGTGTGGCTGTTGATCTGTCATCTTCAATGTGCATGTTGCTACCTGCTCCGTGAGGCCTGTCAGGGTGTGATGGTGCTCCTGCCCTGCTGTGCCTTGGGCTAGGCAGGGAACCAGCCTCTGCCATCCTTTCCAGGAAATAGATGCCCTGTTCCTGCTGATAGGAAGTTATTTGCAGTGACTTTGGAGTTTAATTTCTCTTGAGTTTGCTGATGGCTTTGCATGGGGCAGAAAGCATGGGCAGCAGGACCAAGCTGATAGCTCCAGTGTCTTCCTTCCCCTGGGTGCTGCCCAGGGCAGCAGCACCAGAAACAGACCCAGGTGGTGCTGGTGCAACATTTGATCAGCTGTGAACAGAGATAAGCATTGTATCACTGGTACAACAGCGGCATTAACAGCTTCCACCTGCTCAGCAAAAAAACATGAGTCCTGCTGTAGAGGAGAAATTGCATCTTAAACCAAGGCATTTCCTCTTTCTCTTGAGTGATCTTAAGGCCAAGAGCGAGAAATGTTGGCTCTGGCCCTAGGCTGTGCCCAGATGACTGTGGAGGTAGCAAACTTCGCTTTGTGGAGCTCTATCACCTTGCAAGAGCCAGGATCAGCCTTTGGTGGTTTTGTGGGGGACAGTCAGATTTTGTATGCAGAACTCATGCATGAGTTCCTGTTTCTGGTAGTTCTGAGGGAGAAGTGGTTAATGGGGATAAGGGTGAGGAAAGAAGATAGCTGGATCTGTGGTGGGGCTACTAGCTGATATTTTTGTAGCAGTCTTCTGTTACCCAGAATGTGACTGCGTGGATTAGCTGGGCAGACTCTCGGACTCCTTCTGTACTGAAGACCCATGGGCCCTCTACACAACAGTAGAGCTTTTTTCCAAGGACTTTCAAAATCTGATGGATTTGGGGAATTTTTGTTGACTCTGTGGTGCTTATTTCTTTAGCAGAGAAAACTTGTGTATGCCCCTAGTTCTAGAACTTTGAAAGAAAGAAAAAGCTTGTATAGCCCCAGAAGAAACATGTCTGGTGTAATAGTTGATAATAATATGTCTGAAAAAGAAAGTAAGGAGATGATCAGAAAGAAGACTAAAGAGTAGATAAAAATGTAATTTATAATCTCTGAGAGTCTGAATGTATTCAGAGTATCAGTCTGGACTTCAAAACCTGTTTTAAGAATGATAATGGAGCTGAGCAGAGCAGCAGGGTGCAGGCATGTCCCTCAACGCGGAGCTCAGCAAGGAATGCTGCACAAAGAGAGGAGAGGTGACAGATGCAGAGTTGGAATAAAGGAATGGGAAGAGGTTCTAAGGCAAGACGGAAAACATACAAGCTCATCAAGAAAGCGGAGTTGGTTTTGTAGCGGTACAAGAAACTTTCCTTGCAGCATTACATAAGGATTTTTTCCCTTTCTTATAAATTTTCACGTTTTCCAACCAGTCACGTGGTTAGATGATGCATTTCATATTTTCCTTAATCAGTATTATTAAGATTTCAGAGCCTTAAAATTGACATGAGTTGACTTCTGTGGATAAATGCAGTTACAATTCTTGCTTGGTTCTTGACCTAGAAGCACAGATTAGTTTTGTCTGGAAGAGACCCTTCAAGACCATCAACTCCAGCCTTACTCCTAGCCCTATCAAAACCACTAAACCATGTCCCTAAGCACAACATCTAACTGCTTCTTAAACACTTCCAGGGATGGTGACTCCACCCCACCACCTCCCTGGGAAGGCCATCCCAATGCCTGACAACCCTTTCTGTAAAGAAATGCTTCCTAATATCCAGCCTGAACTTCCCCTGGTTCAACTTTAGCCCATTGCCTCTTGTTCTGTCACTTGTCACCAGGGAGAACAGACCAGCTCCCACCTCGCTACAGCTTCCCTTCAGGTAGTTGTAGAGGGCAGTAAGGTCTCCCCTCAGCCTTCTTTTCTCAAGGCTAAACAGCCACAGATCCTTCAGCCTTTCCTCATAACACACACGCTCCAAACCCTCTACTAGCTTTTTAGCCTGCCTCTGTACCCTCTCCAGCACCTTGACATCCTTCTCGTAGAGAGGGGCCCAAGAGGCTAAGAGTAAGGCTGGAGTTGATGGTCTTGAACGTCTCTACCAGCCAAAATAATCCATTATTCTATGATTCTAATATTAACATAGAGGACACCAGAAGTTGATGCACTTACTATTTTTCTTCTTTTGTAACCAGTATGTAAAGGTAAAGCTGTGATATTCCCAAAAAAGTCTGCTTTATGCTTTAAATTCCTGGTGAAATTACTGTATTATGTTTTTGTGATTTAATAGGTTTGAGCAAAATAAGAAATGAAAGCAATCCAGCTATCATATATGAGGAAGTAAAAGAAGTTTAAACAAATCAAGAACATCTCGGGTCTTACCTAGTGAGCTTCATGAACAGTGATGAAACTGGCTTATTCAAATCTAATATACTTAAAAATTTAGACATATGTATTATACTTTAGGAGAAACTTGCCTTTTTATGTGCAAATCTGTGTTTAAAAACAGAATAACACTTTTTTTTAACTTAATTTATTTTGAAACTTGAAATGTGAATTTAGTTTTATTGTTTTTGTTTCGTTAGGTTTGTGGGGTTTTTTTTGGTTTTTTTTGTTTCATTTTTCAGTGTGGGTTGGGGTTTATTTTTTGTTTTGTTTTTGTTTGTTTGGTTTTTTTTTTTTAATTTAAGCAATTTGGATTTCAGTGCTGTCAGCTACAGTGCAGGAAAAAGAACAAACAATAAATTGAGACCTGGTGAAGTTTAAAGTGGTTGGACATTTTAATATGAGAATATGTAGAACATTTGAATATAAAAATAGGTCAATATTTGAACGTGTGGAACAGTTTGATGGTATTGTTCATGGTGTCTTCTGATGCAAGATTTGATACTCATCAGGTTAAACTAGTCAAGAGACAGGTTAGAAAAACAAAACAACCCAAAGGGAAGTGGTTCGTTGTCCAGTAAGCTATGCTGGCTGTGGTACATGGTGTTGTGGGTGTTAAAAACATAGAGGAAATGAAGAAGCTTGTGGAAAAGTTCATGGAAGGAATGATCCAGTACCTGCTGAGTGCAGGAGCACCTCTGGGTGAGGAGGTCGGTGATTGCATGTCCAGGAGGGTGCTGAGAGGCATTGTGTGTTTTGCCTGGTCGTGTATGTGCCCTAAACCCTCACATAGGCCATGGGGAGACTCAGGAATGAGGTGAGACATTTGCTCTGTCAAGGTTCTGTGTTGAGTGAAGAAAGTGCTCCCCACCTCACATCATTTCAGGAGAGGAAAGAATAGACGTCTATGCAGAACTGGGTATAAATCACCTGCCCCTCAGCATCAAGACATGTAAAAAGGCCACCGCAAATGTGGTCCCACCTTCTGATGGGATGGGTGGGTAAAATGTTGCTTAGTGTGTGCCTGTCTTAAAGAATGTTATCTGGGATGCTGATGATATATGGAAGTGTGTCTTTCAATGATCAGTAGAGGGTTTTTTTGGCAGTTCCTAATTGCTCTGTTAGTAAAAGGATGACACTGAAAAGCTTGTGTGCTGGATGACTTTCTGTTAGGGAACATAAACTTGGGATTCAATTCTTAATTAATTTTAGTATTTTTAACCTAAACATGAAGTGGTGGAGTCTGATTTTTAGTTTGATAGGAAGCTCTAGTGCATTTGTATACCTTGGTGAGATTAAATTTATTATGTATCGTATATGCAGGTGTAGTGGGATCTTTCAGTGAAATAGGTTCTTTCACTTGGTGTTCAGAAGTATCACCAGTAACTAGGAATATATATCTTGGAGGGAAGATAACATTTCACAATGTAACTTGTCTTATTTAAAGATGTGACAGGTACTGAAGCTGGCAGTGAGCTAGAGATGAAGCATGAGAAATATCTGCTGGATGTATCATGGCGAAAAGACCACTTGAAAGTTAGAAACAGTTCATATTTTAAGTGTCTTGGGGTTTCTCAAGTAGAAGCCAAATAAAGCTGATGTGAATCATAACAGCTTTCTTTCATAAATTAGGAATTTTAATTATTTTCTGTAATTTATAGTCAACTTGTTCAGACTCTTGTCCAGGCTGCCCAGAGCGGTTGTGGAGTCTCCTTCTCTGGAGACATTTAAAACCCGCCTGGGAGTGTTCCTATGTGACCTGCTCTAGGTGGTCCTGCTCTGGCAGGGAGGTCCCTGCCAACCCCTAATGTTCTATGATTCTGTGATTCTGTCCTCAAGCCTTGGAAGGAGAGAGTTTCAGTAGAGGGAGGGATGGCCAGAAGTGGCCATGACCTGCACAAGTAAATGCTACTTCTTGCAGGCACTGACTGCTTCTGATGAGAGTGTTTAAAAGAAAGTGATGAGTATCAGAGTAGATCTGCATCTCCAGACAGCCCCTGCCTCTCCCAGGAGTACAGAAACCTAGTTATTTGGGGAAAAGTGGCAGTTTGAGCCTGCTTGGCATTGCTCACAGATGTTGGACTTGGAACTAAACATAAGTTCAGGCAGTGTGTGCCCATGGCTGGCATCCCCCAGCTGGATTTATAAAATGCCTAGAAAGTGTTTCTCTACAGGAGAGGGAAGCCACGGGGAATATTTGGAAATCACCATCTGGGGGAAATTACCTGTAATTCATGGGCCAAGTGCTTCAGAACTGTTTTGTTTCTCCAGGACTGCTGAAGCCCTGCATCTCCTAAGCACTTGGGAGTTCTGGGTGCTAAGCAGCTACACCAGCGTGCCTTCTGGCAGTACCTGCTGCCCTGCATGCTTTCAGAGGTCTTGAGGGTCTAAGTGGCATCCTGCCTATCTCAGGACATTATGGGAAAGGGTGGCTACATCAGGTAGGTTTTTGATGTGTTTCTATGTTCATACTGAGCAGCTTGTGCAGTGATGATCTTTCAAGGCCTTGGGCTGTGTGATCCCCATGGGCTCCTGTGCCTCGAGCAGTCCAGAAGAAGGGAAATGCAAAGGAAAAAAGTAAGAAGCAGGGGTCTTGGAGGGATGGGCAAAGGAGAAGTTCTCTTGGAGGCAGTGGGTTTGATGAGTTGCAGCCATCTGTTTTGTGTGTCTCATTTAATGCTCTGGTTCCAGGGTAACTAAAAAACAGTCATGTTGTTGAAGGAGGGACCCAGGTGTGAAGCAGATGGAGATCCTGTTCTGCTGGTTCTTTGCAATGGCAGGTCTTCCTTCGGTGTGACGTTACAGTGCCAATGACAGTGGAGTCCCAGTGTCAGGGCCTGCAAATATTGCTGCAGGATAAATACATAGTGTAAAAAAGCGCTTTTTTACCAATGTAAATAAGCCACCTTTTTATTAGTGTAAAAAAGCGTTTTTTTACACTAATAAAAAGGTGGCTTATTTACATTGGTGTTCCCATGCTGGGGAAGGAACAGGTTTGTGCATCCTTCAGGTGAGTGCATGTTAAGGGGCAGAATGCTTTGAGCTGGGTGGTAGAAGGAGGCCAGAGCTCTTGACAGAAGTTACACCTTCTGACTGTGATTCATAGAGATTCATAGAGCCAAGCTCTTCAGAAGCTTGATTGTGTCATAGCTGGAAGCACTGGGATTTTACTCAGCTGGAACCACACAGAAAAGGTAAAACACAAACCTGCTTTGCAAGTTAACATGATGCAACTCTTAATTTCTTCAAACTCTTACCTTCTGCACAGCATGTGCTGTCATTAGGACTGGCTATATTAAAATCAGTGCTAACTTTTTTTTTTTTTTAATACCCTCTTAGATCAATCCTCTCTAAACTAACTGGCTGTGAATTCTGTATTTACAGTTATGTTGACTGATCCACCAAAGCCATAGTCTCTGTAGTTTATTTCTGCAGACATTTGTTGCTGCAATGGCTGTTGGTCAGAGCTGGTTGTGTCCAGCTGTCCATATCTTCCTTCGGGAAGATATTTCAATGTTGTAACACTTTGGTCTGTATTATCTTTCTAACAACAGTGAATATTCCTGACGCAGAAGTAAATACCACAGAAATGTTGAGAGCAGTCAGCTGTTCGCCTGTCAGAGGCAGTTTTGACAATATGCTAAGTTCTTGAAGATGGCAGCACTGGGAAAAAGTCCCTTATTGCTTCCAGCCTTGAGGCATGGAGGAACTTTGGTACCTGCAGCCGTCTGTCCTTCCAGCACAGCAGTAGAGCCATGAGGTTCACTCCTGGCATTTCAGGTGCTCTGGCAGTTGAGTGAAAATGTCTGGTAAGAGTGCCACCACCGTGTGCTGTTCTGAAGAACTTCTAATGCTGCCAGGCTGCCAATTAAAGCTGACAATTCTGTTGGAAACACTGATCATCAGACATTGCCTGGTGGTGTGAAATGCGGGCTCCTTCCTCTGCTCTTCTTGCTATAGCATGGTATTAATTCATCCTGAAGGTTTCAGAAGACAGAGTAAAGCTTCATTTTGTGTGAGCACAAAAGACGTTAATTTTTTTCTCCTGTAAGAAAAATGTGAACCCCAAAGCTGGTATTTGCAGTGAATTGGTGTTACGTTTAGGAAGGCCCCTGAGTGCTTATTACAAGTGTGATATTTTGGTGCTGAGAAATAACTGGACTTTCAGATGTGTTTGGCTGTTTCTGAT
Organism: Todiramphus chloris collaris; assembly: GCA_025345505.1. Taxonomy (NCBI): domain Eukaryota; kingdom Metazoa; phylum Chordata; class Aves; order Coraciiformes; family Alcedinidae; genus Todiramphus; species Todiramphus chloris. The sequence continues at coordinate 4,864,165 of JANVCC010000042.1, read as the reverse complement.
GGATTTCAGCATGAAGAAGAGCTTGAACAAAGTAATGGAAAGTAAACCAAAGTTTTAAGGTTTTTTTAGATTTTTTTTTTTCCTTATTTCTTGTGGGGTGAATTTTCCTGTGGTTCCCTGCCCCCAATTCCTTGAAAAGCTCAGAGACAAGCTGTTCTGTGGTAGCAGGTGACTCGTGGCCATGGTGAAGGCATGATGGGCAGACCCTGGCATTGGGTCGTGTGTGTCTGTTGCAGCAATGAGGCTCTGCTGTCCTGGAAGACACGGTGGGAGTGCATGTGGACCTGGTGAAGCCAACCAGACCTGTTGCATGGCCCTGGTGAGGTACATGCTGTTACTGCGTTGGACAGGGCTGCAGAAATGCAACAAACTCAGGTTGTGTCTCAAATGCAGATGCTAGGAAAGGACCTGTGCAACAAGGGGAGAGGATGGATGGTGATGGGGTATTGGACATAGGTGGCAACTCCTGTCTTTCCTGACAGCCTGCTCATAGCTGAGCTGCTGGTTTGAGTTTGTGTTGCACAAAGTGCCCTCATGTCTGAGGGCTGGAGAGCCAAATGTTGGGCGTTGAGTCGTGTGAACTCCTGTCAACCTGGTGTAATGGGGTCTGGCAGCTCACAGGGTGGCAAGAGGATGCGATATGATCGGGGAAGTGAAACACAGTGACTGTTATTAAGTATTAAATATGGGGATACCATGGTTGGCTGAGGAGATCCTTGAGCTGGAAGTCGTTGAAGGCTGAGAGACTGAAGGAAGGATGTTATGGGATTGGTTGTTGCTCTTGTCACTGATATCTTGGGGACATAGTGGAGTGCAGGATGCTGTGCTAGATGGATCTCTGCAGCTGTTCTTATGCTCTGTATCATTGGGTTCTTACATCTTCAATCAAAACATCTTTTTTTCTGAAATTCCAAATGGGAGAAGTACAAAAATAGAACATCGCCTATCTACAGATACTACTTTTAAAGGTTAGTGTAAAATTGCCTTGGGTTTAGTGTCTAATAGTTCTCTGAAGAAGGAGTTAAAAAATAAGGTACTTTCAAAGACAAGTAAAAGCTTTATATGCTCTGTAGACTCGTGTTTTGATTTCTCACTTAGCAGTTGTATGTACCTCCTTTATAATTCAGCAGAACTAAGCAGAGTGCTTTTTGAGACCGTGTGTTCATAGATGTTTTTAAGATCCAGACCACAATCTTTCCCAATGCAATACAGACAGATAAAAATATTTTAAAGAACCTTGCAGCTGAGATCAGGCTTTCAGGAAGGCTCAGCTTCTCTTGAAGTCTGTAAAAGCAATGATTAGATATTCGAAAGAACATGACACCTGGGAGTTCCCAAACAAGAAAACCAGTTTACATGAAGAATATCCTGACTTCAACATTTGGCTTGGTGTATATTTATCTATGTGCAGATAGCAGGGGATAATATTTGGAAAAATAAGCATATAATGCACAGTTCTGGATCCAGCCATGGATATCTGATGCTCGTGCATTGCAAAGGATTATTTCTTGTGGAAATAGTGGTCAAGTGGAGCAGCAGCCCAGTACTGGGATCAAAGCATTACCCTGCCCAGTGGATTCTGGAGCATGTTGAAAGGTTGCTCCGGTACAGGTTTCTTCACTATAGCACAAGTTGTTTCCAGTGTTTTATTGGTCCATGTTAGTGAAGCTTGAACATTTTCTGGCACACGTGCTTTTTCTGCTTTACGGTTTTAGTTATTCAACTAGTCAGTGACAGGTAACACTGTGCTGGTTTTTCTTACCTTGATTCTGAATGATTCCTGAGATGTTGTTCTCAGCCTTCCCTGCCCAGTTTGGTGGTTGCCTCAAAACAACTTAAGCTATTTTCTTAAATATGCTCTGCGTGTATTGCATGTGGCTTAACAGTAAAAGGAGGTGACAGCATTGCAGTGGTGGCATCCTTAGGTGGTCCTCTGTCTGAAGTTTGGCTGGGTGTGCAGTGCCAGCATTGCCTGCATTGCCTTGTTGGTTTGTCCTGTGCTGCAGAGTTACATTTTGGGTTACCTGGATGTCTGCTCAAGGAGAATGTTGTGGTTGCCTTTGTTCCTGGTTGCCAGCAGTGCCATCTGAGCTACCATCCAAAAATCTGGTCTTTGTACCCTGGTAGCGCGTTGGTACCTAGAAGCTGCCAAGGGCTTGTATTAAGGGGAGATGTGAATGTCAAAGTTGCACCAGGAGCAATATCTTTTGGGGTCAGCATTGCCTGACTGACCCTGTGCCAAAACTTCTCATAGAAAAGCAGCACTTTGTCAGGCAGCAACCTCCACATAGTGGATGTAAGGCTCAAAAAATACTGGCTTGGTTTGACAGACTTCATGGGGAGAGACAAAAATTAAGCCTTTGTTGCCTCAGGGATGTCGAACAAAACATTCTGTTGTGGAGTAGAGTGTCACTGGGACAGTGAGGGATCTGGGGAGGGGAAGGTGGGGACAGGGATGCTGAAGTCCCTTCCACAGCTTGCTTCTTCCTGAAAAGCAGAAGATGACAACCTCATGTGCAAAGGGACGGAGACCTTCTGTGAGGTGGCCCCTGGGAGAAAAGCAAGAGACAAGAAAGAGGAAGACCTGTGCAGGAGGAGGAGTCAGATGCTTGCCTCATTTCTGCTGGCATTTTGGGGGACATTTTGCTTAAATGAGTCCAGATTTTCTCTGCTAATCCCATCTGAGACATCAGTGAGTCACTACCTCATGAACCTCTTTTTCTGTTAGAGAGTTCTCAGCAGTTACACTTAGAAAATCCAGAACTGCTGTGTCACAGAATCACAGAATGTCTTTGGTTGGAAGAGACCTTCAAGATCATCTAGTCCAACCTTTCACCCAACACTGCAAGCTCACCACTAAACCATATCCCTGAACATGCCATTAAATGCCTCCAGGGATGGAGACTCCACCACTGCCCTGGGCGGCCTGTTCCAGGCTTTGATAACCGTTTCAGTGAAGAAATGTTTCCTAATATCCAGCCTAAACCTCCCCTGGTGCAGCTTGCATCCATTCCCTCTGGTCCTGTCACACAACGCCGGGGAGAATAGGCTATCCCCCTCCTTGCTCCAACCTCCTTTCAGGTAGGTAGTTGTAGAGAGTGATAAAGTCTCCCTTCGGCCTCCTCCAGACTAAACAGCCTCAGCTCCCTCAGCCTCTTCTCATAGGACTTGTGCTCTAGGCCCTTCACAAGCCTTGTTGACCTTTTCTGGACACTCTTCCAACACTTCTGTGTCTTTCTAGTGAGGGACCCAGAACTGAACACAGTATTCACGGTGTGGCCTCACCAGTGCTGAGTACAGGGGGATGATCACCTCCCTATTTCTGCTGGCCACAGTGTTTCTAATATAAGCCAGGATGCCATTGGCCTTCTGGGCCACCTGCGCACACTGCTCACTCATATTTAGTTGACTGTCAATCAATATCCCCAGATCTCTTTTCAGCTTGCAGCTTTCCAACCACATATCCCCAAGTCTGTAGCTTACCATGGGGTTGTTATGACGCAAGTGCAGGACCCGGCACTTGGCCTTGTTGAACCCCATGCAGTTAACCTTGGTCCACTGACATAATATGTCTAGGTCCCTCTGTAAAGCTTCTCTACCCTCTAGCAGATCGACACACCCACCTAGCTTGGTGTCTTCTGCAAATTTACTGAGGGTACACTCAGCCCCCTCATCCAGATTATTAATGAAGATATTAAAGAGAACAGTACTGAACCGTGGGGAGCACCACTTGTGACCAGATGCCAGCCAGATTTAGCTCCAGGGCAGCTATTCCTGACTCCCAGTGCTGTTTCTTGCTTTCAGTAGGATCCACTTGTGGTCTCTCTTGTCTTCAGAATTAAATAACTCAATATACTAATGCTGATGTGGCCAGAATCGGTTGCTTCTTCCAAAGTAATTGTGCTTTTAAATGGATAAAGTCCCCCCAGTCTTCTGGTTCCTGGTCTTCTTCCCGATCTGTGGCCTTAGGGTTCTCGGTGTCTGGGTCTGAGGTGTTTATTTGAGCCGGTGGGGTGCAGACTGTGACTGACATTGCCACTTCTCTGGCATAGGGTAGCTGGAGGGATGATGGAAACATACTTGTTGCTTTATCCAAAGAAAAGGAATCCTTTCTGTGGACCTTAAGCAAAGGCCTCAAGGGCAGATTTTTTTCTTGCTTTGAGACTAAGTAGAAGATCTTAAAAAAAAAAAAAAAAAAAATCAACCACACTTCTCCCCAGTCTTTCTCCCTACAGTATATTTTATAATTCTTGGTCTATTGTTCCATAATGAAAAAGTACCTGGCACAGCCCAGTGCATAATTTATTATTATTGTACATAAGGAAGGGCTCCAGGTGCCTCATAGTATGTTTCCCAGGGCAGTGTCACCATTTCCTTCTGACAGCTGCTGTGGTAGTCCCGACAGGATTATACCACACGGCAGCGTGGACATTTTGCTGTACTTAAGACCAAAGTGAAACGCTGCTTTGGGAGCAGCCACCTTCCTACAGACACCAGATCTGGCAGCCCCTCTGGCGTGTTGGACAGTTGAAGGTCCTGTGACAACAGAACCCACCAGGTTCTTTCCATTGGTGTTTCGCCAGGCTTGGCATTTGACTGCAATTATGAGCGATGTGTTAAATAATTCTCTCTGTTGAGAAACTGCCTGAACCCCAGTTTGGGAGGGAAGCTGACATCTAACACTAGTGCTGTGCTTTCTTCTCTGAGCAGAGCTGGCACAAGCACAGTGAGCTCCTCGCTGTGCCCGTGCAGCCACAGGCTCTTACATCAGCACATGGTGCTTGCCCAGGCACAGATTTAAGTACTTTTACCACAGTTGATGTGCTCCCAAGGCTTGGGTGGTTTTAATTCTGTTTATGGCTATTCCTACAAAAGGTATTTCCATTCATCAGGGATAATAAATATTAGAGGTCAATGGTGGATTTTGGAGATTTTTAGAGACTTCATTCTCAGGTCTTTACTGCTGGGAGTCTCCTGTCTGAGGGAACTAATCTTAATCTGATTGCAATTTCTTGCACCTGAAGCCTAACCTACTTTAACCAGTCTTCGTAGTGGAAGTATTTATAGAAGCTGTGGCAAGTGCTGTTGGATGTACTATAAATTATGTATTGCAAGTTGCATAGGTCTGTGTTTGCTGGTGTGGGGAGTATCTGTGCAGCTGTAAGCCACCTCCCAGCCTTAGATCACCCAGATGTCTTGCTAATGTTGTGCTTAATGTTTTACTGCATAGGGGCTTCATGTAGGCACTGGCCAGTAACCCTTCCAGAGTCCTGGCTGATCTGGGCTTGTGTGGTTTTGTGCTCCCTAAGCGGAAGCACATTATGGGTAAATAACTCTTTCTAATGAGGTGACTCCTGCAGTGCAAAATTGTCATCTCAGATTTGAATGCTGACTCTTGGATTGTGCTAAATTGAAGGTTTCATGGAAGGGCAGTAATGTCAGTAACAGATGTACTGAAAATACTTGTAGCCTTGAAAGTGAGTTTCTGTAGTTACAATGTTTACATTATTAAAGCTAATAACTGAAATCCAGGCTGCTTCTTTTGTTCAGATGCCCCCAATATAACTGTGCTATATGCTGAAGGTCTTCATGTTTTCATTCAAAATTTGATGATTTTTTTCTTGAAAAATGGTTTGTCTTGAGGGCAAGGCTGGTAACTTTACTCCCAAATTACTTGTGCTGTGTTGGAGTACATTGATGAGCAAGGCTGGAAAGGAAGGAAATAGAACTACAAGATTGTAGGTTGGAAGGGTCTGTGGGAAGGCAGCGCTGTGCCTGCAATGAGGGAGGCAATGAGCTGTGGGTCCTGAGTGTGTCCAGGACATAAGCAGCTGCAGGGCTGCAGTTCTGAACATGGCTAAACGTTCTTCTGCTGTCTCTTGCTCAAAGCAAGCATTTGTTAGCAGACAAGATCTAACAATTTGGGTAGTAAAAGCTGTTGGAAGAGCAGGGAGATCTGTGGTGGTGGTTTGTTTTTTTTTTTTCCTGTCTCAGTTGAGAGTTGGCACTAGCTTTTCTTTGAGATGCTTTGGAAGGGATGAGACCTGATAGTTTTCTCTTAAGAAGATAACCTCAAACATCCCACTTCCTTTCTAGATGGAAGCAAATCATCCAGCCTGTCAGACAGCTGACATATTTGCATTCCCATTTTCTCCATCTTTCTGTTGATGTGTTTTAATTTTACGAGGGAGAGGTAAAAAGGTTGCAGAGTTCACTGCAAATCCTCTCTGGTCATCCTTCCTGCTGTTTACTGCCACAGTTCATTTTTGTGTGGTTGTATTTCGTTTTTTTCTGGTTTTACTAGAGTAAGGAAATAGAGCATGGACTTAGTTCCTGGGGTATTGCTACTCCACAAACAGCAGAGAGACTTCAGAATGTAACTCTAGAGGAATACTTTTGGACTGCACATTATCTGCTAGATAGCTGTTGCTTCTTGTGTGAAGACTGATTGGATGTGGATGTGGTAAAGGGGCCTCAAAAGGAGTGGTGAGAACCTAATTGCAGAGCCAAGTTCTTGAGTTAATCCTAGTGATGGATGGCAGCACATCAATGGCTATATACTTCACCTAACATCCATTCACTAGTGCAGCAAGAAACAGATAGGTGCTATGAGCCCAAGTAGTTCTTCTGTGGCCATTGTGCTGGTGGGTCTCCAGTGTGAGTTTGGCAAGGCTTCCCAGATGCTTTTCACTGGGTCCATTTTGTCTGTGGTCTGTGAAATGCCAAGGGATGTGCATTTGTGGAGGAGCAGGACACACGGAATCATGTCCTCCTGTACCTCAGTTTCAGGAGGTTAAAACAACACCATTTTAAAAACAGATTTGAGAATGAGATTACTATCATTTGAAGGCTGCAATGATTTGAAATAAGGATTACTGTCCGTATGGAGAAGATTTACCATCAGAAAGCTATTTTGGCTGTCGTTTTCTGCTCTGAGAGCAGTGTAACTTCAGATAGAATTTTGTTTAGATTCCCTCAAAACATAAGGAAATACTTTCCTTACCACTTCAGCTCTGCCAAAGCCAAGGCCATCCTGCATTCAAAGACAGTCTGGACTTGGTGTAACCATTAACATACAGCTGAACAAATCCACTAATCAAAATAGGGAAGACCCTATGTCAAGAAACTCCTTAGTTTCAGGTCTGGTTTAGAAGATGAACCTAGTTTATGAAAAAAAATGATATTCTAAAGTTAGTTTTGGTTTCTTGCAAATCATTACTTCCCCAGTCACTTTCTCAGTTCTCAGAGTAGATGTTATAGTGGATGATGATTAGAATTGTTTATTAAGTTAGCAAAACCTTTAAAGGATGCTTAAATTACATCAGGTGGATATTTCTGTAGCACGTTTTAGGACAATTTTGAGTACACAAACCTTTGTGGTGACAGGGGCATTACTGAATTTTAGAAACAGCATCAACCTCAAGACTCTTTATTAGAGCAGATCAGGGTGTCTGAATTAAATCTGTGCATAGCAAAATCACTAGCAAAACTCTCACATCTGAAGAGGCTCGTTTGGCTCCAGTTAGTTTTGAGTGATGTTTCTCCAAGGAATAGGTGAATGGAGCTGCCAGAAGTCTTTTTGGGATGAAGATCAAGATCCAGAGTACAAACCTGAAGTACTGGATTTTTGAAACACCGATGGAGAAGACATTTTGCTGTGACTCTTGCCAGACTTCTAATTCATTTGAGTGTCGTTTAACTTACGCATTTCCATGAGCCTTGCACTAAACGGAAATTCCCAGCATTTCTCAGGATGTCTGTTTCTTCCTGGTCATTTACCTTGTTCACTGCCTGAGCAAAACCAAACTGTCCAAGTTTGCTTCCCAGGGGCAAGTTATGCTTCTGTATTTGTTGGGTTTGTAGAAGACCCAGCTCCAGGTGGTGGGTCGACATAATCAAAGCTATTTTTAGAAACCTACTGAGATAGAAATAAAAAAAATGACATTTAACAGTGCTAAATAAATGTTCTGTCACAGTGTGAAAACAGGAGGAAACTGGAGGGGTGTACACAGGAGGTGTATGAAGTTTGCAAGTAGAAAGAATAGGAACAGATTTTAAGGAGATTTTCTGATAGGAGTTTTTAGTTGATTGTGTTGTTTTCACCGTTGGCCAATTCAAAGGCACATGCTCTTCTAAGTTGTATAAATGCTGATGTTAGAAAGAGAAAATCTGTATTATTGCCCTTGAAAGGGGAGTAGAGTTTCAGGCACATGAATAAAACACCATGAGAAGAATGATGAGTGCTGTAAATCCCTGGACCCAGTCAGAGAACAGAGTTTATGCTGCTGTATTGAGAAGAGTGAGCAAGGGGACTGTATGACTGGTACCTGCAGATACCTGCCCAGCACCACGACTGATGCCGGCCCAGACCTGGGGAGAGCAGGGGAAGGTTTCAGGCATATGCGTCTGGATGGTTAAGTGTTGTCATCCCCCCCGGTTTCTTGTCAGTTGTGAACTCAGTCTGTTTTCACTCTGTGTAAGAACAGAGAAGCTATCAGGCATGCAGTGAGAGGAGTTCTCGGAGGCTGGTCAGGCAATGGAGTGTTGTGGCTCTGTGCACTCAAAGAAGGTTCTGCCAGGAATCCTCTGGTTCTTCTGTGATGGCAGCCCTGCCTACAGCCTTATGATTTGGAGGAGCCTTGCAGGACTTCTCAAGAGACAGACATGATGTATGGATTGCTCTGCCTTCTGTTGACCAACAGTGTCGTTAGTGTTAGCTTTGAATAGATTTTTGCAATGAGGTGGTGAGACACTGGAACAGGTTTCCCAGAGAAGCTGTGGATGCCCCTGCCCTGGAAGTGTTCAAGGTCAGGTTGAATGGAGCTTTGAGCAACCTGGTGTCATGGACGTGTCCCTGTCCATGGTGAGGTCTTTGGACTAGATGATCTTTGAAGGTCCTTTCCAACCCAAACCATTCTGTGATTCTATGGGTGTTTCTGTTGGTCATACAAATGTCTGGTCTTTCAGAACACTGTAAATTGATGTTAGAGATGTGGAGGAGTGATTGCAGAAAGTGACAGACTCTCAGATTGGTTTTGCCACTTTTCTGGATTTGTTCAACTCCTCATTTGTTTCTGAGTTATGTATAAAGGGTGAAATGACCTCATTGGCTTCTTTTAATTGATTCTTCTGCAGTTCATTGGGCACATGTGCTAAAAATTGTCTTTATAAGAAAGTTTTGAAAGTGATAGCATTGTTCAAAGGTGGAACCCTGTCCCAAGAACTCAGTTTGTCAGACAAAATGGTTAATGGATGTTTTGGGCATTCCTTCTTTTGCTAATCTACTCTATTTCTGTAATTATTTTTCTTCCCCATAAGACAAAATAAGATGGTGCTACTAAAGGGAAAGTACCTTAGAGCAGACCAGCTTTCAGCAGCAGCAGTGGCACTTTTCCATGTTCTGGTGAAAAGTTCTATACTTGTACTCTTGAAAGGAACGAGCCATTCTTTGCTCACCTTGTTGCAGTGTGCTCAAGGTTTTTTAAAATAAGTATTTTATTGTTTGTCTGCTTGTAGTGCTGCAGCCTGGACCCCACTGTGCCAGCTCTTTTGGGTAACATACCCAAGTTAACACCCACTCTGCAGGGGTGTTAACCTCCGTGCTGCAGCAGTCCTCACCCCAACCACTTGTAGCTGGGCTGGGCTTCCTCACTTCCCCTCTTCACCATTATTAGTGATGAAAGGCCCGGTATCACTGACTGGGATCTTACGGAAATTTGCTGCTGAATTGTCACCAAAAGATGGTGAGGTGGTTTTTATTCTAGGTGATTGATGCAAAGATTTGGGTAATTGGTTTCACTCTGTTGCATTTTATGTGGTGTTTATGTGTAACACATCAGGTGATTTTTAGAAATTGGAATGTGTGCAGGTATTTCCAGATTATTGTATTGCAGCAGGATCAAAACTGAAAGTATTTATCAATAATTGAAAAGTAAAAGGTATGATAGAGGAAATAGGTGTTAATATCTATGTGGACGTCACAAACAGAGCAATTTGAGTTGTGCTGCAGAGCTCCACATGCTGGTAACACCAGCAGCAGGATCTGTGTCCTTCAGTGAGACCTCAAGACAGAAGTTAACCTGCCACTTGGCATCCAGCTGAGCTAGTTTGGGATGAGTGTGGATGGCTGTTTGTTCACCACAAGCTTTCCCACACCTTCCATTCTGCAGGGTGTATGCATTTCTTCTGAGTGCATCCTTAATTCTGAGGTTTGTTGGGTTGAGATGTACATTGCCACAATGATCTGTCTTAAAGGTCCTTTCCAACCTAAATGAGTCTGTGATTCAATTAGCAAGGTGAGGGTTGGTCAGTTCTCCCATGTAACAAGCAATGGGACAAGAGGAAACAGCCTCTAGTTGTGCCAGAGGAGGTTTAGGTTGGATATTAGGAAAAATGTATTCACCAACAGGGTTGTCAAGGCCTGGCCCAGGCTGCGCAGGGCAGTGGTGGAGTCAGTACCCCTGGAGGGATTGAAAAGATGTGTAGATGTGTCACTTAAGGATATGGTGGACCTGGCAATGTTGGGTTAATGATTGGACTTGATGACTTTAAAGGTCCCTTCCAACTTAAATGATTCTATGATCCTTGTTATATTTCATACCCTAAAATAGCTGTAATGTGGTTTGATCTATAACTAGGTTTTTTTCTCTCTTTGGTTGGTTGGTTGGTTTTCCTCTTGGAGTTACCCAGAACTCCTCTTTGTGCAGGGTAGAGGAACGCTGTAGAGCAGAATGGTGCCTTCTGGCTTTTCCCAGGAGGGCTGAGAGATGGTTGGAACTATGATATGTGCTTTAGGGTGCAGGCAAAGAAAGGTTTGTTGGAAGAATCCATGTATTGTGCCAGCTTGTGCCTCCTGGGATGAGCAGCAGTGAGTTGAGACACCTCACAGGAACCGTGAAGCCTGGGGGATTCAGTCACAGGCTTCTGGGAAGGTGGGGTGGAAGAGGCTCCCATCTTGGCATGTTTGACTGCAGAGGGGTGCAGGTTTCCTGCTGCCAAATGGGAATAAGAGAGGGTCTTCTGCAGCCCAGTGGGAGGGCTGGGCGGGGGCATACCCCTTCATAGTCCCTGATCCTGCTGTTGCTCAAGCAGGTCATCTCAACTTCAATGAAAAATACATAGCCAGTGGCTGGAGCAGTGACCAGGACTCTTCCCACCTACTGCTTATTTATTTTCTTTTTGCCCCATGCTTTCTCGGGTGGCTGCAGAGCAAAGCTTTCTCTCACCTGGTCACCCCTCTGATGGGCTGAATTGTGCTCTCCATTTGTTGACACCCTTGACAGAAGGACAGCAGGTCTCTGTCCTCTCTCAAACCTGATAATCTCCATTTGCTGTTAGGCTGAGGAGGGTCAGGAACCCTGTAATCCCTCCTACCACCGGAGTGTTACGTAAGACATCCCAAGGTGCCCTTTCCCCTCCTCAGTGTCATCCACCCTGGGTTTGATGGCATGGCCAGGCTGTGCTGAGCAGGTTGGGCCCCTTTGCTGCCACGGCTGAAGCCGACTCTGCCAGAACTGTTTAAAGGAATGGTTTTGCAGGGAGGATGTTCAGGGCCCTGGGGTGGAGGTGGCCCATGGCTGCTGCTAGCCCTGGCAGACAATGCTGGTACTTCAGCTGTCACAGGGGGTTTTGGACTCCTTGCTTTGGTGACTGACTTGGAACAAGATGGGGGAAGACCTCAGGGTGAGAACTGACTCCATTTCTCCATCCCTGTGTCCTAAACACAAGCAATGACTTGCTAATACTGTTGTGAAATCCTTTTCTTACAATATGTGATTATTTTTCTCTTTATTTCCAGATGCTCTTAATGTTCTGTTGCTGACAAAAAGTTTATGTTCGTTGTCTCCCAGGTAAACGCAAAGCGCTGAAGTTAAATTTTGCAAATCCACCTTTCAAGTCCACAGCAAGATTTACTCTAAATACTTCTGGAGTTCCTTTCCAAAATCCACACATGTGAGTATAATGCCAAACGCACAGCTAGTGGAACAAGGTTCATATTAATTAGCCAACATACCATGTTATTTTAAATGCAGTTTGATTACTTCAGTTATGTGTAGGTTGTTCAAATCTGTCAGTCTGAGTCAATGTAGATATTTTGGGATTTTAGGTTTTTGGGGTTTTTTTTTGTTTTGTTTTGGGGTTTTTTTTGGTTGGTTGTTGTTTTTTTTCCAGGATAGAAAAAAGGTTTAAGTGTAGCTGATAATGCAAGATGTGTCTATAGTTAATTTCCAGAGCTATTCACTGTCATTTTCCTGTCTCTTTATTCAGTGCTTACCACTTTTTGTTAGAGAGGAGTTCTTATTTTCATGTTACTTGTGAAAGACATAACTCTGATAGATTTTTTTTTTTTTAATTTGTTTTTTTTTTTTTTTTCCCAGCACTAAACTAAACAAAGGTTTGAGGTTTATTATTCTACCAACACAGACTTATCAGGGGATTACACAGTGATGAGTTCTCACTGAGTTTGCTAGACAGCTAGCTGCAGGGTACCCCATCTCAAGCTGGAATTCAAGTGTGGCACAGAGCTGTTCCTGACACTAGGAAATAACCATAACACATCACCACAGAAAACATTAGCTTACCTCAGATCCACTAATCTAGATGGATGGCTGATGCACCCACAGCCTATATGTGTAGCAGAACGCAGCTAGCATGCAAGGATGTCCCCAGTTTTTCCTCTCTAAGTTCCCCAGCAGCTCTCAAGAATTTTTGTCAGTGGCAAGTCTGAGAAACTACACCTGCAGCTTCCCCTGCTGCCTGGGCTCTCCAGGGTGTCCCTCATCACAAGCTGCTTATGCTTGGCTCTGCATGTCGCTGCCTCTCTCCTGGAGCTCAGTGCCTTCTATTTCCCCAGGATGTGCCCTCTGGATCTGTTCCTGTTTCTCATAGCTTCATTATCCTGGGGATTTTCAAGCAAGCCTTTTAGCAAGTTAGAAGCATGTTCCTGATGAGTTATTGACAGTGATTACAATAGTTAGAAATTTTATGGATTACTTTAGATGATTCTTCTTACCATCTCAAGTGGCTTTTCCAGTAAGTCCTCTCTCTTTTTCTCTCTTTTCCTCTCTGAAATAAGAGTATTCTTACTGGCTATAGAGCTAGTGTTTGTATATTCACTTTTTGTGTCTCATCATACCATCAAACCCTTGTAAGAGTTTTCTGTAGAACCCCGTCCGGGGTGCTTTCCTCTCTTAAACTTCCCTAGTCCATTAAATAAAGGACTTGATCTTAGCTAGCGAGTTCCCACCGTAAGCCATCTACAGGGATTTGATGTTTCTGTGTTTATCTATGTGGATTTCAGTCTTCAGATTCACTGATAATCACAGTGGCTCCTGTCTAGCCTAGAAGACCTTTTGTTGTTAGTCAGTGACATCTTAAGTATCATGTTTGTGCAAGTGGCTGTCAACACTATCTGTAAAGAAAGTGCTGCTCTGTCTCTGTGGCAGCTGCAGTTGTTGGCAGGGGTTGGATGCTGGGTTGGTTAATGGTATAACTGGTTCTGAGGGCTTGGAAGTGTTCTGGGTTGGATATGATAGCTGTGTTCAGGTGTCAGAACTGGTGGTGATGTGTCTGTGCTAAAGCTTTCTCAGGAGGCTGCAAGCTGTAGTAGCCATTTCTGTTTGAAAGAAATGGGTGCTGTTGGTTGGATCGCTCTTGTTGTGTTGAGGTTGACTAAGCTTGGATTAGCTAATTCATCCTCATGTCCTTTGTGTTGCCTGTAGTGGATGCTGTTCCTCAAAAGCAATGTTCCCATCTCCTGGTTGTACGCTTCTCTCAAGTGTTTGTCTTACAGCTGGTGCATTGTGGTGATGTGTCTGCATCTCTCACCTGCTTCCCAGAGAGGCTGGAATGATTTTTCCTCTGTTGTATAGAACCTTCCTAGACTTCAGATTTGAACTGAATATTTCAGACCTCCTTGCCCAGATCCAAGTGTGTTTCCATTCACTGAGTTGCTTATCTTCCCCAGCCTGATGGAGCAGAAGAGCTTCCATGCCCTCCTGAGATGATTGCTGGCTTAACACTGATGGGGATATCCCAGTGCAGACCATGTTGTTCCAGATGGGTGGATCTGAAGATACAGAGAGGTCAATTTCTCACGTGAAATTTGCATTTCTGTGACTTAGATCCACCAATCTGGAGATGTCCCATTGCTCCTGTCTCCAGGAGGGCAGAGAGTCCTGTTGTCAAATGCGTGTTGCCTGCACCAAGCTCTGTCTGGGGCACACCAGGAGCAGCCAGCAGTGACCTGCAGCTGCTGTTCAATGTAAATTGCCTATTAGTTGTATTTTGCTTGATTAACAGGTTTTGGTCGGGGAACTGATCAGGCTGGATTGGTGGATGTTCAGGTAAGAGTGTGGTTTCTTACTATGTAGACAGAAAGCAAAGGAGCAAATGGGGCTCCTCATGCGTATGCGTATGTTGGGAGGGAGGAAACCTCTGTGTAAACTGCATTACCAGAACAAGGACACTGCTGCTGAGGAGGGAAGGCACATTGTGCCAGAGGTGGCCTTGGAAATTCCAGGATATTGGGGGAGTAGCCATGCTTCTTCTCAGTGCTGAGGCTCCATACCCCAATAAAATGGCTGTGGAGGCCAAGTACTCTGTCAAGGTGTGAGTTTGGCTTTCTCATTTTAGGGTTTGGTTCTCTGTCTGAGAGATCTCAGGAGTGTTGGAAAAGAAGTTGGGGAATGTGGATAAAACCATTCTGGGAATCCCCATAAGACAGGGGTGGAGTCTAGCTGTGGTGAGCAGGGGTGATGCACACACAGGCTGGGGTGGGTCTCTGTGGTTTCCACAGGGAGATTTCCAGTGATCTGTGTGTGATTTCTGACCCCATTCATTCAGGCGAGTTCCTTGGGTTTAATGGCATGTTATCTGGAGGAATGATTTCAAAGACCATGGAATCTCAATTGCAAAGCGTGATGTTATTAAGACTCTGACCAGCGCTTCCTAGTTGCCTTGCATGCTGTAGACAAAACACTCTCTGCAACTCATTGAGCATCACACCCACTGTGCTCCTTCCTGGAGGCTGTTCCCAGAGCTTCACTGCTCATGGATAGAGCCTTTTGTTAATATATAGGCTGTGCCCTGGAATGCTATTTCCAGGGGAAGAAAGCACAGACTAAACACTACTGAATAGAGAAAGTTGGGACATGGGTTCACAAATCTTTTTCCTGCCTCTCCTTGTCTTTCCTTTCTCATCTGCAGTGGTTTTGAGCCATGTCTTATGGTTTTGGTCTCAGGTTGGGGCTGCATCCCTCCAGGATATCTGAGTGTGCTGCTGTGGGTGCGTGGGGAGCGCAGGAGGTGGGTGCTAGGGCAGGATACGGAGCAACACTTAGTATCACACAACCACGTGCAGGAGCAGGAGGAGCCAGTGAGTGGTCAGAACCTTTGAGCTTTGCTGTGCTATGTGGTGGCCTTGGAGTTGAGAGCTGGTGAGGACTGCAATGGCCTAGTGGCAATGGTTGGCATGGCCCTGCTGCTCCTGTCCCTGCCTAGCTCATGGCACCTTGAGTACCTTCCCCAGGACACCTCCCTTCTTCAGCCTTCGCAGCACATCCACTGCCATCTGTGTTGGGATGTCTTGAATGAGGTTGACTTTGTCACAGATGAGCAGGAAAACAAGCGAGCAGGAGACAGAGCAGGGGCTACAGCTACTCAGACTGGAGCCAGTGTCAAACCCTCTTACACCTTCAGTGCTACTATTTGCCCTAAATATTTTCTGAATTAGAAGACGTGTCAAAATCGGGGGGCTTTGAAGTGACCTTTACATAGGAGACTGACTCAGGGTGGCTTTGAATGAGATTAGAGACTGGAGGTACTTTTCTAGTTGCTAGAATTTGTGCTCTGAGTCCCTGAGATGTCCTCTTCTGGTGACACTGAGGGCAGAGACATCCCTTACTGCAGCTAAAAGCCACTGTGAATGGCTTTCCTGTACAGGTCCTTTGGGGGCAGTGTGCAGAGCCCCAGGGCAACATGTTGAGAAGCAGGGAGTGATGCAGGGCATTGGAAGGAAGATCTGTGGCTCTGTGACTGTGTGACTGATGGAGCTGTGAAGGATGGGCATCTTGTTTGGTTCAGCCAACTGCTACCACCAAATATACTTCATAAGTGCGAAGAGGGATTTTATCTGGGTATGGTGTTGTACCCAGCCTGTCTGCAGGGTCTCTAGCACAGTGATCTATGTCATTTTACATGTCACCTATACAGGGTGAAGGCAGAATAAAGCCTGAATCACAGAGAGTAGTTGGGGAGTAAAATTCTTACTTAGAAGGATGCAGGCTGAAGAAGATATGTGTTTTACTGACAGGTGATGCGTCAGTCCAGGGAAGCATATGCTCCTGCCTGCGCCTGTCCTGGTCAGCATGGCTGTGTGGTTGCTGTGCTCTGCAGGCTGGGTAACTGGGGAGGTTGTGGAGAGCTCTCCATTCAGACCACAGTTCTCATTAGTTCAGACCATTTCTGACTCAGACCAGATTAACAAATGCTAACTTTATTTTCCCTGTAACAGACACTGAAGAGGCTGTCGGACTTCAGACGTGGTTAGGGTGAGCCCTTAAAGTTCTGACCCAGTCTTTTTCAGTTGCTATTTCCAATCGACTGAAAACCATCTCACCTTTTACCTCATCTGTTCTGTGTCCAGGTAGGATTTAGGCCACAAACAAAATTAGCTTATTCAATTATCTATGCATAAGCTCTGTAGACCTACTTGCAGCTGGTGGCCCTTGCTGAAAGTAGTTTCAAGTAACACTAACATGGGAATGATGTGGTGAGATGTGACTGCATAGGTGTGCAGTGCTGGCCACCACTAGCATCTGTTGAAACAAGTTTTTTGGCTGGCTGTAGATGAGTTTTTTGGTTTTCTGGAAAGCGTTATGCTCTTCTGGTGCAGCGGTGCCTTGAGTTTGGCGTCAGACTACAGGATTTAGATCTACCTGCTAAAGAATCAGCATGCATAAAGAATTTTGACAGCTGGTTCACAGTACATTGCTGCATGAGTATTCTGTCTGCTGTCTGGAAAGTCTCTGGACTGTCAGAGGTGCCACCTTTCTAGAACTTGGACACCAGAACATTGCAGTCTTACCTGGAAAGGTGTGAAAATGAAACCTCTTTTCAAAGAGCTCACAAACACAGCTTCTGAACTGTTTGTTGGACTCTGTAGCCTCCCTGTAACGTGTGAGTGTCTTCATGGATTCATTGTCACTTAAGTCTCCAGAGGTGCCCCATGTGGACCTTCTTCTCCTTGTGACACCTGGGACAGTCAGAAGGTTTCCAGATAGATACCCCAAGAGTGTGCTGGAAGTTGTTTGTTTAGTAGACCTTTGGGGTTGGATTCCTCAGAAGTGAACAGAGGCCCCCTTGCATGTCAGACTCTACTGATTCCTTTTTCTCTGTATAGTTCAGGGATTGCCATTATTCCTGTAAAGGACTTTTCTTTCTGTCTTAAAGTCTCTCGGAAGTGTCAACTTATCTTTTAATCTCCTCTTGCACTTTTCTAAACCTTTCTGGCATCTGGTTTCAAGCTCTCTAGCTGCATAGCTTACAGCTGGTCGAGGACAATAGGAAATAACCCATGAGAGTTGCTACCATTTGCCTAAAATATTAAAATCCAAAGTGGAACATTGGCACCATCACAGTTACTTATGTGAATTTTCCTGTAAATATTTCTCTATCTGTTCCCCATTTCTATCACAGTCTTTTCACATCTTTATTGTTACTGATTTCTGATCCCTTCCCATCATGGTACCTTACCATCACAGGGTGTGATACCTGGAAGCCTTAGAGATGGGTTTCAGTGTAAAAGGTACCAGTTAAGAACTGCAGGTTTTTTTCTGTGACTGTTCTGCAATGTTTCAATTGTTTCTTGGCCCTTTGTCTAAGATCAAGTGAACCGTAGTAATCACTGGGAAACTTCCTTGTGTTTTCAAATAAGCACAAGTAAAATGGATACTTCCAAGGAGTCGACAAGTAATACCTTTAAATGTTTGAGTGAGCCTGTGGGAAACGATTTCACTTTTAGTACAAACATTGTTTTTTAACTGCTAGGGCAATGGCATTTTTTTCAGGAGCTTTCCTGACAAATTGATGAGTTTTGTCTTGTATTTAAACTTCCTGTTTCTTCCAGAAGTTTACAGGTTCATTTGGCCAGTCATCTCTGTGGCCTAGGTGACAAAGGGGTGATATGGTTTGTAAAACACCCATGCTCAGGATCTCAGACCTCAAGTCACCTTTTCAGAGAAGGTGCTACTAAAGTAAGGGTGAGATTTTGACTGAACATGCTACATTAAGGTCTTATTTTTCTTACCTTCTAAGTTTTGGTATTTCTCTAAGGTGCTAATCCTGTTCTGCAGAGGAGGTTTTTTGGTATCTACTGCTTCCCAAATAAGTTTTCTGTACCAATTTCCAGGTCCCTTGGAGCATCAGTGCCCTTATAGGGGCACAAAACCCTTTATGCAAGGGTTTTGATATCTTAGCACTCTGCTTCTGAGTTTAGGCCTTTCATATCTGGAACTAAAGTTTGGAGCTTGTATATCTCCATTAAGATAATTCACATGGATTTTTCAGAGGTGCTGATCCCCTGGCTTCCTGACACACTGTTGGGATCTATGGCTCCTCAGAATTGCTGGAAACCTAATTCCCTACCTTTGGCTTCCTAAATCCAGTACAACTCAATGTTATATTGTAATCTGCTTCCCATGTGTCTGAGTGCTTCACACATACCAAGTGATTTAGCTTTGCAAACGTAAAGGCTTGCATAAAGCTCTGTTTTGCAGATGGGAAGCCGATGCATGCTCTAATTTGGAAGAGGTAAAGGTTAGGCGAGAAGCTTGTGGTGGGGTAGAGAGTTCAACAGGGATCTCCTGGTAATCTGTGGTCTGCAGGTTAGCTCTGTGTTACCTGTCCTGTCACTGGCACAGTTAGGAGTTGTTGTCCTATTGTGTGCACACAGTCATGGTGCACACGGTGCACTTTGACCTTGCAGCCATCACACTCTGGGGTGCAATAAGGGAGGCCCGTCCCTTCTGCGGTGGGGAAGAGTGACTGATGGGTCAGAGGCTGTCAGAAGCACCAAGCACCTGCTTGGTCCAGCAATACCTGCCCAGACAGGGACACCAGCCTGTGTGGTGGAAGTGGAGGAAGAGCCCATGGTGATAAGGGTGTGTTACTTGGAGGCAGGTGAGGCTGGAGGCTTCTGCCTCTGCCCAG
This sequence comes from Todiramphus chloris collaris, assembly GCA_025345505.1. Lineage (NCBI taxonomy): Eukaryota > Metazoa > Chordata > Aves > Coraciiformes > Alcedinidae > Todiramphus > Todiramphus chloris. The sequence goes on along the minus strand of JANVCC010000042.1, from coordinate 4,844,956 downwards.
AGCCTCCAGTGGCACCCCCTGCCTCTGTGGGCCGCTACAGGGACACTGCTGTCCTCAGTCACTTGCAGGCCCGGATAGTTGGCACACAGACTTCTGAGACATTCTGAGGTATGGCTGTGCCATGTTTCCTAATTCAAGGTGTGATACCTGATGCTCCTGCTACCTCCTCAAGCCTGTTTTCACTGGTGTGTTTTGTGAGGGAAGGTGGGATGGGGTAGAGGCAGATCTGCCATCTTGTGTTGCCTGTGAAGGTGTTTTTAGTGATTCTGTCTATGGTTTTCCTCCTCCAGAGATACTGAGTTGGTGTCTGAGGAGAGTCTCTGAAGAGTAGTAGTTTTGAGTTGAATACCATAATATTTTTCCTGCTGAGGTGATGGTGTGTGGCAGGAGGTAAAGCATTTTGGTTTGATGGAAATTGGAAAATTATCAGGTAGGCCAATGAGGTGAAAATGTTATTTTTCAAACTGAAGCTAACTTCATTCACTATCAAATTAACATCAGTGTGGCTGTGTGTTTGGATGCAGAATGGCCGTATAGAAGAACAAAGCTGTGTGATACCTGTGCTGGATAGATGTATCCTGTAGACTTTCCTTCTAGTGACTGGCTTTTAGTGAGATTTTCTCCCTGCTCTTTATCTAGTAACAAGACTCCATGGGTGGTCTGTGGCTGGCCAGATCCTTCCTTGAGACACATAATTTGAGAGTCATCATACTTCACTCCATCCATGCCCATGGCAAAAGTGAGGTGCCTACAAATTGCTCAGGACCAAGCTTCTGCTTTGAGGGTACCTGTTATACTTCAGAGCCTAGAGGAGAGCCAGGGGGTGACTCTGCATTTCTTGCTTAGTCAGCTTGGTTTAAAAAGCCCAGGTTTATAAACGTGAGTTCAAGGTCAATGCTTTAGTAGTAATTTGCATGGTTTAATGAGAAAGATGTTTTGAGCAACATCTGTCGTCCTGACCATTGGAAAGTTGGAAATTTCTTCCAAGTTTCCTTGCTGTGTTTGAGATGGGGGATGGTGCTGCTTTTGGATGAAAGCAGTTCAGGGTTTCAGAGTGCGAAGGGTTTGGTTTAGTTCAAGAATTTCGGTTTCATTTAATTCTGCTGCTTGTGTCCTGAGAGGCAGCACTGTGTCTAGCAGCAGAAGGGCTGTGGGGTCAGCATTCAGTAGACCCTGGAGATCTCAGACCCACAGCCCCCTTCACACATCAGGAGGGACATGCCTGGTCCTGGCATAGCTATGTAATGCACATGAAGGTGTGACCAGCACAATGCTTATTTAAGAGAAATGAAAGTAGGTTAAGTAGTTTCAGAGCTGGTATCAGGTCTTCTGTTGCCTTCATAGTGTTGTGGTAACAGAAACACAATTTTCTCTCCACCTTCCCTTTCCCTTATTTCTAGGTGCTGCATCCTCCAGCAAGGATATCAGTGGATGTGCTTACACAGAAACTGCTTGTAAATCTTGGTGTGTGGAGATCTCAAAAGCATAGAGGACACCAAAATCATCTTCTCTGGAAAGTTAGAGAGAAAATGAGAGACCACAGCTCCAGACATGTTGGGCTTTTCAATAACATTTGAATCTGTTGGTGTATTTTTTCAGACTATATTAAGACCTATGTGTCTGTGCTTTACCACTTTGGTAAATTCTGTAAGCCATTCTAAAACTCATGTTTCATACTTTATAGGGAAGGTGTGGTGCGTCGCTATCTCTGAGCCTTCAAATGGCCTGATTATCTCTGTTCAACAGTAATTTTTCTTGATTAAGAAGTTCAGGTGAGATCCAGAATTCCATTTGGAAACTGGCAGTTGCCAAAATTTCTCCCTTCCTCCCTTTAGTGCTGAGCAGTCTTTGGGACTTGAGCTTTTCTATCAAAAATCTCCTGTGACACCCATGTGTTATTTGTGTCGCAAGGTGGCCAAGGGGTCTGTTGAGGTGTGCACATCACTGCTGTCCTGCTAAGAGGGGAAATTAAGCATGCCTGTATCTGAGCTCACCAGTTTGTAAGGTGTGCTCTGTAAACATATCGGATGGTAGTGATTTCAGGTAAAATTTATTCAGGGAGCAGGAGATGCTGTTGCTCATCATTAGATAACATGAGAGCATGGACTGCCCTCTCGGCCTTTCTCCTTTAGCTTCTTTTCTTTTAGACCCATAAATCTGTCTCTCTGAGCTGGGGATCAATCCAGGGTCAGCTGGGGCAATACATGTACCATCCTGTATGTCTCGGGGACCAGTGTCCTGGAACATGGATGAAGTCCTGAAGCTGAAGGAGCCACATTCCCTCCTTCTTGGGTAAATACAGTAACTGCTGGCTTAATATGCAAAACCTGCTGTTGTTTGGAGAGGGAAGTGGGATGAAGCAGATTACTATATGTAAAATCCCTGAATATATGTGTGTGCAAACACATGTTTGGTGTCTACCCAATTTTTGGATAAATATGTTGTTCAGTAATTATTGATAAGTAACAAAGCAGGATGTCACTTACACACCGATCCGAGCTTGGTGCCTGTATATAGGAGTTGTCTCTGCTATGTTGTACAGATGTCATATCTGGTTTCTGACCCTAAGTGCTGTCACTGTTGGACTCCAATTAATCTGAGATGGTCAGGCATAGACACTTTTTTTTTTCTGCTTGTGTGACATGCAGAAAGGTCAGAAAGGATTTTATATTTGGACCACCACTATTGATATCTATGACTTGAGTTGGACTTGAACTCTGTTTCTGGATGTGGAGCTTGCAAACTACCTTCCTGCAGGAAACCCCAATAAACAATGGTCATTGGTAGCAGTAGGAATAAACTTTGCTCATGGCTGTTTTCTGTACTTGACATCACTCTGTGTTTCATCAGGAGAACATCCTTTATCTCTTTGGACATTAATCACCACCTTGTAGTAAAATATCTTGCACTTTACCCTGGCTTTGGAGAAACGAGACAACTCTTCTTCCTTGTAGGTTCAAACTGAAGGAATCAATCATCCCTTTTGTCTTATGCACATATCAAGAAATGGAGAAGACAGGAGAGCCTGCAGATTCAGAGACTGCTTCAATTCCACAGGTTGTTGCCAAAAGCTTCATCCTTTGCATAAATGAGTGACTTTCAGAATGTACCTTGGAGGACATCTGGACTGAATGAACAGGATGCACCCAGGAAAAACCACCCTGTGTACAAAGAGCTCATGCAAATGACATTGTGGTGGATTAGATGGACATGATGGAGGCAGGGGTTTACCTCAGGGACTGAATTGGTTTTGCCATTCTGCTTGTTGGAGGAACTGACTTCTGAAAAGGTCTTAGATTAGCCAGTTTCATGGTATATTATATCAGTTAAAACTACCAACATCATCTTCGAAATTCAGGTGGATATTCTTGCCTCTCATTGTGAAATTCCCTCCATTTTGGGAGACCTCAGGAAAGAGAACAAATGGCCAATCCAGTCTACATTGGATTATGGCAACCCTGAATGGTCTTCTCTTTGAACCTGTTTTAATTCTCTTCTTTGTATAAATACTTCAAGTAATTCTGGATGAGCAGTTGGTCCTTCATGCTCAATGTAACTGAAGCCTTTGCAGAGACAAGCATAGATCTGTTGAAGGTGATTGTTTCAAGTATCTCTTGCTACAACAGTGTGAAGGTGGTTGTCCCCTCTGAGAAGTATTAGGGCTTCTCTATAATTCATCTGGATTTTTTTGTCTCTCTGATATTATAGGTGGATATTTCATACCTAGTGAAAGATAGGAAAGGTGATTCTCTGGGACCATTGGCCTAACCACTTACAGCATCATTCATTTTATGTAAGGATTTTTACAGACCTTACAGAAAATCTCCTCTTGGCTCCTGAGAGTCAGTGGAGAAAATGGTGCTTCACGCAGCCATCTCAGAGGAGACCAACCTGTAAAATCTCACCATACTTCTAGACCATGGATCATGGGGACTTGGAACAGGCAGTTGCTTTCACTGGCAGGTTATGTCTTAGAGAAGGGGCATTTCAAAAATACAAGCCATATTTGGTTTACTTAGTCTTCTTACAAGCTCTCTTGTGGTCACCATGTTTATGATGGTGGCATCTCTCAGAAAAAGCTGTCTCTGTCTTGCAGTTAGGTGACTTCTTTGTCTCCCATCTGTTCTTGTCTGCCACAGAAAGAAATACACTGCTATGTACATTCTTGCTGCTGGATTTTGGGTTATATCAGGCTATGATGCAACCCAAAGTTTTTTCTGTATCCCAAATAGGAAATACATTCCAAAGGAGAAGTTGGAGAGCTTGCAGATTTTCTAGAATAGGGTTGGAATTTTTTGACGTACAGAAATTTAAATTAGAAAAATTGCTTGTTAGTCATTGAAACAAAACTATTTTGTTTAGTTGAAATAACAGTGCTCATTAGCTACCTCTCTCAAGTGTTTCCAACAAGAAGCAAAGCAAAACCCTGAGTTTGAGTTGCTGACCATTTGTACACAGCTGCATTGGTTATTTGTACAAGGCCCAGAATGCTTGATTTCCTGTAGCCTCCACAAGGAACTCAGCAGGAGCCAGCCTTGTCTGAGCTATTCAGACCATTCTGAAATAACAGGTCCTTGTATTGGGAAAGGAGATTTCCAAAACTGGGCAGCTTGAGGGGCTCAGAGATCCAGAATCTGATTTTTGTTCCTAGAGAAGTCTTGTCATACAGAGTGGTGATTAACCTTCATTTATCTGTCAGTTGTGTGGCCCTGGAGGTAATAAGAAAGGATGAAGTTGTTCAAGTAATGCAAAATTACTCATTAAGGGAGGAGTAAGATGACTGACAAGCCCACCTGGGAGAGACCACCAGTCCTAGATTGGTGGATTCAGGATGGAAGGTAGATTTTTCTTAAAACAACCCCAACTTTTTTAGTAAATCTGCTTTAGAGATCACAAGTAAAGCAGAGCAGTGATGTTTAATGGGCCTTGAGGAAACAGCCTGTCACTAACACAGAGGTATTTGGTTTGTAAGGTAAATGCAATTGTTCATGTTTCTAATTGTAGTAATAATAAAGTTGGAAATAATAATTGCCATTGCTGTAAGAAAATAAATTGCTTCATATTTAATATGTTAAAATAGAGTCCAAATCATGAGATACTTCATTGCTTCCAGTCAGGGGAGGTTGCTTAGATGAAATTTGGAAGAAAAATATACATCTCACGGATTTCTTATGCTTAAGCACTCCGTGGGTAGTGTGAGTAGATGAGTATTGTGTTGTACCTTATTGTGTCATGTGATAACAGCACCCTGTTTTCCTGTCATTTTCACAACTTTTCCTGCCTGAAGTGATACACAAGCAATCCTGGGTAGTAATCACATTGTCCCGTTCAGTTTCAAAAGGAGAGAAGCGGACTTCATCCAGAAACTTTCCAGCAGGCTCCAGTAAGCTTAACTGTCTGTTAGCAATTGTCAAATATTTTCCATACCCACAAAAATGGCATCTGTTAAAGCAATGGAATTTGTCTCAGAAATAGCATCATTCCATTGATTGATTGTTCTATAATGATGTTGCATCTTGGTATCATTTTGCAAGCTATTTGAAGTATGGGTTCCGTTCTTATGTTGATTCCTATGGATGTGCTCCTGTCTCTGTTTCCTGTTCTTTCTCAGGTAGCTGGCCATGGCTCAGGAGATGTAACATTTCAGAAAAGAAGTCAGTATTTTCAGAAGGGTTATTTAAATTAATTAGCTTGGTTTTCCCAGGTGTTACTCTGAAATGCTTGAATCCAGTGTAAGCTTTGAATGCCCAGCCGTGGTCGGTTCAATGAATGTGCTGCAGTCTGGCTCATGTCCAAATGAAAATGAGTTTCAGATTAATGTGCTCAGTTAAATATCACACAGGTTTCACCACAATAAATTCAGAGGTTTCTTAAGTGTGAAGGACAGGTTTAATCAAACCCTCATGCCTCAGTAGTTTCCCAGGGGAGCTTAATACGAAATACTGACATTTTAAAAGCCTCAGACAAACCCCATTGAAGTCAGGGAGGATTTGCAGCCTTGAGAGAGTGTGCTGGACTGAGTCTTGAGGGCTGTGGAAATTATTAAATACAACTAAACCTCAGGACAGTTTACATGGGTCAAAACAAAACCAATTTAGTTTTGCCTCTCTTGCAAGTGCACTGTTGCCTGACAGATTATTAGAAGCAGAAATTTCTTCTCACGTGAATCCAGAAGATTTGTGAAAGCACCAACATTTTCAGACCTCTAGGAAAAAAAGAAAAGGAGCATGTCTTTTGGAGACGTTCTCCAGTGAAATTTAAGCTAGGGTTTCTGGTTTATCAACATTGGCCTGCAGGATCTGAAAGCTGTTTTGTTGAGGCATTGAGAAAGATGCATTACAAACTCTCTAGGCTCTGTGGAAGACTTGGTAGAAATATGTTAGCCAAAGTCACAAGCCATGTTTTCACTCTGAAGTTACAAACAATGCACAGTGTTTTTGAAACCCTGCAGTTTGCATGGAAAGTTTTTTGTTAGGATTTATGTTTTAGCATTCCTTTGGCTAATTGACCACAAATGAATTTCTAAAATCCCATTGTGTTGAGCTGCTTTTTTACCAAACTTGTGGAGAAGTAGGGTATATACTTATTAACTGTAGTGTAAATAGGAGTTTTAATAAGAGACTTCCTAGAAGAACCCAGCACTAATTAGGCTTGTCAAACACAGCTGGTTTGCTTGGATCTTTTTGACTGCAGATTTGTTTATTCGTGTCAGCTGTAATGTTGAATACCTCAAATTCTGGGCTTCTTTGAGAACTCTTAATGAAGTAAAACAAAGAGGAGATAGGTAGCTACCTACAACATCTTTCTGGCCTTGATTCATGTCTGATAACTTTCAAATTTGCTTAAAAAATGCACCAACTTTTCTCTGCTTCTCCCCATGGTCCTTCTTTTTCATGACAAGGAAATGCTTGTTTTTAAAAGCTTTGGCATCCCCGCAGTTCAGTGCTAACAGCAGGGCTTGGGGAACTGGAGCAGCCTGTCCCAAGAGCTTCCCAATTCCCCTCGGTTCACCCCAGGAGGTTTTGTGGGCCTCCTTCCTGCATGGGTCTAGCTCGCCAAGCTTGCAATGAGCAACCTCCCGTCCTGACTGCGTGACCCTGTCCTTGGCCCAGCTGCAGTGCCTGGTGTCAGCCATCCGCCTGCCTCCTGCCAAGCTGAACCCACAAACGTTTTCATTTCTGACAATGAGCAACTGTTTGGAGGAGCTGTTGTCTTCCTTGGTGCTCCTAATCCCTGGGATAAGTGCTGTGACAAGCATAGTAACCATCTGCAGTAAGACCGACACATTGGTGTCTTTCAAGTGCAGTAGTCACAATGACCTGAGCTTATAATCTTTTTCTTGCTTTTTGCTTTTAAAATTTTTCAAAAGCAGGACAAGGAGTTGGAAGCTTGAGTCCTGAACAAGTCATGAGGAGCTATAGTCCCTAAGGTCCATTTGAAAATACTAATTTTAACTGTTTGAGGAGTATCTAGGCCCTCATTATTTTGTTTTTTAAATCATACGTTAAGTCCCACAAGTCCATCTTAACACATCCTGATCATTTGGAGAATGTATCCCAAATTCTGCCCAATATTCCAAGACCTAGAGAGATTTGTATTGCACTGCTGCAAAAGGGAGTGGTAAGAGGAAGCATATGTCCAGTCATATGTGTGCACACTCTGATGGGCACTAAACACCAGCACTGACATTGGATTGGTTGCAGAAGCAGGAAGTGGGCATTAATTATTTTTCACTTTCACTAGACACTGTTCTCTGGAGTTGCCCTTCCTGTTTCCCAGAGTGAGCTGTTGTAGTATCCAGTGCATTAGGATATAGTACAGGGTTTAGGTAGCTTTTTTATCTTTTGAGGGCATGTCTGCCCCGTGGACTTATGTCCTAATATATCTGCAGCAGTGCAGATCTAGTAGTAGATGTACTACATTGATGATTTATTTGTTCTTATTGCCTCAGTTCTACATCAGGAAATTATGACTTTACAACAATACAGAAAGTCTATGTTCTAGATTTACATTTTTAAGCAGGTTTTTTGGTATGGAAATCCCTTGGGATTTTGATTTACACTGAAAAATTCCTGATATAAAGCATAATTTTTTGATGCTAAAAGTAATATTGCATTCCAGTTACTGACTCTGAAGATTGGCTGTGCTGCTTAAAGGAAAACTGCATTGTTCACATGTGTCAAAAAAGCTAAATGAGCAAAATCTCTATTACAATGTCTGTCACTCTGTCAAACTTGTCATTTGGTTATTTGACCATTTCCCTGGGTATTTGGAAAAAAAAAAAAGATAAGTAGGAACTGTGGTTGCAATACAGGGCACATGGCATCATAAATACATAAGGGAAATTAAGCCAAGCTCCAGCATGTGAGGTTTTGCGGGCGGATGTTGAGGATACATCTCGATCCAAGCCCCTGGAGCTCTGCTGCTCCGCACCATAGTACAGCTGCAGAGAGCCCTTGGTGCAGACCCATGAAGAGGCTATTTCCGACCTCACATCTTCTTCCCAGCTGCTCGAGCCACCCATCCTGCAGCTGCAGGAACAATGGCACAGATCTGCTTTCATGCTACAGCTGGGCAGACACAGGCTGCTTCTGTAGCGAAGAAATAATGAATTCAAATTTGCTTTCTCTTCTGCCGTAGGGTAAGAAAAGCAAAGTTTCCTGGGCAGAAAAACAGGCAGAGGGAAAAGTAGGAGGTGGGTTTAGTTGCTTTATTTGAATAAACTGTATCAACATTTAAATCTTTTAACTCTGCAAGAACTTCAGTATGAAATTTTGTTTTGAAACAAGTGGTGGAAAAGGTTTGCTCACATTTCACTCTTCTGGTAACACTTCTCCGCCTTTTTCTCTCTGCCTTTTTGAACAAGATGTAGCTCTCAACGGCCATGCTTCTTCCTGCCTGCCAGCTGTCAGGAGCTAGACAGGAAATGCCCATTTGCCAGTTCCTCCATGGCATGATGCTTCTCACCTTCCTTCCTTCCTTCCTTCCTTCCTTCCTTCCTTCCTTCCTTCCTTCCTTCCT
>JANVCC010000042.1:4778874-4835925 GCA_025345505.1 Todiramphus chloris collaris | reverse complement strand
CCTTCCTTCCTTCCTTCCTTCCTTCCTTCCTTCCTTCCTTCCTTCCTGAAGAAATATTTTTATGGTACTGACAAAATAGGATGGTCAAGCAGTTAGATAGTAACTGATTTATGCAGCTTCCAACATAAGCTGCCTGCAAGACAGCTGACAAGGCTGTCATGTTTCTGTTCTTGTAATTATTTCCTTTTCTTTTTTTCCCCCTCTTTCCTTTTTTGTTTTGTTTTGTTGTTTTGGTTTTTTTTTCCTCTCAGTCATTTTACTGCCTTATTTTCTTTCCTTGCTTTTTAGTAAGTAGATTCCATGGAGAACCCACTCAGTGCAATGTTCTATTATCCACAGAAACTCAAAGCTATGTGAATAGTGCTAATGAAGGGGTGCCACCTCTGCTCCATGGGCTGCTGTGTCCATCACATCTGTGCTGTGTTGTAGCACTAATAAGTAGGTTTCCCAAATTACTCCTAAGGGCAGTGGAGAGACACTGTAGGGAGTGGCAGGTTAAAAATCTCAAGCCAGGCAGATTAGAGAGCAAGAAAGAGCAGGGCAGGCACAGCATGGAAACGATGAGCGGAGCTGTTCAGCAAGGCTTTCATTGGACGGGTCAAGGGTTCAGGACATGCAGTTGCTCAAAGCCTGGGAAGTGTTAAATCAAAGCATTGCAGAGAAGCTGAGGTGCAGCAGATGAAGCCATTTGAACTGTAGCTGCTCCAGCCAATTGACCTTTGGACCTGACCTCATTGCCCTCACAAACCCCAGGTTTCAAATAAAACCTGGTGGAGGTCACAGTTGGGTCCACCATTGCATCTATCTGGGAAGTGTTTGCAGCTGCTGGCTGACAAATGATTACATTTATGAGCATGGAATCAAACATAATGTGTTTATTCCTGTGGCTGATGAACTGAACAAGCTTTATGTGTTTAGTCAAATACTTTTATGTTCTACTCATTGGGCTGTATCCTGGATGAGTGAGTGGTGGCTTGATCAAATGCCCAAGAGAAGTGATCAGAGTCCAAGGAATGAGTTTGACAGAATTTCTCTTGTATAGAGGTAGTCAGACATACCTGTGTGCTTTTATACCTGTCTGAGATCGGTGTGCCCTGCAGTGAGAACTGGTAATACTATTAATGCTGCTTGAAAGTGGGGAAACTCAGGCTTTTGGCTTCCTTTATCGCCCAAAAGTGTGAATGAGTTAGTTAATGAAACACTGAAAACTTGCATGGAATTTTAAGATGAAAATTGATGAAAATACTTGCACTTTTCCTCCTAATTCAGTGAGAGCATTGCTACATCAACCTTAAAACAACCCTAGAACTCTTCTGTTCTACAAATTTAGGGCATTTGTCTACTCTTTACCTGGACATATCCTGATGGTTTCAGTAGGAGCAATGTTTGCCTGGAATGTCAATTTAGGTGTTTTGCAAAGACACTCTTGAACAGGCAGTTGCTGTTTTCATATGTCACAAACAACTTGTCTTGTTTTTTATGAATATAAGTAATGTGTTCTTTATTTGTTTTTTAATAAATTGATTCATTACCTAAAATTAATTTTAAAAATAATAAAAAAAATTGCAGTTTTCCATTAAGAGCAGACTCTTTCTGAAGTCTCCTTGATCCACACCTGTGTTGCATAGAAACCCACCTAGAAGGGAGACAGTTGCTGGGCATCTGGTGGTGTAGAGTAGCGGAAACTCTGGGGAGATGGAGCTGCTGAGTGCTCTTCAGGCTCTTGGTTCTGCATGTTATCAGATCCTGCTTAAAGCTTGATGTACTTTGTGCAAAGTAGAAAGAACTGTGTAAATGAGCGATTAGAATGACTCTACTGTATGAGACACATTGAATTTGGTGCTGCAGATGGAGAAACTTATCCTTACTTGAAGCTGTGGGCAAGTGTATGTCATTTTTGATTTAACATTTTCCCTCAGCCCTGCACCCCCCCACCCCCAGCCTACCCCCACCCCAACCAAAATCCTTTGTGAAGTCAGATTGTTGCTGTAGCCTTTGTGAACCCCTCTCTTCTAATGTTTAATCAAGTGCTGAAAAGAGAAATTTACAGACTATTTAAAATGTGGAAAAATTGCTTCCCAATATTTTTGACAGAGAGAGACTGAGAACACACAGCATTGAATCATCAGGAAAATTGAAGATTTCCCCTGAACAACATTGGGATTTTACAGCAGAGGACTTGAAAGACCTTGGAGAAATTGGACGAGGCGCTTATGGTTCTGTCAACAAAATGGTCCACAAACCAAGTGGGCAAATTATGGCAGTTAAAGTAGGTGATGCCCATACTTACATTTGTACTTCAGTCCATTAGGGATGAAATGTGATGGAGAATTAATGTTCTTCCATCTAGAACCCATCTACTGCTCTTTTCTATTTATTTCCAGTGTAAAGGCTGCTATTTGCTGAAATTATATTGTATAATGGGCATATTGTCAAGTGATTGGTGAAGCTCTCATAATTGCTTGTGCTCTTTTGAATGTGCCTACCAGGAACCTGCTGTTTGAGGGTATCACATATCTCTGGAGACTGATAATGGTGCACAGGCCTTTCACCTCTGGGTCACTGGTTCAGATACAGCCTAGGCTGGTGGTAGGCACAAATTGACATCAACTAGCTTCTTGGTGTCTTTTGTGCAATAAGGTAGTGACTAAAAATTTGCTTTTTATGTAAGCATGTGCCATGGTGTCGCCTCACCAGGAGGAGCTGGAATGGAATGGACATCTTCTAGGGCGTGTTTTGCTCTTAATGGTGTATGATGGAGGGTCTTTGTGTTTATCATGCTGGACCTGCTCTGGATATGGAAAGCGTAGCAATTTTCTGGACTTTTTCTACCTTATGCTACGCAAAGTCTCACCTTAAAACCAGAAACAATGTGCAGCCTCATCTCCCAACTGGGCAATATGGAGGAATCTTTGTCTTGCCACAGCAATGCTACCCACTGGGCATCTTTGAGTAGCTGCTTGTCCATTGAATTTACTGAGGTGGGCAGCAGACATTCCCTCCCTCCCTCCCTCCCTCCCTCCCTCCCTCCCTCCCTCCCATCCTTTTCTTTGCTTGCTGCTGGCTGGTAGCTAATGACATCAGTCTTTTAACTGTATTGATGATATCAAATATAAGTGCACCCATGGCTCCAGTGAAGAAGAAGTAGAGCTGTGTAGGAGTCTGTTCTGCTTTCTCTTCCAGCTCTCTCTGTCTTCTCTGGGGTATTCCCTGATCTGATCTGGAAACGTTTATTGATGCTGGTCTTAGGTGGGCATGTCTCATCCCCAGCTGTAGCTGCTGTGAATAGAATTCATACGTGTCTCTAGTGTGTAAGGTTACTGGAGTAACCACCATCCTTTAATTCTTTTTTTTCCAGTAAATACTGACTTCCTCACAGTGGTGGAATCACTGGCCAGGTCCCTTGAGTGTTGGATCACCATGCTGTGGTGTTTCAACCTGGTTTGGAATCTGTAAAAGTCTCTAATAGAGCTAAAGGCTGCCTGTAGCTAAAGGCTTGTATCTCTGAGTTGCCTTTTGTGGAACTTGTTGAGTTTGTAGATGACAGGCTGAAGACTGCTGATGTAGGGAAATTATGCCTGGGCACCCCCAGCTTCTCAAACTTAAGGAGTATGACCTGGGTACCTTTAGTTTGCTACTATAATCACAATGGCCATAGGTATGAAAAAGGTATGTCTTCTCCAGCTGAGTGGCTTTGTTGTCTGAAGCTCTGTGGTGGGTAGAGCTGTGCTGAGAAGAGTGCTTTGTTGCATTAGCTACCATCATTGAGAAGGAGACACGTCTGCTGGCACAGAAATGCTATTGTCCCACACTGTTTGCGCAAGGGGTGTTCAGCATCACAGAATAACCTTGACAGTGATGACTGCAGGTCTGTGATGCAGGTACAGCTCCCATCTGGGAGACAGAAGGCACCAGTGCCATGTTCTTGAGGCATATTTGGTTGGAGGTGACATTGCACAAGGAGCAGAGTTGATCCGAGCCTCAGTGTGATGCTGGGCTGGGGGGCTCACTTTTAAAGAAATAAAACCTGAAGGGTTTACAGAGTTTAGACTTTGAAATGTTAGAGTGTGGACTGGGAAGTTGCTACCTTCTTTTCTCTGATGTCAGGCCCCTTGGGTGGGCATGGCTAGGCCTGCAGGAGAAGGAAGGTTGGAGAGTCTGGGCAACAGCATCATTTCTAAAATGTTAGTGGCAAAGGACTGTTTTGTTTGTTCCAGTGGGGATAAAGCATGAAGTTAAGCAAAGGAAACCTGTGGGTGGAACAGTAAGCAAGGTCTCCAAGGCAGCAGCAGCTATTCCATAGCTTGGATGGTGCAGTAATTTGAGATTAGGTTTCAGGACAGGGCTGAGCTTGATCTGGTGACCAGTTCTTCCCAAACTACTCAGCCTTTTCTTTTTCAGATTTTTCCGTGGCAGCTGAGCTTGTGCGTTAATCTCCCTGCTAAATCTGCCCTGTGGGACATCGGTGTTTGGGGCAGTCCACCTCCTGCTCTCTCTCTGTCTCCATCAAGCCTATGGTGTCCTGACAGCTTGTGGAGCTGTTGCTGTCTGAAGCTGCAGCTCCTCACCTTTGTTCAGGGAAACCAGTTGCTCTCCACCATCTCTCCTTGCTCTATAGGCAGAAACTTTGTTTTCTTCTCCTTCAGCCCTTTTACAAGAGAAGGTTGAGAAGGTTTAGAAGGAAGATGGTGTTTTAAGAGGAAAATATGTCATTCTAGTGATTTCAGGTCTTGGCTATGATCCCAGTGACACCATGATGTGGCGCTGTGCTGTGTGCTGGGCGTCAGGAGCACTGCCCTGAAGCTAGCTGGATTGTGAAGCCAGTGTCTTGGTTATTTGGTGCTGCTGCTGCTGTCCCTCTCCTCTTCTTCTCCAAGACCAGCATCAGCGAAGCAGGCAAATCATCCTTGGATGGACATTCAGCAGTAGGAAATAGCTTTATGGAGGAAGCAAGCAAAAAGTTGTTGGCTGTTTGTACTTATGAGTGAAACACAGAGATGGCTCCAAAAGCTGCTAATTAGATGCAGAGAAATTTCCTACAGGGGTCTTCCCCACCTGCTTCTCCATCCTTCTTCACCACTACCCAAATTACCACTACCATTGCTGCAAATTTCCAGCACAGCCAAGTATATTCCTACCTTACTTCTGGAAGGGCCAAGTCCTGTTTGCAGTTACCATGACCAGGCTGCATCCCTCGTAATTTGTCAGCCCCTTCTACCAAGCACGCTGGTGCCTGCTGCCCCCGAGCTCCACAAGCACACCCTTTCTGCTGCATTTCCTGTCTGACAAGAATTCCTGAGTGTTGAAATAGCACTGGAATAACTTGAGATCTGCAGGTGGAGGAACCAGTTTTTTAATTTTTCCCTTTTAAGCATTTTGGCCTCATCACCAATGTATGGATCCTGACAGTTCTCTCGGCACTTTTAACAAGGGTGTCTCACTACTCATGTGGTGGGGCTGCCAGGCCCTGGCTGAGGCAGAAACTTCATCTGTGCTTGAGCATCAGTGGCAAAGGAGGAGAAGGAGCCTCTTTGTCGTGTCACTGGTATGAAACCACTTCAGCAAAGCTTCCGCTGGCACAGCATTGCTGGGGAGAGGCTCCACGATGAGCTCTTGTTCCCGGTCCTCCTTCTCTCCTTCAACCTTTGTCATTCTATACCTCTAAGAATATGTATTTAAATAACAAAACTATATTATGTGCCTCTTCAGGAGGCTGAAGGGGGCTGCAGAAACAGGGACCTTGGCCTTGTGAGGCTGCTGAAGGTTGGTTTTGGAGGCAGACAGTTGCGGTTTTTGGCATGTTGAAAACATCCCGTACCCTTAGAGTGCCTCTTCCCAGAGCTGTCAAGACAAGCATGAGAGAATAAAGGAAAGAGGAGTACAACTCATAGGATTTGTATTCAAATCTATCTCATTTTTGCCCCAGGAAAATGTCATATTACGTTTTCCAAATCTTAATAAAAGACAGTTCTCTTATTCATTAGATCCCTTCCTCTCTCGGATCTCCCTAGAGATGCGAAGTCCCTGTTTGCTCTGTCTCAGCTGGCATTGTGGTCTTCTCACTGAAAAAAATCCTGTTCATTTTCTTGAGATTTATTGGTGTACGAGGTCAAGACTCTTCCAGGTGAGGAAGAAAACAGCCCAGATTTGTCCAGCACCAGCTCTGTCTCTGCAAATTCACAGTTGCAAGACCAGTTGTACATTAACTATTCACATCCTTGACAGGTTTCTCTTCTGGGCAACTTGTTTTCCTTGAAGAAGTTCCTGCCCCGGCCAGCATTTGCTGGAGCACCAGCACCAGCTCTCCCTAATATTGTCTGGTCTGGCTTTCAGTTCAACTGAGTATCCTTTGACTTTGCTTCTAGTTTGTTGCTTTCTCTTTAGTCTGTTTTTGCCCAGTCTGTGGCAGTTCATAAGTGACTTGTGAATAATCTTCTGGACTAGTTTGCTTTGTGGGGAGCTCTTATCCCTTCTCAGGGTATGCTACCATGCCTTCACTCCTGGTTTTATCCCACAGGCTTCAGTGTGTGCAGTTCTCCAGCCCCCTTTTGTATTTGCCCTCCAGCATCACCACGTGCTGTTGGTTGTTCATCTTGTTTCATGAGGGTAACACAAAACAGAGGAACAGGACTGTCTTTGGCATGTTGGAGGAACCAGAGACAAGCCCCATTTTATTTGAGTGAAACACATTTCTTGGGAAGCTCACTCACATTTCTTTCTGTCCTGAGGTTTCCTTCTGGCACTGATGATAGTTCACACACAAAAAGTGCTTTAAAAGATTTTTGGCATATTTGGATTTTCCAAACTGATATAAAAATACATAAAATTAAAAAAGCGCCCCAACTGGAATGAAACTGGAACGAAAACTGGGGAGTGGATTGGAGGAAGACACTCTGCTTTGTGTCTAAACACTATATGTAATCTCTAGTGTGGGTTTTATTAGTCAGGGTACTTAAAAAGGCTTCTTGAGGCTGAGAAAGTTTCTTGTTCACAAGATAAGTAAACATTTATTTAAAATAGCTGACCTTTAATCTGTTACATGGTGCCGGTATGTGTCAGGAGCCTGAGCCTCACCATAATGTTATGAGACTGTGGGTGGCTGGCAGGAGACCTCCATCTCCCAGTGCTCTCCCCTTTAGCCCTGCTACCCCTGGGGGCTGGGCAGGCCCCTTCTGCCCTGCAGCAGGGAGCACTTCTAATGTTTGGGGCTCAATATTAGTAGCTGCTGCCCATTTATTTTCAGCTGACTAAAAAATACACCATCAAGAGATGAGTAGAGTGGTTTGTTCTTTGGTCGACTTTCAACCATCTTGTCGTGGCCCTGTGGAAACATCTTGCACCTCTTTTTAATTGAATTATTTTTCTGTCAGAAATAGTTACAGCTTGGAGAGTAAGTCTGCTGAGAAGAGGGCATTTTTGTCCATAGTCCTTGTGTTTGCTTTTCCCCCATGCCAAAAGTTACAATGATTTTCAGCCCTATACCAGAATTTTCTGTATCTTCCAGTATCTATATTATAAATCAATCCCTCTCTGCTAAATTGCCTGTCTAGTTCCATCCAGTGTCTTCAGATATTCCTGTGGGTTTCTAGTTTTGTCTTTAATCTGACAGTATTTTAGACCAGACTACAGGTGGTATTCCACTTCTGCTCTAAACTTGTGCTAAGAAAATCGGAAGCCATTTCAAGATCAATTGGGTAACTGGAGAACCTGCCTAAGGCACTTTTTAAATATACATAAGATTCAGCAGGATGTGAAGCCTATCAAAAATCCCTGTTCTTCCTGGAGAAGCCAGTATTCTGTGGAGCCATTTCTTGTTCAGGGCCTAGTGGCTCTTTTTTCTCATTCTGCCTTGTAGTCAGTGCTTACTCTCATTCACCTTTAAAACAGATCCCCATGTCTTTGGCTTTCACAGGCTTTCTCTGATGGCAGCTTCACAGCTGAGATAGGTTACCAGGTATTCACAAGAGCAGAAATGTAACATTTATTTGTATCTCCATAATCTCTCCATCATTATCTGGCTGCCTGATAGCGCATAAAAGCCCAACAAAGTGACACATTAGTGTATTAATCTCATTCAAGGGACTGTCCTCCCAATTTCCCACATGACTACTGAAGAGAAGTCTTTGGTCTTTTTTCAAACTGCCTTTATTACAAATCATCATTTCCATTCTTTGCACAATTAGGTACATTCTCCCAGGTTGTTTCCTTATGGTTTGTTGAGCAGGATTTTCTGTTTCACTCATCTGTTTGGGTGGCTGTCTGAGAGTTAGGGAAACCAGTGCTCCAAGCGTGCTGGTAGTGCGGGGAAAGGAGTGAACAAGTAGGGCTAAAAGGAAGTGGTGAGGGAGCAAGAGCCTCATTATAAGGATCTGGGAAACTAGTTGTGATCAGTGAAAGGCCTGACATACTTCTGTCAGCAGTAACTGTGTTTCAGATGCAGGTAAATATTCTCATCTGTAGCAGCAAGTGGGCAAACCCCCTTTATCCTGCTGGTTTGGTGTCCTCAGTCCCTGCTGACCCCTGGGGGCACCAGCCCTCTGGTGGCACTGCCAAGCACTGCTCTGCTTTCTGCTGAGGACACAGAGTCCTGCACTCAGGACAACACGGTGTTGTCTCACAACTCAAGGAGATGGTTTTCAGTTTGGTGTTTATTGCTTTTGTCTTTTTCTTTTCTTTTTCTTTTTTTTAACTGGTCACTATACACTGCACCTGAATCTTTACATGAGCGTATTGGGGCTGGGTGGTGTTTCTTCTATTTTGGGTCCAGTTTCTGGGATCTGTCTGGTTTTAGGTTTGAGAGTGGTTCAATTCACAGCACTGCTTATCCTTTTGCCATTGATGCTGCCCAGGCATAGACTTCAGAGCTCTCATTCCCAGTGGCAGAAGACTTTGCCCTAACCTGCATTTGTATTAAAAGGGCTGGTGAATTTTGTCCTGGAAGATTTGATGCAGTCTGAAGCCAACAAGGAACTGTTAAAGAACAGATTTTCCATAAACCTCTACTATAAACTCCACTTTTTGCAAATGTGGCATGTTTGGCCATGTCATTGACTTCATGCAGTAGAGTGACCAGTCTGAGAGATGTAAGATCTGAAGCTAAGTCAGACCTGTCCATCCCCATCTTAAATTGTGTCTTCCTTCCCTGACATCTCCCATGTTCTTGGGGGAATGTCTATGGTAGCTGCTGCAGTGTCTTACACTCTGCCTTGGAGCTTGGTACCAGATGGTCATTGTGGCTCGTGTGCTATTTGGGCAGTGGCTGTTGTTGACTTGAGTCACCTTTTGCTGTTTCTTCCCTGTTTTACTGGTCAACACTCGTTCCTCAGCTGGTAAATTAGGGCTACTGGCCTGCAGGAGACTTCTTGGTGCACTCCAGCTAAACAATGCCATCTTTCCCAGCCTGGGCTAATCCCAGCTCAGGGCTCTGCTGCATGCTGCTCCTCATTGTTTTCCCCTTCTCTTGAATTTGCCAGTCTCCAGTTACCAGCACTCTTGTATGAGACCTCCCAGTCTTGCACCGTTGGCGGTACCTTCACTCCCTGAAGTAGTGTTTGTTGGGGAGTCCATGCTGGCTTCTCAAGTTGTCCTTTGGTTCCCGTTTCTGCCTGGATGCGCTGCCCTGTTGCCTGACCCACTGTCTGTCCTCTGGGTCCTCTACCTGCCCTTGCTCTTTCTCCCTGGGGCGATTTTTTGAGAAAAGGAGGAATCTTTGGGTTCAGTGTTGTTCTATTGTTAAAATTGCCTCCTTCATACAACATATATTTCATGTGCTTTCCAGTGGGAGAAGTAACAGCAGAGAAGGAAAAGTCAGAGGTGAGAGGAGATGCTTTCAGATGAAGTTGTGAAGTTTGAGGAGTACACTGTGGGAATGGAATGGCTGTGACATGATTATGCAGATACAAGAGGAATGCAGAGGGGAGCTTGGGAGACTCATGGATGACCAGGAAAAAGGCTTTTTGGAGCCAGATACAGAGTTGACACAGAAGGGAGATGCAAGTTACAACACAGAGAAAAACACCTTTTGATAATTGCTCCCCACCAAAGAGGTAAACTTGAAAAGTGGGTAGCGTTTCACTGAGAGACTAAACTATTCCTTATAGGTCCTGCCATGGTGGCTTTGTCATCCATTGTCTGCTATCAAGGTCAAGAGCAATATTGTTTCGCACAGTACTGATGGCATGCCACCTAGAAGGAGACATTCTATCAGCTTAGCCTTTGATATCTCAGCAGGAGGTTGTAGAGCTTATTATGATGTAGACACAAGACAACAAAGTAATCAAATACATCAGGCTTTCTTCAGTGACATGTATGCATTTCTGTGAAACAGATTTGAACCAGTGACCTAGAGGTGAAGCATTTGAGTGCCATTACTAGTCCGTTGAGCCATTTTCTCACTCTGTGACTACAGCTTCACCCATGCAGCGGCATTGTGGGGCGTGGATGTTACTGTTTTTGTTTGTGCTGGGCAAGTCTCTTGCCTGTTTTCCCGAGTACACTAGAATTCACTGGGATGGAAAAGGGTCATGTGAACATGACAGTTACTGGTCTAGGCCAAACTAGAGCTACTAGAACATAAAGGACAAGTGGTGAAATACCAAAATATCAAGATACACCAAAGGTAAGGAAAGTTATAGTGTCGATACTGTGTGGGTCATCAAGAAATAGTCTTAAGGTACATAATTGTGCACCATTTCTCAAATGGTGCCATATGGATGGCCAGCTTTGAAAGTACCTTTGTATTCTTGGCCGTGTGCTTGCTAATGTGCGTAGTCTTGATGCCACTGGCAGTTGCTTATAGAGCAGTCAGTGGGAGTGGGTGCTAGTATCTTGCAGATTTTTCCCACGACCTTGAATATTTTTCTTTCTTGGGTAGCCAGGTAGTTTTCCTCCTCAAGGAGGGTTCAGGCTACCATGGTTACTTTGGACTTCTTGACAATTTTTTTTTTTTTTTTTTTAATGTTTGCTTGGTTTTTTTTTATTTGGTTGGGGTTTTGGCTTTTTGTTTTGTTTTGGTTGTTTTTTGTTCGATTGTTGGGGTTTTCTTGTTTTGTTTTTATTTTATTTTTCACACCTTCAGGAGCACGATTTTCTCACCTGTGATTCAGGGACTGCATTAATTAAATTAGTGCAAGATGTTCCATATGCCTGTAAAATCACATGAAAAACTGTGGATGGTCTTCTCCATCCTTCATTTAACAAGCTTCATCTTTGAACACGTGCAGTCTTCTATTTTCAAACTTACATGGTTCTTTCAAGGCCAAATAAGACTTTTCTTTATATATAGTGTATATATAAAGTATAGTGTGTGTATATATATATATCTTTATATACACATAGTATATTTTTTATATATATATTAAAAAACCCCAACTTATCTTTTCTGTAGTGTTAATCTTCCCTAGGCCAATAGTATGTAAAGAATTGTTAGGAGTGTTGCCCACCATTAGCATTACCAGAGCAATGTGTTCCTTTGGTTATGTGATGATCCCTTTTTACCACACCAGCCATGGAGGCCCTGGTGGAAAGAGCCTTTTTGTCTACTGTGCTTGTCTTAGACATTTTTAACATAATGTTCCTTGGTTAAATTCTAAACAGCCTTTGAGCCCTATCCAGCATGGCTAAGAACCATGCAGGAATTTGTTTTGAAATGAAAGCCTGAACATGTTGTTTTGTTGTACTTTTCAATGAAATCTTTGCTCTTTAATTTCATTCTGATGTATCATCTGAAAATGTTGATGCTCTTGAGAGGACTGGGGGGTTTTAAAGTCTGAATTAAATGGTTTTAAGGGTTTTCAGTTGTATTTCTTATTTGCAAATGCAGCTGAACTCTAGAGTGTGTTTGAGCATGCCTTGGGGTTGCCTGCTCAGCCTTGGGTTTGGGTTTCCTGGCATATTGCTCCAGAGGCAGGTCTGAGGACACAGTCATGGCCTGTAAGTGATAAAGTCTCTGCCATTCTTCCTCTTTCAGAGAATTCGGTCTACGGTGGATGAAAAAGAACAGAAGCAGCTTCTGATGGACCTTGATGTAGTAATGCGAAGCAGTGACTGCCCGTATATTGTTCAGTTTTATGGCGCACTCTTCAGAGAGGTGGGCACTCCAAACTTGCTTCATTCTGAGCAGAGTTTGGTTCTTACTGTTTTGGTTTGGTTTTGTTGTTTTGTTTTTTGTTTGGTTGTTGTTGTTGGTTTTTTTTCCTTTGCAGTTTCCAACTGTCAATAAGAGAAAGTTAATTTCTATTAGGCTTCTTAGCTCTCTACTTCTAATCAAGGGTATTTAACCAGGAGACCTAGATGTCTGGGTGCTGCTGAGCACATACATGATGTTCCCATTTGTTGTTGTGTGTGTTTGCATATTTCAGCCTCACGTTCTTTCCTGCTTTTCGTCTTTCTTGGTGAGCTCTGGGTCTGGGGCACCCCCATGCAGAGTATGTGCTGCTGGACTGGGTGCAGCTCAGCTGGGACACAGATGTATTTTGTGCCAGTGAGGCACAGTGTATTTTGAGTTGTGAGGTGTGGCCACGCAGAGGATCTGTATCCTTACAGTGAATGTGGCTGCTGTGATGGTACTCATGTCTCCCCAGGTTACGTGATGTATGTACAGATCCAGGCTGTGTCAGAGACTCCTAATTAATGTGCATCTGCCTTGAAGTGTTTTTTACCTGCAGATAGATATTTAAGAAAACAAGAGGAGCCATTCTTGGTCAGACCAAAACCCCTGATGGCGAGTTCTGGCAGTGGCTTACAGGATCTGCTTGCAGAAGCATATGTGATACTTTGACATAGCCTTCGGTTGTGTGCAGCTGAGTGTCTTCTGAGCTAGATATTCTGTCTGTGCTCAGTGACTCTTACTGGATTTCTTTTCCATGGAAGTGTTTGGTTTCCGCTTGAACATGTGTACATTTCTCACATCCAGGGTGCTCCCAGAGAGGCACTTCCCTTGGTTATCCACCTCTTGTTTAAAGGCCCATCACCTTGATTCATTTTGAATTTTTATCCTGCTGTTTTGAGTGGTGCTCCAAGTGCTTCTCATAGTTTCTGTATTTGAAGAGTCAGTGAATGGTTGATCTCTATCCATCCTCCCCAGGCCACTGAGTATTTTATGGACAGTTGCTATATTCCCACTCCATCATGTCTTACCCAGCCTGATAAGTGCCAGTCTGGGTCACACACAGAGGCACCCTTTTCAGACCTTTGATCATCTTTCTTGCTGTTCTCTGCATCTTTTCCAGTTCTACTCTGTGCTTTTGGGACAGACACCAAAATTGCTTGGCTGTTCTTGAGAGGAGCAGTACCTGCCATTGCCTAGGGGCTGTAATTTTGCTTGACCCTTTATGCAGATAGATAGCATGTGCTGTAGAGTGTGTTATTTGCTGTGACGCTTCCATGAGTGCTTCCAAATGAAGAACAGAATTAGAACATTGAAAAATGTGTCAGCTGACCACCATTAATCCTGGCATACTTTAGCTGTTTGCGGCCAGGAATATGATGTTAATCGCAGTCCTGTTTGTGACTGTTTTAACATCTACTTAGTGCAATTTAAGGTAGGTATTAGGCTGTGGGGACAGAGAAGGTATCCTTTTATCTCCATGTGCTTTGCCCAGGTGCTCCCTCTGTTATCTAGCTTCGAATGACCAGTAATACAGTTGGGATGCTGGCCTTCTCCATGCATCCTGGGCAGTTTTATGCCATTGTTGGAGGCCAGTCATCAGGCTGAACTGATTCTGTTTGGTACTGGCATAAGGAGAGGAATATAGCACTGGTGAGTAGCACTGAATTACATTTGGTACACTTGCAAGAAAAAGAGTTCTAGAGAAGATGAGTGTAAAACCTGATGACTTCACCCCCTTCCTCCAGCAGCAGGTCCTGCAGCTCTTCTGCAGATGTGGATTATTCCTCCTCCTATATTTTCTCTGTTTTTGAAGCTGTCACAGTATAGGGCGGTAGACATGTAACCTTGCCCATTTTCCACTACTTGAGCATAAATCCAGTACATCTACTCAAGGGAAGAAGAATGGAGACCTGCTGGTCACTTGTCATCTTTGCATATTATCAGGCATAGCAGCCTGTGCAGAGTCTTGTGAGGCTCTACCAGGGAACTGCTAGAGAAAGAAGTTCAGTGTTGTAGTTGAAACTCTAAACTGGGACTGAATATTCAATTCCTGCTTCTCAAGAGTCTCCATCTGTAATTTTGCTAGGTCACTCCTCTGGCTTTAAATTTCAGCCTCTAAAATAAGAGTAATAGCCTTTCCTTTTCCCATGCTCTGCTTCCTATCTGTGTAAATACGAAGCATGGACAAATGAGGCATGGTCCATGTTCACATAGGACAAGCTCTTATGAATGTGAAGGCTCAGCCTTGGCTGAAAATTTCCAGCTTTGCTGAAATACAAATACTAAGGCTGTCAGGCTGTCTGGTCTGAAGAGAAGTCTCTGGGCAAGGCAGCGTCTTGCCAGATGCTGATGAGCAGCATGTTTAGAGCTGTGCAAGGCTGTTACCTCTCTGCAGCTCTTGGCACATCCCAGGATGTAAGTATAAATAAAGAGTATAAAAACCTGCCTTGATCAGCACCTGAATGTCAGCCTGGCTGCACCTCTTGTCTTGTCCAAAAATCCTGTTTGTCTGACAGGCATGCTCTGTTTGGGAAGGGTTTCAGTGAGGTCATTTGGGGTTACCGTGTTGGTCCCTGGAATCCCCTTTTCCCCCACCTTCATCATCCGTGGTATTTGCTTCTGAGATGAAAGCAATCTTCCCTCTCCTCGGTCCCTTACTGCCAAGGTGGTGTTCTAAGTCATGTACCTCAAGGGTGCTCAGGGTGGGCTGATATGCTTGGGTAAGGTTTTCTTTCTTATCATATTAATTACATGTTCTAATATTGATTACATCTTTTAAAGCTAGGATACTGTGACAGCAGAGGAACACAGAAAGGGAAAAAAGGAATTTCACCAGTATGTTTGAACCTTACCCCCCCCCCCCTCCCCCCCCCGAATCTGCTTAGCAAATCTGCTCCCAAATTAGTGTGAACAATCCAGGTCACTGCTGCACTGGCCCCTTGAGTATAAGAGCTTGTGGGACATTGGTAAAGACTGAACCACTCTCAGGAAGTCCTACAGCAAAGCATGTACAAACTTCTTTGTTCCAGCATTTCAAGGTGAAAAGTAAGAAAATGAGTTCCAAAAGGCAGATCCTCTTGGGACCACCTGCTGTGAGCCAGGATTCAGATTCTCCAGGTATGGATGGAGCTACAGATGAGAAGTCTTCTTCTGCCTGCTCCTAAAAGGTGAAAGACTTTGATTGGAGCCTCTTTAGAGGAGCTTAAATGTTGAGTAGGTGGCTCTCTTAATCAGATGATTGGCAAGAAGATTCCAGCAGCTTCAGGAGCAGCAGCAGGGCAGCTGCTGGAAGGCAGGTAGCCTTTCCAGAAGAGTGAGCTGTTGATGCATAGAAGCAGAGCTGAGCTCTTGAATCCTGACAGCTCGGGGAGTGGGAGTGCTAAGCTAAATGGAACAAAACTGTTCACAGTATTATTTTGAAGAAAGGCAAGTGTTCCAGCTTGCAGTCGAGGAATTATCTGTAAACAGGCAAGTTACAACAATAAATCTTCTGAGAAAATTGTTTCACTTGTTCAGCAAGTGTTTGCTGATAGGGTAAGTCTTCTCTGGGACTTAGGGTCTTGCTTGTCCCTCAGCAGGCAGCATCTTAACACATATTGTTTGTTCCTTGTTCTTCAATCATACTAGACGTTGTTCTGTTATTGTGTATGTCTGTGTATATAACGTAATGTGTAACAATGCAAAAAACATGTGTTGATTGTTAAAATACTGACTTTGCTTGAATTTATCAGTACCTGTTACATGAGATTAAATTGTCTGTTTAGTGAAACAAGAACAAAGCTGAAGAAGTAGAAGACAGCATTTTGGCTTTTGCATGGAGTCAAGGGCTTCACTGCACTCGTGCCAGATTGAGGACCCTCTTGTGGGACAGAGCTCTGCTAGCTCCTACTCTTGCTGATGATGCTGTGACCTTCACGTCGCTATGTTGCACCTCTCCGTGATGTTACAGCATCCTTCATTCTTCTAGTACAGCTGTTAAGGGGGCTGCTCTATTACTTAATTCTCTTAACAATCCTAGGTAGAAAAAAAATCAACCTTTTTTGTTTTTTAATAACAGAAAGAATTCCTGAGTGCTGATGTTGTCATGTGTGTCAGCAGAAATAATTTTCATGTCCATGACCTGACTTAACAGAAGAGAGGGGAAAGTTTCATCTGGTAAAGGCTGGAGAATTAAGAGAATCAGAAGGAGAAAGGCCTGAAGAAAAGTGCAGAAAGGGTATTTATGCTACTGGTTGTATTCCTGGTTACACTGGCTATTGAGGGATTTGGTGGCTGATGAGTTATAAAATCATTGAATCATAGAATGGTTTGGGTTGAAAAAGACCTTTGAAGGTCATTGAGGCCAACCCCCCTGCCATGGGCAGGGACACCTCCCACTAGATCAGGTTGCTCAGAGTCCCATCCAACTTGGCCTTGAATACTTCCAGGGCAGGGGCATCCACAACTTCTCTGGGCAACCTGTGCCAGCATCTCACCACCCTCATTGTTAGATATTTCTTTTTTATGTCCAAGCTAAATCTCCCCTCTTCTAGTTTAAAGCCATTGCCCCTTGTCCTGTCACTACAGGTTCTGGTAAAAAGTCTGTCCCCATCTTTCTTATAAGCTGCCTTTAAGCAATAAGGTCTCTCTGGAGCCTTCTCTTCTCCAGGCTGAACAACCCTAACTACCCCAGCCTGTCTTCATAGGAGAGGTGCTCCAACCCTCTCATCGTTTTAGTGGACCTGCTCCAATAGGTCCATATCTTTTCTTGTGCTGGGGACCCCAGAGCTGGCTGCAGTGCTGCAGGTGGGATCTCACCAGGGCAGAATAGAGGAAGATATTTACCTTCCTTGACCATACCAGAAAAGGCTGCACTTCTTTTGATGCAGTCCAGGATGTGTTTGGCTGTCTGGGCTGCAAGTGCACATTACCAGGTCGTGTCCAGCTTTTTTCACCCAACAGTACCCTGAAGTTCTTCTCCCCAGGGCTGCTCTTAATCCACTCATCCCCTAGTCCTTATTTATACTGGTAACTGCCCTGATCCAGGTGCAGGATCTTGCACTTGGCCTTGTTGAACTTCATGAGGTTTGCACTGGCCCCATAAAGCCAGTTAGTTTCTCTATACTGCACCAGTGAGAGCCCTCATGCTTGCGCATGCATGCAGAACTTTCCATGTTGGTCATCAGAGATGCCATATTGAAGAGGACTTGGTTGCTCGTGTCCATTTGTTACCTCTTAAAGCAGGAGTTGTTAGGTAGGGGAAGAAAAAAAAGATTATTGATAGAGTTTCTGCAAAGATTGCACTTAGGTCGCATTTCTGTTAGTGACAAGAGAGGAGTGTTGGACTGAACCGTAGGACTGCAATGGGTAACTCCAAGACTTCTGCCCTGAGTGTTACTGTTTAGAGGGTTTTTAGTTCTGAAGAGAAAAGCAGTCTTCTTTTTTTGTGCATCTGCTGGAAGCTTTACAACTAATCTAGTTTGTGACAGTAGCTGTAAGGCTGGGAATGTTAGGTTAGTTATCATGACCACACTAATTGCCCTTTCAAAGTAACTTTTCTTCTCAAGAGAGGAAGAGGAAAAAAGCCATGTCTGACTTAGGATCTCAGCAGTGACTCCTATACAGTGGAAGTGTAGCCAAGCCACATCTTAACCAACAAGCTCAATAGTTGATGAAATTATTCTATGAAAAATTGTGAGTTGCAAAACATGCTTGGGAAGCTGGGTGAGTTACCCCATGGGGATCTTCCACTGGCAGGACAGAAGAGCTGGTGTGGATGTGTCAGTAGCACACTGATGGAGTTGGTGTGGATTGTGGACATATCCCCACTTGTTTGATACAAGGTGTTTGATCTCTTTGCTATTGAGGTGCAACAACCTATTTCAGTGGAAATCATTACTCAAGGGATTTGTCCTCATGATCATTCCCCAATCCATAGGAAAAGAGTCCTCTCTGTTGCAGAAGGATATGTGAGGGTGATGACATTGTTCATTTTGTCTCCCTAGTGCAGATGCAACTTGCATAAAATGCTGGCCAGTCCCTGCAGTGTGGTAATGTGATAAGCATACACCACTGGTATCACAGAATGATGGATGTTGGAAGGGACCTCTGGAGGTCATCTGGTGCAACACCTCTGGTCAAGCAGGACCACCTAGGGCCACTTGCTCAGGACCATGGCCAGGTGGCTTTTGAATATCTCCAGGGATGGAAACTCCACAGCTTTCCTGGGCAACCTGTGCCACTGCTCAGTCACTCTCACAGTGAAAAAGTGTTTCCTGATGATCAGAGTGAACCTGCTATGTCTTTTTGTGCCCATTGCCTCTGGTCCTGTCATAGAGCACTACTGAAAAAAGCCTGATTCCATCCTTTCTTCACCCTCCCCTCTTATACATTGATAAAATTCCTTCTGAGCCTGCTTTTCTACAGGTTCCCCTAGTCCCAGCTCTCTTAGCCTTTCCTCATAGGAGACATGACTGATGGACTGGAGCATCCTAGTGGCCCTTTATTGGAGTCTCTCCAGTATGAAATGTCTTTCTTGTACTGGGGAACCCAGCATTGGACACAGCACTGCAGGTGTGTCCTCAACCAGTATGGAGCAGAGGGGAAGGATCCCTTGATCTGCTGGCAGTGCTTTGCCTATTGCAGCCAAGGACACCATTGACTTTCTTGGCAGCAATGGCACTCTGTTGGCTCATGTTCACCTTGGTGTCCACCAGGACTCCCAGCTCCTTTTCTGCCAAGCTGTGTTCTGTCTGGGTGGCATCTTTGTGACATGCTCGATTGCCAAGTGTGAATTCAGAAATCTGCATTGAGACACTGAACATCCCAGTTGCTGGTTAAGCAGTATTTTTGTATGTCCTGGACATAGGGGCAGCAGTATTTTGAATGAAATGCAGTGTGTTCCTGGACATTTTTGGAATGTCTACAAGATGTGCCTTAGCATCTAGTAATTTCATACCCAATAAGGACTAAAATATATTCTTTGGAAGAATAGCTCTAACAGGAAGAGAAAATTAAAATGCTTCTTTCATCATTTTATAGTCAGAAATTAACCTGACCTAGAAGCATAAATAGAAACTTTGATGAAGATGGTTTTGTCCTCACAATGCACAATGAAGCAGATCTTTTGGATCCACATCAGCACTTTTTCAGATTTGATCGGAAAGGGGGCTGGGTGGCCTGCACCTAGGCATCCCAGCCAGTCTTCCTTTTTCTTCTCAGTAAAATTCAGCAGCTTTGCCAATAGCTATGTCCTTTCAAGCCTTGGGAAGAATCACAGAATGTTAAGGGTTGGAAGGGACCTCAAAAGATCATCTAGTCCAACCCCCCTGCCAGAGCAGGACCATCTAGAGCAGGTCACATAGGAACATGTCCAGGTGAGTTTTAAATGTCTCCAGAGAAGGAGACTCCACAACCCTTCTGGGCAGCCTGTTCCAGTGCTTTGTCACCATCACCGTGAAAAAGTTTTTCCTTATGTTTCTGTAGAACCTCTTATGCTCCAGCTTGCACCCGTTGGACATCACAGGGAAGAGCCTGGCTCCATCCTTCTGACACTCGCCCTTTATGTATTTTTAAATATTAATCAGGTCACCCCTCAGTTTACTTTTCTCCAAGCTAGAGATACAGCTCCCTCAGCCTTTCCTCATAAGGGAGATGCTCCACCCCCTTCATCATCTTTGTGGCTCTGCGTTGGACTCTTTCAAGCAGTTCCCTGTCCTTCTTGAACTTCTTGAGGGGCCCAGAACTGAACACAATATTCCAGATGAGGTCTCACCAGAGCAGAGTAGAGGGGGAGGAGAACCTCTCTCGACCTACTAACCACACCCCTCTAATACACTCCAGGATGCCATTGGCCTTCTTGGCCATGAGGCTGCACTGCTGGCTCATGGTCATCCTGCTGTCCACCAGGACCCCCAGGTCCTTTTCCCCCATGCTACACTCTAACTAAAGTCAATCCCCAACCTATATTGGTACATGGGGTTATTCTTTCACAGATGCAAGACTCCACACTTGCCTTTGTTGTATTTCATTCCATTTCTCCCTGCCCAACTCTCCAGCCTGTCTAGGTCTCGCTGAATGGCAGCACAGCCTTCTGGTGTGTCAGCCACTCCTCCCAGTTTTGTGTCATCAGCAAACTTGCTGACAGTGCACTCTGTTCCTTCATCCAGGTCACTGATGAATATATTGAATAGTACTGACCCCAGTACTGACCCTTGAGGGACTCCACTAGATACAGGCATCCAACTAGACTCTGACCCATTGACCACAACTCTCTGACTTCTTTCCTTCAAGCAGTTCACAATCTACCTCACTACCTGATCATCTAGACCACACTTTCTCAGGTTAGCTGCAAGATTTCTGTCTGAGACTGTGTCAAATGCTTTGCTGAAATCAAGATAGACCACATCCACTACACTACCATCATCTATCCACCTGGTTATTTCTTCATGGAAGGCTATCAGGTTGGTCAAACATGACTTCCCCTTGGTAAAACCTTGTTGACTGCTCCTGATGACCACCTTGTCCTTGATATGCCTAGAGACAGTGCCATGGATAAGTTGTTCCATCACCTTTCTGGGGATGGAAGCGAGGCTGACCTGTCTAGAGTTACCCGGGTCCTCCTCCTTGCCTTTTTCGAAGACTGAAGTGACATTTGCTTTCTTCCAGTCCTCAGGCACCTCTCCTGTTCTCCATGACTTACTAAAGATGTTGGAGAGGGGTCTAGTAATGACTTCCATCAGCACTCGTGGGTACATCCCATTGGGGCCTATGGACTTATGTACATCCAGGTTGCTCAGCTGATCCCTAACCCAGTCCTCATCAACCAAGGAAGTCTCCTGCTCTATCCTGACTTTCTCTGGGGTCTCAGTGGTCTGGAGCTCTCAAGGACAGTCTCCAGCAGCATAGACAGAGACAAAGAAGGCATTCAGTAACTCTGCTTTCTCTGTATCCTCTGTCACTAGGGCACCCACCTCATTCATCAGTGGCCATACATTGCCCCTAGTGTTAGTTTTGTCTGCAGGGTATTTGAAGAAGCCCTTTCTTTTGTCCTTGACCTCCCTTGCAAGGTTTAACTCCAAGGAGGCCTTAGCTTTCCTGGTTGCCTCCCTCCATCCTCTGACAATAGCCTTATATTCATCCCAAGTGGCCATCCCCTCCTTCCATGATATGTAGACTCTCTTTTTCCACTTGAGTTTGCCCAGCAGTTCCCTGTTTAACCATGTGGATCTCCTGGCTCCCTTTCTTGATTTCCTACCTGTTGGGTTGCTCTGATCTTGAGCTTGTAAGAAGCGGAGTTAGAGGTAAGAAGAAGTGGATGAAGAGTTAAGAACCTGTAGAGTTTTGAATCTTCACACGAGCCTTAATGAAGCTGCATAACTGAGAAGGTCTGTCATCTTTTTTCATTGATTTTGCTAACATGAATTCATGATGATCAGGTAGATTTTTATATTACCACATCAGTAAATATCCACATTCAGGATTTCTACATGGTATATGCTTCAGGACACTAACTAAACCAAGTCTTTCCTTTGGTGCTTTTAATCCACATTTTTTTATGCTTAAATTAATCTTGGATGACAGTTTCTTGTACTTAAGTTTGAGTTTTTGGTAATATGTTTCCACCCGCAGATGCACAAAGTATATTGTGAAGTTTTTGTTATGGTAGCGGCTCTAATAAGGTTGCCATTGTTTCCCTTTGGTTTCCTTTTGCTGTACAAACACCAGCTGTTGTAACCTGGGCGACTGAAGACATGATACTGGTGTGACTGGACATAAACACAAGGCTGCAGGTGGTCAGTAATATTCTGGCATTCTTGAAGAGGTCCAATCCCCTGCAGCCTAAGTATTCTTGATTATATGGAGGTGCCTTAACTGCACTTTGCCTTTGTTGCCAGTGCTTTCTGAAAAGGGAATTTTTCTGCATGTGCTGCCTCATTTAATTCCTGCAGCTTAAATCTGAGCAAGTCCTTACCCAAAGCCATCCATAAACAATCTTTTGTTCTCTAGCAGCCTGAGCTCACCTCTCTCCATGTCTTCTGAAGTGCCGGTTGTGGCCTTTTCCCACTGTGCTGCGCTTGTGTCTTTCACTGTGGTGTCTCTGCTTCTGTGACCAGCACAGCACCTTTTCCACCAGTCCTTTCTGATTTCTTTTGGGTGAAATCCACATTTTTCAGGCTCAGGCAGCCATTTCCTTTGACTGGATGACATTAGCTCCCACTCTACCTTGTGCTGATGTAAAAATCCTGGTACCAAATGAGCAGTGTGAAATGGGGCTGCCCATGGCTCTGAACCCTCAGTCTTCTTCCCCAGATAGCCCACTGTTGGCTCAGTCCTTTATATGAGAGCAGATTCCCTCTTCTCAGAAGGGAGAGGCTCTCCTCTCAAAGGCAGCATCCCTCCTTTGGCAGGCAGTGGTGATGGATTCGCTGTAACTGAAGCAGCAGCACTGAGAACACTGGTGGCACATGGGATGCTTCCTGATATTTTACTGTCAGTGTTGCTGAAAACAGCCTTACCATGTGTGTGAGCAGCCCAAGACCAAGCTGGGTGGCACCACTGTCTCTCCTGATACCACTGTACCGTGTTGACAGCACCTTTGCTCTATGCATCTGTTCCTGCTAAACCAAGCATTTGGGCTGGAGGTATCTTGGCAGATGCAGCACCCCCTGCATGAACTGCTGCTCCTAGCACAAGTGTTTTAGGTGGTACTTAGGATGAGACAACCAGACTCATCACAACTCTCTTCTGCATGTAGCTTTTGACAGCTAATGCAGTTTTAACACTCATTGTTATGCAGCCTGTAGAAGATGTGTATAAGTATGTCCTTTCTGATGAGGACTGGTCTAGTTCTAGTGTTTTAGTACTTCCAACAGTGAAGAGTTGCCTGAAACACTTGGAGAGTCTATCAACCGGAGATGAAATGTTCAAAAAACCAGAAATGAGTAAGGTCAGTCCATGGCCATGCTGGCCATCACCATATAGTAGATACATACTAAAACAAATGATGAAGTCCTTCTATATTGGGGGGATCCATTTCTTATCCCCAGTGAATCGTCGTGAGCAGGTTGATAATATGGATCTTAGGAGAGACTTTGATAAAAAGACAAGTTATTCTCCTGTGGTAGTTAAGCTTAGCTTGGTTTAACACAGGTACTAGTATGCTTTAAAATTTTCTGCATTTAAATTGTAAGATGCACACCAACAAACCCCCCTACATACTTGGGTTTATTTTAATTTTCTCTTGCTTAGATGATAGCTACAAATGTTGTGTGAAGTGTCTTCTGTCTTCTTCAGGGCAATCATAAACCGAAGGGATTTCTTTAGTCTTACTGTGCATGCTGTTGTTGCAGTATGCCTGCAACCTTCTGGAGAGCCCAACTGGTTTTAAGACTTGAATTCATCTAGGTTCAGGCATCTAAAATGTAGTGTTCAGGTATGAGCTTGTCAGCTGGCTGCCTCTGCTGGTGAATGGAGTGGGGGAGAGCTGCGTATAGGGGCAAGTCTTCATTGCTAAAATCACTCACGATGAATTCCACCCATCCCATCAAATGCATGCTGATGTTAATGTAATATATTAGATTCAAGATGCTTTCTGGATTTTTGTTTCTCATTTTTGTCGACAATAACAATAACTCTTTTCTTTTTCCAGGGTGACTGTTGGATCTGTATGGAGCTCATGTCTACCTCGTTTGATAAGTTTTACAAATATGTATATAGTGTATTAGATGATGTTATTCCAGAAGAAATCCTAGGCAAAATTACTTTAGCTGTGAGTATTTTGTTAAAACTTTCTGCATATGTTTTTGAAACCAATGTGAAAATTCAGGTCTCTTTCACTCACCTGTGAGAAAGCTGGTTGATGCCAGTGCAGCAGAACTGCTGCTGTTGTATTGCACCACACTTTTAATGATCCATGAGTATACTCTAACTTTTCCCCCGTATATTGTATGACATAAAAC
Source organism: Todiramphus chloris collaris (assembly GCA_025345505.1). Lineage (NCBI taxonomy): Eukaryota > Metazoa > Chordata > Aves > Coraciiformes > Alcedinidae > Todiramphus > Todiramphus chloris. The sequence goes on along the minus strand of JANVCC010000042.1, from coordinate 4,811,877 downwards.
CAGGTCCTGGGGTTCATAATCAGTTCATAAAGAGACCCCAGAACCAGTTTCCTGCTCTGTCTGACAGCAGAGGCACCAGCCCTGTCCTTGGGAATCCCTTCATGAGCATTCGTGGGGGCATCAGTGGAAGCTGAGCACAGGTCATCTCATCCCAAGGAAGGTCTCTAAAATAGATGAGCTGTCTCCCCTTTGCTTATTTGTGAAGGGAACAAAGGATTGGGCATTTATAGCCAGGACATGTGAACCCCACCAAACTATTTGAGGGTAAGGGTTTGGTCTCAGTGACTGCCCTATGCTCACTTTCAAGTCAGTGGGGAGAGGTCGGTGCCTCTGTGTGAGAGCTGAGTTCCCACCCCATGGTGCCTTAGGTGGTGAAGTGAGATGAATCCCACCTGGGGTATCTTGAGTGCAGCCCTGCTGCATGGAGCCCACTGCCTCTCTTTAAGGAGCCCTGTAAAATTATCCTTGTCTGTGCCAAAATGAACCCTGAATCCTTAGCTGTCTAGACACAAGGGCAAGATCTGTCCCTGCAAAACAAACTTTTGGGTTTGGGCTGTGGAGGAAGGGGTGTTGAAAGGTATCCTGAAACCTCTGTTCTGCTGCAATCTGTAAAAATCTGTCAGGTTCACTGGATTTCTGCAGGGGATGATGGGCTGCCCCAGTCAAGAGAAACCACAGGTAGCCTTGTGCAGAGGCTCTCAAAAGTACAAGAGAGTCTTCAGCAGATGAAGAACCTGGATGACATTTTCTTGTCTTACCCTGGAAGTCCTGGCTCAATAAAAAGTCATGGCCAAGCCAAACGAATTAATTCAGTGAGGCAGCTGGAAGACAAAAGACTGCAGAAGTGAAGCACCGTTCAGGAGTAATGGGGAGAAACATGAGCTGATGCTAGAGCAGTGCTGTGTTGGTGACAGGTGGACAAACTGCATCTGCATCAGCATGTGCACATGAATGGCACAGCGCTGGTGGGAATGTGCTCATCAAATTGCAAACCACAGCCTCTTGAAAGGATATCAGCAAATTCTGCTCAGGTCCAGATCTTTGGGAAAAAAAGTCTTCACTCTTCTACTCTTCTTAGGGGCACTTTACAAAATGTTGAGCCAGGACCTGCTGCCGCTTCTTGCACCTAACAGACTGCCTTGGTGTTCTGCAGCCCCTGGGGTGCATTGTCTTACCACTGACCAACTAAATGCATTGCTGTCCAAATCAAGTCTTGAGACACAGACGAGATGGCTGGTTAAGGTCTGTTCTTCTGGAGCAGTCTGCTTGGAGTTATGTGTAATTCTGTGGGGGAAAGAAGAGGAGATCATTTCAGGGTTTTCAGGGTGTTAGAGACATGCTGGCCAGTATTTTGGCTCAGACAGTCCTTGCAAGGTGTTTGCCTGATGCAAATAGTTTGGACAGAGACTTGAGAGTCTTGAAGCTCTCAAAGGGAGTTTCCTTACTTAGCCTGTGCAGACAGCACACTGTGAAAGCACACCGAAGCTTCAACTCCTAGCCTAGGAAGTGGCCACCTTGGTTGTTTCTGACTTGGAAGTGAGTGGTGGATGGACTGAGTAATCTAAAACTTTCCATACCATCAGGAAACCACAACAGATCTGAGGATGTGAAGTCCAGCTGTGCTGTAGGAAGTCATGGGCTGCTCTTTGAACACTGCTTTCCTTCCTTCATGCTGCACCTGAAGGTATCTCCTAAGGGAGGTCCTCTGCACAGTCTGGCTTGAGGAGCTGAGACAGGTTCTGACTGGATATTGTGGCCTTGGGTTCATTTCTGTCCACCTTTTTTTAATAACTCTAGTAGGAGAATACTGGCCCTGAGTATCTTAGACCTTGAGTGCATCCCAGCCTAGAAGGTCTATGTGCGCACTGCCCTGGTACCCCCATTGTATGCAGGTGGGGTATTTGCTGCAGCTCACAGCTCCATGTGCTCCACCAACCGCTCTTCACATTAGAGCTCTTTTATCCCTGGTTGAAGATCTGTGAGCTTCTGCTTCACCTGCTTAAAGGTGGTGGGGGCAGAAGCTTCTGACAGGGTCAGATGGGATTTAAACCAACATTCAGTCTCAAAGTTCAGCAGACTTTCTCTTGATGAAGCTCAGGTCCAGGGAGGCCATCCTGTCTAACCCCACCATTGGCCTGCCTGAAAATCAGTTGATGCTTCAGAAAGATGTTGTAGCTTCTGCTGCCAGAGCAGAAGCCTGCACTGAGGGTCAAGGTGGGTGGCGAGGAGGAGGCAGCACTTCAGCTGCCCCAGAGCCTGGTAGAGATTTTAATTACCTAATCATTTGGACATGGGATTGGACAAGCAGGAAGGACCAGTCCTGGGAGTTGTTCCTCAGTGCTAGACTTCATCCTTACAGCTTCAGAATGCAACACAACATGACCACTCTCTTGCCATCATCTTCAAGGCAGTCCTTTGTTCGTGGGTTTCAATGATCTTTTCAGCAGAGGCAAAATAAATTTAAATGGTACTGAAGTGCATGCCCTCTCTTACATCACCTTCTGTTTGCAGGAAAGATTGGGAGAAAAATGCTTTTATTACAGGACATACTGCAGCATTGACATCTCAACATATTAAAAGTTCTTCCCCCATGTTGTTGGAGATACAGAAGTTTTATAACCACAGACATCTAAGATATTTGCTAATTTTTTATCTGTTTTTCTTTCCTAGACTGTGAAAGCACTAAACCACTTAAAAGAAAACTTGAAAATCATTCACAGAGGTGAGTTTTGGGTTTTTCTTCTTACCTACAAAAAATAATTGCAAGAATTTTAAGTAGCCTTTGCTTGAAGTCAAAGTGTAATTAGCATGTACGGTACCACCAGTGTGAGTGCAAGTTTTGCCCAGGTATATCCCCAGCAGCTGTTTTATTGCCCCTTCAGTCTGTACTTTTCCATAAGGGCCTGATTTCAGGGTGGCTGGGTGTCCGCCTCTGCCTCCAGGCACATAGCATCCTTGGGTCTGGCTCCATCTCCTCTTGCTCCATGTCAGGATGGTCAGCAGCATCATACCCAGTCGCCATGGCATGGCACTGCCGAGTTTGATCCTTGGCAACTGCGCTTCTTCAAATCGAAACTTCAAGCCCTGACTTACTGGCTTACATTTCTTTCCCTTGCAGACATCAAACCTTCCAATATTCTTCTGGACAGAAATGGGAATATTAAACTCTGTGACTTTGGTATTAGTGGACAGCTCGTGGACTCCATTGCCAAAACACGGGATGCAGGGTGCCGGCCATACATGGCGGTGAGTGTGGACAAACTGGGCTGTGAGGAGCTGTGTGCCCTGGGCTGTGCAGGATCTTACTCTCCTGCTGCAGGCCTGGCTCAGAATGGCCCTGCCTGTTGTCTGATTGAAGCGTCAGAATGTGGGGGTGAGCACTCCCTTCCCAAGTGAAAGTCAGTTCTAGATTGAGTGTTGCTGCTGGCAGCATCAAAAAAAAATCCAGGCTGTGGCAGGGTGGTCAAATTCCCTTTTTTTTTGACTGGGTTGCTTCACTGCTGCCACTGCTGTGGTGATGGAGCAGAGAACTGCTCTGTGCCATCCCACAACACCTGCTCACACTCCAAAGCAAACAGTTCACAGGGGAGACAGTGCCGGCCGGGTGCTGGTTTTCCTCAGTCTGCAAGAAATCCATTTGCTTTAATTTCAGTGGTTGTATTTAACTGTCATGACTTAACTTACGGCTCTTGATGCTTAAAAATACTGTTTTCTGAATTATTTAATCTATCACCAAGGAAACAAAAAAGGAAAATCTCTCTCTTTCAAGGTGCAGTGCCCATCTGGTCCAGGTAACAATTCTCATATGGCTTTTATATGACTGTGGTGTCCAAAGCACAACCTGTCTGCCCTGATTCTGATCTGTGCAAGCAGAGAGTCTGAATTTTGGAGCATTTGACCTTTTCTTTTAACTGTCCTCATAGCAGAGCCAGTTACTCAATGAGCTGGACAAAATAGTACAGATGAGATCTGTTATTGGAGACCAGTGATGTGGTACAGCAAAGTCTGTGGTGAAATGGGGCTGTTTGCTTAAACAAAGACCTTGTGAAGCTGGAGAGAGGACAGAGGCATGTCTCTGCTCTGAGCACTTCTGTCAAGAGCATGAAGCTCCTGGAGGGAAAAGGATCTGTCAGAACTGCCCAGTTTGCTGTGTTCGTGGGACATGGATGCTGAGGGCAGCAGCAAAGAGAGGTGTCCCAGGAGCTGTTTCAGTCTGAGTTGGTCTGACCCAAGGCTGGGTATCTGCATCTTAGACTACAGGTATTTCTCAGACCATCACTTCACAGAATTATGGCTGTTGTTGACTTTTCCCTGTCGTCTGAGGTATGTATTAGGTCTGTAAATAGGCCTCTTGAAAAACTGCTCTCCCCCTCCCAAGTTCATCAGGCTATAATTACAGGAGTTAACATTCCCACTTTTTATTAGAATCGTGGATGGATGGTTAACTTTGCTCAGTCTGTTGTCTTAGTTACGATGTGACAGTTACTGGCATGTCTGAAATAGCAACGCTGCTTCATTTCCTGATGGACTTGGGTGGGCAATGTTTCCAACAACACCTCCTTGATTTTCCTCCCCATCTGCAGACACATGCTCTGCTCTTTGTGCACTTCCATCGCCAACTCCAGACTCTCTTGGATTTTCAAGTGAACAAAAAATGTTTCAGTTCAGTTTGTGTTTTTAAGAGCCTTGATGTGGGACTCAGCTTGTGGGACAGGCCAGCAGCTGGCAAGTGGTGTGGGAGACGGCTGGTCTCTTCCCCGCTGCTCTCCAGACACAGTGAGTCCTCTCCAAGTACATGAGCGTTTCTAAGCCTGGGAAGTGTGGAGATGTCCCCAGAATGCAGGCATATCTGCCAGCAATTTCTCTAAGCCAGCAGAAGCTGATGGCTGTAGTGATGCCGTCATCATATCATATATTCATGTACCTGGGAAGGAGTGAGGCCAGTCACCCTCCTTTTGATAGGAAAACAGTAGTTTTTTTTTTTTTCTGAAGGCCATTGGTTGTGTTCAGCCAGGGAGGGTCTGATAAGGGCTGCTGGATGGTGCTCCCTGATGATGAGAGCGTGTTGCTCTGCAAGGCCCACTTGGCCTGTGGCACTTGCAGTAATTCTTGTAGCACGAGCATTTGCCCACTGAAGGAACCTGATAATGCCCCACTCACTGGAGCTGGGTCCCTGAATAGCCGTTGATAACAATAACATTGGAAGTCAGTTTGACTGTTAGCAGCCTCATCAGGAAGCAGGAGCCACATCCATCTGCTAAGCAAGTGCTGTGTGCTTTAACCAAAGCTGTTGGAGCCTGCACAGAAAGCAGCATTACAGCCTTGGAGCTGACAGTGCTGGAGAAGTTGTTTTGATTTTGGCCTTGAATTCCCTTGTGATCTCCACATTGAAGTAAAGGTGTACATGTTGATGCGTTCTGTTCTCAGAAAGAAAGAAAGAAAGAAAGAAAGGAGAGACCAAGTCCCTGTGCTGCCCCAGGCTGCAACCAACCCCCAGAACAGTGCAGACTGTTTGCTGAGCCCTCTCAAGACCTTTGTCCCATGCTGGTGCCATCATTGTGGTTTTGCTCTAGGTGAGGTTTTGCAGCCTTAAACCAGCATGGAGGTGAGATTGCTCCTGGCCAGCGCCTCATCCTCCCATCTGCTGCTCCCTGGCAATCTCTGCATTACCTCTTGCTGATGAGAGTGGCGCTGGTTTGGTCTGGGTGCCATGCTGAAGCTGGTGGTCTTTGTGGCATTACTGCTTTTTACCTTCTTAACATTCAAGTGAACCCAGTTCCTGTGTCAGAGAGGAGGGATGAGACTAGAAGTACCTGATTTAAGCAGGGGAGAACCCAGGTTGTGCGAGGATGAATGTCCTGCCCTGCTCCTTTGGGACCTTGATGGGGACTTAATTTGTTGGTGTCACATGTCCCTCAGGTCCTTTTCCCAGGTCACCTCGCAGCTGTCTGTGGGAAGCTGTGGCTGTGCCTAAGTGCCAGTCCTCTGCCCCCACACAGCAAATGTCAGGGGAGGTGCCTGAGCTCTGAGCACAGCCCTTCCCACTCCCATTGCCTGTGTGTTCCAGGGGTTTCAGATGAGAACGTAATCTCTGCTTGCTTCTTCACCAGCTAAAATCATCCATGAGGTTTGCCCAGCGATGGACTTCTCCTGTCCAGACATGGCTCCTCAAACAATACGGTGCAGAGCCCCTGCCAAGCAGCTCCACCACAGCACTAAGCTCATGGCCCTGTGTCAGCGCATCCCTGTCAGGGCGGGATCTTGCTTCTCGCCCATTTAGATACGTATCTGCACAGGCAGTTTGTATAAACCTGAGGAAACATGTCTGTAACAATCTGAGTAAGCAGACTGCTTGGCCAGACATATTGGAGGCAGGACATGAGGTTTGTGGAAGAGGATATTAAAAAGAGGAGGGGGGAAATTGTTTTGGCCACTAGAATTTACATGGAAAGTGCCTAAAAGTCAGGACTTGGAGATCATTGACCTCGGGAGACATTAAAGGTTCAGCTGGAAAGAGCAGGCAGCTGCTGTGTGATGTGGGTTTGCTGTGTATAGGGTGCTGCTGGCTGTGCTGAGGTGTCCTAGGGCAGTCCCACTGCCACAATTAGCCACGAGAAGGCGAAAACATTAGAATGTGATCATCAGGGCAGTGAGACTGCGGAGAGGGATAAGCAGGGATTGTTAGGGCTGGGGCAGGTGTGGGGAGAGTGAGCACAAAATTTTGCAAGTCCCAGTGCCTCCTGTCCTCCCTGGGCCTCTTTGGCTCCTGCTGCTCGTATGGGTGCAGCTGGAGGGGATTCTGCTTCAGAAGGACTCATGGGGATTTGCAGGGGTGCTTTCCACTCCTGTGCTGAGCCTTTTGCTATGTGGCATGTTCTCAGCACAGCCTGAGAGGTTGCTGGGGACTTTAAGCAGCACAAGCCTCCTGTGACGGCAACCCTGATACCACCGACTCAATGCAATTGAGTCTGGCCTCACCATCTCCATCCATTCCAGCCACTGCAGCGTGACCATTGGTTGGGGAGTAGGCAAGGCACAAGGCCATGCAGGAGCAGAGCAAACTCAGGAGCAGGGCACACTGCCTTCTTCAAGACCAGGTACTCAAGCGTTCATGAACTGCAAAAGCTCCTATTTCCCATAACATAGGAGGATCATGTTCAGGACTGGACCTCGGGGTGAGGGCTGTGCTTTGCTTGTGCAATCTTTCATGGACGAGGAGACCAGAAGGACAGCCAACTGACCACAGCCAGGGAAGCCTCCTGAACCTGTGCCCAGGACAACAGCTTCTGGTTGAATGGAGGAGATCTTTAGGAGAGAAACCAGATTTTAAGGCTCAAACTGCTTGTGACTCCAGCCTGGCTCTGTCTGAGTGGCCACATGATGAGTCACCTTTGCTGATGACCTTTTGTTATGCTTACTTTCTGATTAGGATGTGTGTAACTTCATCTATAGATGCCTTCTCTTGGTTCCCTTTCTCTGTTGTATCCTAGAGTCCTCTAGGACTCTTGGTTTTCCATCTATTTTAAAGCATCCTGTTGGTCAGGCATTAAGGCTGTCGAAAAATAACAGGGCTCCCTGCAATTCAGTCTTATGTAAATAACTACTTCAAGGACTTCTAAAGCATCTTCACCAAAATTTCAGTCCCTTGGTCAGGTTCTGTGATAATGTTACATAGCAGTGCTGAAATGATACCTTAGAGCCCTCCAAAGCTGCTGCCTCTCTGCAGCTCCTGTTAATCTGTTCAGTTCTTGGAAGCAGGGATGGGGTGGCATTAAGGGGATGGGTCAAGCTCTGGGGTGCCAGAGGATGGTCTTTGAAAACAAGACCAGATGGAGAAGACGTCCAAAGTCCTGCATTAAAGGTGCCTCTTCAAATGCTATAGAATCCACCATAGTGCCCATGAAGTTCTCTTGGTCATTTATTATTCTCCTAATACCGTCTTTTTAAGACAAGTAAAGTCTTGCTTTAATGGATGGCTGTTGGCTCTTGTTTCTACTTTGTTTGCAGAATTAAGGAGCCCTTTACTTGCCACAGCCTTTTTCCCTAGCAGGTACTTTCTGACTGTTATGTAGTCACCTCGTAAGCTTTTCTTGAGGAGATTAGGGACTGAGCAGCTTATGCCCTTAAGGCAGATTGAATTGTATTTTATGGCTGTGCTATAACCCCCACATTTTTTTGGATTCTTTTACAAATGTAAATCCTGCAGTTGAGCTGACTTCCACTGTTTGTCTTGCCTTCAGAGTACATATTAAGAGCAGCAGTTCCTAACACATCTCCCCAGCTACACACCTGTCATCATGGTGCTCCTCTGGAATCTCCTGCTCTCCTGTCCTTTTCCAGGAGCTGTCTGTCGCCCCAGAGTGCTGCTTTTTCTGTGCCTGGTCAAGTGAGTCAGCAGCCAGCCAGAGCCCAGTTTACCAGATATTCCAATCACACCAGTTCTACAGGAGCCCTTACTCATCACAGCAATACTTTTTTTTAATATACAGAATTTAGCAACACTGATTTTATATTTTCTTGGATGTTATTAGTGGTAGTCCAAGGGGGGTCACCTTTGAGATCCCATTATAAATCCTGTCTTTCTTTGTGTTTATTAAAATAGAGTCCTTTTAACAAGAATTACACTGAACTTTATCAGTGAAGCCATTTACTAATGCAAATTATTCATGCTTGATTTAGTTGCAGTGCAGACATTGGACTGTACAGATCTAAGTTTATCACAGGCACACATTTACCTTTTTTAACAAGGCAAATAAGTTCCCTGAGAATATGTTGTGCCAAGCCCAATGGGACCTCGTTGCTTTCATTAATGATCCTGTCAATCTTTCTGTGCCTACTAAGTGTCCCCTGTCCTCCAGCCCATCACATCTCTGTGATCATTCTGCTGTTGGGATGCAGGAACACAGACTGTTAAGACAGACAGCTGGTAGGGGATGGTAATGCCATGGGAATGGAAATCAGCATCTCCACCTGGAAAATGCTGCACAAGAAGTTTTTTAATTAAACAATGTCTCAGAGTAAATACGTAAAGGAAATAGGAGGGGAGGAAAGGCCATTCTCTAGAAACCTGATCTCTTCTGATAATCTCTGTGCAGCCACCAGCTTGGTGGCTGACCTGGGTGAGGGGAAGGGACAGGAAATCGGAGAACAGAGAGGATTTGGGAAGGAATGTCTGAATTCAAAAGTCCAAGCAGGGATGATTATTTTGGCTGAAGTATTTTTTGACAATACTACTCTAATCTCCTGTATAGGTGTACAAATGGTGCACGCAGAGACATTTACTGCTGCTATCCTAGAGGTACGAGGCTGAGGAGCCGGGGGAAGTGGCAGGTCCACCAGGCCAGCAAAGACAGCTCATGTTCTCCCCTTTCTGATTGCACTGTGTGTCCTTCGCTCTGCTGCACAGTGGCTCAGGAGCTGTTTCTGGTACGCTACTACACAGGATGCTGCACGCTGCACGACCTGGAGTCACTGATGCTTTGATAAGGGCCCAGAGAAAACAAAATGTTAATGGCTTGTTCTTTGGTCCCCTGGAGAGGAGGGGTGTGACCTCAGGAAAACCTTCATTCAGCAGTGTGACTGTGATATACCTCACTTGCTCATGGGAATGACTCACATGGGTGCTCTTAGACTGAGGCTTTTGTTGCACCGAAGTCACCTTCTGTGAGTTCCTATGTGCCCAGGAGAAAATTCAGGAAGCTTATTAGGCTCTACTGCACATAAAAATGGAGATCCACATGAAATTGGACACCTTGCCTCTTCAGCAGCCAGTTGAAGAATTTGGTGTCACCAAACGGAGGTCACTGTCATCTAAGAGAGAGCATCTGAAACTTCTGTAGAGCAGAGCAGTAACACTGGCTACAGGAGTGTATGGATGTTCACATCTGTATGGAGCTCCAGCACCTACTGTAGAGCTGAATCTTAGGCACTAAGGTCTGCTCCAGAATCAGCACAGTGAGTCTCCCCAAGGAATAGGTGAGTGGTCAGGCACTTCCTCAGCCTTGCAGGTCTGAACTGTCATTCCAGCCCTGTAGAGAAGTCAAGAAAGTGGCTTGCATGTATAAAACGTTTGGAGGTGTCAGTGAGCAGATGAGGGAGCTGCATGCAGTGTCCTTGCACCCTGGAGGAGGAGGAGACAGAAGAAGCAGGTCCAAGTGCCCAGTGAGTCAGCAACTCCTCTCCTGCTCTGCTTTGTGCTCATTGCTTGTGTCCCAGCCTCGGCTGTTCGGTGACACTAGTGGCAGCCATCACTCCCTGGTCCAGGTGAGTATATGAGAAGCCTGTGCAGGGGAGAGCCCTGAAGGAACAGCAACCTACTTTTTTTCTGTAGGAATATCCTTGAGAAACACAGCAATGCAAAAAGCGAGTGACATTTTCCTTTAACAGGAGAAGAATTTCCCAAACTAGTTATCTATGGTCCTGAAGATGGTTTCCATTGCTGTTGCACAACCTTCAAGCAGCTGTTCGGAGACATCGCTCTTCTCCTTGCTGTGGCTTTGGTTTGGAGCTGGCCCCAGGAGCCGAGTTTCTTGGACAGTGACAAGATGCATCTCTCTGCAAGCACTTGCTGAGCCCATCACAAGACAAACAAGAAAGTCATGGTAACAGGGTTGCCACTGCAGGGGAGATGGCATTTTTGTCTTGAGAATCCATAAACAAACATACATGTGGTGGTTTGGTTAACACAGCAGCAGAATTGCATGCCAGGAAGCCATGGCTCATCTGTGCAAAACTCATATCCAGTCTGTGTTGGAGCAGTGAGGGTCTGTTAATTCCAGCTGCCCTGGTTCATAGCTCACTGTGGGGTTAGCAGCTGAGTTTGGTGCAAATGCTGCTGCAGCTGCAGCCTGCACAGCCCCGCTTCTGGGTGTGCAGTGTTCTACCTTGCTCCTGCCATCAGCCAAAGCCAGGATGGTTCCTGGGCTTCATTTCACTTGTTTTTCAGTGTGAGAATATAATCTCTAGTGGAGGCTGGCAGCTTCCATCTTCCCGTGGCTAGAGCAGAGGATGATTTTGTATCATGTAACTTCTGTTATGGGTTTTGTAATGCAAGAATTTAGCTCTTCTGGTCATTCTTTACTCCTGGTAACCTTTTATTTTCTTTTAGTTTAGGTATGTATTGGCCTAAGTAGAAAATAAGAGTTTGTTATGTACATTTTAATGCCATAGAGGCAGTTCTGAATTTGAAGTGCATATGGGAGAAAATTCCCTGATTATATAACCATTGAAAATCCAGATCTGAACTTCAAGAACTTGGTTTTCCCAGAAACACTACTTTGCTCTTTATCAACTTGAAACAGCTGAAGATGGCAGTGGGTCGTGTGTTAATCTGTCCTTGTGTCACACCCAACTCATGTGTGGTTGCTTAGCTGGGGGTTTGAAGGAGAGGGAGGATCAGCGCTGCCCGGAGGTGCCAGTGCTTAGGTGGACAATGAAAGAGAGAGAAGCCCCGTGGCAGCCTTCGCCCTCCTGTGATGCTTTCAGACCCTGCCTCTTTGCAGCGTCAGCACATCCAGTGTTGGGTCTGCATCTTAGCCATTTCCTTTCCTCACTTGCCCTTGGCATTAGAAGGACACCTGTCACAAGCTGGGCTTTGCAGCCCTTGTTCCAGGTCCCCAGAGTGTGACACACTGACTCTTCATTCGTTGATGTTAATTGCTCCCATGTCATCTACATGGAAAATTCCAAGGGTTCTTTCTGCTGTGTATTTAGACAGGATTTATTTTGGTCTATCTTGCTTTCCCTTTAACTGTGCCACAGTGCTCTAGGGCCAAGCCCCTGTTGCTCCGTCTGCGGAATTATACCACTGAGAACACTTTGACTTTTTTCTGTAGCCATTAGATGATTTTATTTCATGTGTTACTTCTGAGCAGAGGAAAGTTTTGATATATAAGTCTAAGCTCCTCTTGAACTTCCTGAGTTCCTGTTGTGCCAGAACTGGGCACAATACTCCAGATGCAGCCTCACCAGAACAGCGTAGATTGGGAAGAGAACCTCCTTCTGCCTGCTGGCCACACTCTTCATGATGCACCCCAGTCCATCCAAGTCATGAGGAGTAACTAATACTTGAGCTCAAGATGAATGGAAACCATAACTGAAGGATAAGAAAGCAAAGCAAAGGGCAGTGTGTTCAGAGTACAACCTTTGAATCCAGCCTGTTTCAAAGCAGATGCTGTCTCTAACTGGAAGTAGGGACTACAAAACACATCAGTGGCACTGGGAAGGTGATAGGTGGAGTAGTGGACACAAGGAGGCTGTAGGAGAAGCCACATGTAGAACCACCAAAGCTTGGTGGAAGCTTCTCCTTTGGCAGGCAAGCTCCAGCCTCCTTGGTAGGCATAGGTGGTGGGCTGGATGAGTTTCCTTGTTGGAGCAGATCCTGGTGACTGAGGGAATGGGAGAGGTCTGGAGCGGTCACAGCTGGGGCAGCTACATGTAAGTGGTGGGCTGCAAAGAGGAGAGCTGGCAGCATGGAAGAATAGCAAGACGTGCCACGAGGGTTTGAGGGCTGGCAGGTATTGTGGTAATATGACAGTCTTCTCATGCGGTGCTCCACTGGAGGGTTGAGGTTACACTAAGGGACTTATTTCATTGAAAGGCATGCTCCAGCTGGCATCTGCCATGAAATTGTATTAAAATGTAGCTTACAAAGCAACCAGGACTTTCATAGTATTTCCTGCACCTGGTAATTTACTATTTTATTGCAATTCAGATCTCTGTTACTGCTGTAGTCAACATTGAATGAAACTCTGTTTCTTTTGGCATTTTAATTATTACATTTTTAACAAAAGAAGGCAGAAATGCAGTTTCTCATAAAGATTATGTGCAAAAGATGTTTTGTGCTGGTTGATAACTCTCCGGTGCAAATCACCTGTGTCTAACTTGATATTATTCTCTGTGAAGAACATTTGTGTGTCTATAGACCTTGTAACATCATAGTTGCCTTCAAGGGATGCCCAACACCTTGTCGAGAAGACCTGTTCTTAAAAGTCATTGGTTTTAATACTTCCCAAGGTTTAGCAAGCAGCACACAGTTGGGAAGAAGAGTTATGATAGATGCTATGAAACCTCAGTTCCCTGGGCTGGTAGATGAGATGATGTTTATTCCATTTCTTATGCTTCCCTGGGGACAACTTTGCTGTAAAAACAGAGAAAGCAAAACTTTATGTTAAAGAAGTCCCAAAGTTAAACAAAATGAAATAAATAGACAATAATAATTATTCAAGCTGCTTGTACAAAAGTTAAAAAAAACAAAAGGATTGGACTGTGCTGAGTTGCTGTTTTGGGTCACCTTTTTGACCTATATCTCCATAAAATCAGTGTCTGATTCCTTAAGATGTTTCTCTGATAGAGTTGATCATCTGCTCTAGCAATGAATTTACCTCTAGAGCTGTGCCAGGCTTTGCCCATCTGGATGAATTCAGAGTTCTTTTAAGTTTGCAGGTGCTTCTTACTCCTTCTTGCATGGCACAGTGTTTGACTGCTCCTCCTTTGCTGTTCCAGCCTGAAAGGATAGATCCCAGTGCATCCAGGCAAGGCTACGATGTCCGCTCAGATGTCTGGAGCCTGGGGATTACATTGGTAAGTGTAACCCCACTGGGTTTTGCCGCCCTGCTGTGCAGAGCATTTCTGGTGGGTAGCCGTGGTCTGCTTTGCAGTGCAGCGGGGTAGGCTGGTGTCAAACACGTGCTGGAATCAAAGCCCAGTTCTACTGCTATGAAGCATTTGCGTGTTGTGACTGAAGGGGTCACCTCCTGGCTCAGAAACAATATCAGTCCGTTAAAGGCAGATGGCTCCCCTGGACCTCTGCGGATACGTGTAGCCACAGCTATGTTTTGCAGAGAAGATGTGAGCAGGGAAGAGGTGTTGGGTCACAAATGAATTTTGTCCTCAAAATCTCAGATAAAAAGGGATGGTGAGTGTGGTGGTGCAGAACAGAGAATCCAGCCTGTGTAAATAAACCTCTCAGAGCCTTGGCATCTGGTGTGCTTTGGCTGTGCAGAAGACTTTAGCTAATCCTGGATCCCAGCTGCTGATTCCTCTCTGGCTTAACCACAGCACTGATGGGTGTACACATTGATAAATTGGAAAGATCTTCCCTGCTCAAGGTGGTGAAGTAGAAGAGAAAGCAGAAGAAATAAATATGAACCAGTAGCTTCTGTCTTCCCCAGCGGTGTTTTAAAATGCTTATTTTCATTGTCCTGTGAAAAACAGGGAGTTGGACTCGATCCATATGGGACTCTTCCAACTTGAGATATTCTACAATTGTGTGATACTCTTCCATTTTCTCTAGTGGTCATTAGGATGCTTGGGAAGGAACTGGAGGATGTTACTTGCCTGTTTTCAAACACCTTAGTAAGAGCATTGTTTCATTTTATAGTCAGCAGAGGAGAGAACATTATCAACATGAAAGTATGGCTTAGCCAGGTTAAATCTAGATGTACTCCTGATGTGGGCAGCGGTTACTATTGGGTAAAATTTTCCCTCCTCTTCTCTCAGCTGAGCTTCATATAAGGAATGGGATGAAGAATCTTATCTTAGTCTTCCTTCTGGGGGGTTCAGGGTCCTTGAAGACATTTTCTTACCCTGATTGAACTTACGTTATGTAACCTTCCTGGTGCTGTTGCTGTCTCTCTGCAGTATGAGCTGGCCACAGGGCGATTCCCCTACCCGAAGTGGAATAGTGTGTTTGACCAGTTGACACAAGTAGTAAAAGGAGACCCACCACAGCTGAGTAACTCAGAGGAAAGGGAGTTCTCCCCAAGCTTCATAAACTTCGTCAACTTGTGGTAAGTGTTTCCTACTGAAAGCACTTGAAGGTTCCTTGTTTTGTCACTGTGAGGTATTTGGCACAGGTTGCATGCCAAGCACTTCCTAGCTTAGGTTCACATTCCTGCACCAGCACGAGGGTGAGAACCTGTCACATTTCACTGGTTTGGAGGTGATAGGAGACTTGTCTGGGTGGGGGCTGAAGGACAGACCTTCAGAGACTTCTCTTCAGGGAAGGGATGAGGAGAAAACCTCTGAGAGTCTCTGCTCAGGCGAAGTGTAATGTGACCCATGACAGGAGATTTGCGTTACCAGGTAAGGGCCTGGCCTGTGCATCCTGTTCCTTGGTATGACACAGCCTTGGGACAGACCTGATGTTTGCCCCTTCTTCTGCAGCCTGAAGTCAGAGACACCTGGCAGGATTGTCCTGTCATTGGACAGAGGACATATACTTGTCCTGTCTTTTGCCTGGCAGGCCCAGGAGCCTTCCTGCCCAGTTCCACTCAGCATAGTGACCTGTAGTGGGTAACTTGCTTGGTTGTTGGTATCATGTCTTCTGTTAATCAGACATCAAGGTCAAGACTAGAGATAGTTTTCTGTAGGGCAGAGCCTCTGCAGCGTGGTCAGCCTTGGATGTAGAGTGCACAGTGCTTGAGAGGCTTGGGGCACATGTTTGTGGTCCTGCGTTGGTTAAAGGCTGATTGTGAATTTTCTAATGAAGTATTTTTCTATCAGTGTGTGAAAGGTGGTCATCATAATTTTGTTAAACTAATACCAAGACAGATCCATCCTGGAGATCCATCAGTGTGATGTATTTGTTCCTTGGGACCTTCTGCCCTGGGCAGACCCAGGTGATGGACATCCTCAGCGCACAAGTATCTATCTCAGAGCTTTGTGGCACAGGAAGGCTTGGATTTACACTATTTTAACTGTCAAGAGGTTTTGTTTCAAGAATTTCATCTCAGCTGGAGATGTTTTTTGAATTCGGATTTTAGTCTCTTTCAGAATTAGGAGTTTTTGTAGAGGCCAGGCTCCACTTTCCAGCTGGCTGTAAGGAAGGCCTGGTTATTATCTGTGAACTGCAGAAAATGGAACATCAAAACAGCTGGATGCTTAAAAGCAGTTTCCATTTTTCAGTCAAAAATGGGCGTAGTGTTTGGTGCGAAAGTCAGATTTGCTTTCCCCATGTACTGCACAAGCCATCATTTGGTCCTCACACAGTTCTCTGTAGTGATGCTCTATCATGACACAGTTTGCAGAGCCAGGAGCTTGCTCTCCTGTCTTGGGTGCACTGGTGAGTTTGGCTCCAGATCTCCCAGCAGAGGAACCCGCATGGCACTGCTGCTACCCAGCCTGTGTGACACCACTGCCACCCAGCTCACATGCCTTCTCTGCTAAACAAACAGCAGCATCGTTGTCCCATGGGCCTGATTGGGTCAATTTTTATTTCCAGCCCATTTACCCCTCCCAGGCCCTGCTTCTCTGAAACAGACACAATCCATAGAGTATGGGGCATTTTTCAGTCTAATTCTATTTTTTGGTTTATTGGGGTTTGTAAATAATCTGACTTCTGCCTGGAATATATATGAAGTCTTCTTATCAATACTGTAACAAATATTTGTCTTAATAACCTTTAGTTAATTGCTAACAGTCATCTTTGGTGTTACTAAGCAGGCAGGTGAGTCTCCAAAAGGCTGTGCTTTTAGGTGGTAGCCTAAATCTCCTGGGCATTACCCTATAAATATGAATCTAATCTCCTACTTTTGTGCATTCAAGACTTAGGAAAAATCTTTCAGGCGAGTCATGCAGTGTTGCTGCCTGCTCACCGGGATAGATCAGCGAGGAAAGGATACTTTAAGAATGTTAGTGTTTCTGGGTTTTGGTTTTTTCTTTTGCAATTTGCTTTGGATACCAAGAGTGCTGAGAAGGCCTGGGTGGGACAGGTACCCCCTTCAGCCCACCTCCCTCTGTTAGATGTTTCTCTGAAGTCACACTCTTCCCAGAGCTGCTTACAGTGGTTCCACTTTCAGCTCCAGAGTGTGCGGAGAAGCCTGGCTCTAGATCTGGCTTTGGGAGCCATGCACTGGCAGCTCCTGAGCCACTAGCTCCTGAGCTCCAGTGGCCTGGGGAGGAGATCAACCATTCCTGTGAAGGAAGGAGCTGTACAGCACCTGGTGCTAAAAGAATCATAGAATGCCTTTAGAAGTCATCTAGTCTAACCCCTCTGCACTGAGCAGGGACATCTGCAACTGGAGCAGGTTGCTCAGAGCCCCATCCAACCACACCTGGAATGTCTCCAACGATGGGGCCTCCACCACCTCCCTAGACAAAGCTGTTCCAGTGTTCCATCACCCTCAAAGTAAAGAATTTCTTCCTAATGTCTAATCTAAAGCTACCCTTCTGTAGTTTAAAACCATTGTCCCATGTCCTATCACTTTAAGACCTTATAAAAAGTCCATCCCCAGCTTTCTTATAGGCCCCCTTCAGGTACTGGAAGGTCACTATAAGGTCTCTCCAGAGCCTTCTCTTCTCCAGGCTGAACAACCCCAACTCTCTCAGCCTGGCTTCACAGCAGAAGGGTTCCAGCCCTCGCATCATTGCTGTGGTCTCCTCTGGCTCTGCTCCATCAGGTCCATGTCCTTCTTGTGTTGAGGACTCCAAAGCTGGACACAGTACTCCAGGTGAGGTCTCACCAGAGCATAGTGGCAGAATCACCTTTCTCAATCTGCTGGCCATGCTTCTTTTGATGCAGCCCAGGATGCAACTGGCATTCTTGGCTTCAAGTATGTATTGTTGGCTCATGTCCAGCTTCTCATCCACCAGCGCCCCCAAATCCTTTTACACAGGGCTGCTTTCTATCATCTTAACCCCCAGCCTCTATTGATAATGAGGATTGTTCCAACCCAGGTGCAGGACCAGGCACTTGGTCTTGTTGAACCTCAGGAGGTTCACCTGGGCCCACTTCAGACATGGCCACTCCAGACATGCAGCTTCATATCGGGCTGGAAAAGAAATGAAAGACTTCTAGGTCTGCTTTACGAAAGCATGCATTAAAATTTCAAAGCGAAACTTTATCTGTGAGCAGAAGTTCTGACCAGTTGCCTTAAAGGCGTCATGAGGAACATATTGGAACCCACAGACTCACCATGGTTAGAAAATTAATTGCTGTTGGGCAGCAGGAGCCTGAGGTGAGGATGTTTGTGCAGCAGCCAAGGAATTTGGTGCCCTCTTTGCCCTGCACAGATCCATGGGCAGGGCATAGGGTGGAGCAGTGCTGGGTGCGGTGCAGCACTAACTACCCTCTGCCTCCTCAAATAATTAGAGGCCACACTGTGGTAGTGCTGGAGGTTGAGGAAGGTCCAGACAGAGCTTATGAGGCTTATAATGCTGCTGTTAGGAATTAGACTCAACTCCCCTCATTTAGGTAAGATGCTGCATATGCCCTTTGTCTTCCCAGTGGTGCAGCTCTGGCATCCAGGTCAGGGGCTGCCCATAACACCATTGCTGAGCCCCATCCTGCAGCCATCTGTGTGCCTCTGGTCCCCATGTCTCCCTGCCACGTCCTCCTGTTGAAGGGCTTTGGTGGCCTTTGCTGCCACCTGCTGTCCCCCTGTGCTGATCAGGGTGCCGAGGATCCTCACAGGAGGGGACACTTTCCAGCCTCTTTTTCCTCTTGTCTCTGTCGGCAGCCATGTCACCCCTCCGTCTCTTCCCAGTGGCAGGTGGCCTGCTTAGTGCTGGATGTGCCACTGGTGCCAGGGATGAACCAGGAGCGCCCAGGAATCTGGAGCTGGCCCCATAATGTCTGCTACAGCCCTGGCCCTGCCCGCACATGTCAGGGTGATGGAGTGGTGCCTGTGTCCCTTGTCTGTGCCTGGGCATGCAGTGCTGGCTCTCCTCTGAGCCCCACAGCCCAATGGATGAAGAACAGGCTAGTTGCTGCTGTGCAAAACTTGTGGTTATGCTGCAGTTAAACCCACGTTTTGTATGGAGGCAGCCGGGATGGTGTTCGTGCTCTCTCCCCAGCAGGATTTGTTGGTGGCTGAACTTGCTGTTCATCCATGTGGGGAGGGAGGGAGTCCCTGTGGTCACTCACAGCACAAGGATGTTTTTTACAGAAAACAAGAGACGGTGAGTCCCACCACAACAGCAGTGGATTCAACATTGCATCCTGTAAAAACTCTCATTTGATGTCTGTAACCATTCCTCCAATCCCACCTTCCCCTAATTCTTTTTCTGCTTTCCTTAGCCTTACAAAGGACGAATCCAAAAGGCCAAAGTATAAAGAGCTTCTGGTGAGTACCAAGCATGGTTGGCCACACTGGTTGTCATGACTCTACTGGTTGCACAGCAGGGCTGGGTCACATGTCCCGTGTCTTCGCAAGCCATCAAAGCAGGGTGTTCAGCTCCACCTCCATGCCACTGTCTCTTGCCTATGAGATCTGTTGCTGTACTCTGGAGCAGGACACCAGCAGAGCCTGCCTGGGGGAAGAGCCTAAAGTAGGGAATGCTGTGGTGCTTTTGGGTTGGGTAAGTTATACTTGGCAGCCATGCACCTTCAAGGAGCTCTGGGCATCTGGAAGCCACTTCTTCAGGGGATGTGTGAAACTGTGCCCTGGGTTCCTGATGGTGGTGGTGTGATACAGAAGGAGCCTGCTTGGTGTCCTGGCCCAGAGAGTCACCATGTTGTTACTTTACAGTTGCTCTGAGTTGAGTCAGGCCAGTGAGGCTCCCTCGGCAAGGCAGAGGGTCAGTGTTTGGGAGAACTGGCTTTGGGTTTTGATCTCCAGTTTGACCTCCACAAGCCATGTCTCCCTTCCACTCGCATTTCCTTGTTGCTGACAAGACTAATGATGAAACCTCTCTTGAAAGTATTTCAGTGCATGTCCGTGCCATGAAGTAGCCAGGTGCAGATGGTACTGCACCCTTACTAACTCCTTCCCAGCAGGTCCTGACTCTCTTGGAGTCCTGTCCCAGCTCTACACTGCATGTTTAAGATGTGGATTGCCTGTATGTAGAAGTGACAGACCAGGCTATGTCCTGCTGTCCTGCAGCCACCACTAAGCCCTGTGTTCATGCATCAGGCACATCCATACGTTAAGCTTTTATCTGGGGTAGCCAGTGTGTGTCAGAAGGGTGAACATAGGCTTGTTTTTTTCTCTGATTCCAGAAACATCCCTTCATCCTGATGTATGAAGAACGCACAGTGGATGTTGCATGCTACGTTTGTAAAATCCTGGATCAAATGCCAGCAACTCCCAGCTCTCCAATGTACGTTGATTGATATTGCTGCTACATCAAACTCTAGAAAAAGGGCTGAGAGAAAACAAGCTGTAAAGAATTTTCATCACATATTGCAGTGTTTTTAATGCTCGCCCAAACACCATGTGCAATAATATTGGTGTTATTTCCATCCTGTCTGTATACTGTTGTCACATATAAAGTGCATCCTTGTAATACCTGATCACACAGTGTTAGTGTTGGTCAAAGAGAGACCTCATCTTGCTCTTTTGTGGACATATTCATGAAATGTGGAAATAAGTACATTTATTTGTTGACCGTGATTGGATAGCACCTAAAAATCATTTCTAGAGTCAAAACTTGGAGACTTCTCAGCAGCTACTGGAAAGATTTTTCTCTCAAACTCTTCCAATTGTTGTTTCAAGTAATAATAAAAAGCAAACAAACACAAGTTAGGCGTTGTCTGTCTGAACATTAAGAGACTTTGCCTGGAGGGAGAAGAACTTGCTTAACCAACGAGATGCTTTGCCTTCTGGAGCTAGAAAGGCAAAGGAGAATTTTATTCTTCACAAAGTGCAATAGATTTACTGCTATGAAATTCTGTTGCTTTACAGTTGCAGTGTACTTTCTGGGGACAGTGTGCTCAGCTGAACTTCTGTTAAAGGGAGATCATGTTAAATATAGTGAATATGTCTTTACCAAAAATATGTTGCATTGAAAGAGGCTAAAATGAAACTATTCAGAGATTGGACATCATGTATTCTTTCTCCTTTTACCAAACCAGCCACTCTTCACTCTTAACTAGGTGTCCTGTAAATTGTTACCTGGTAAGATAAGACCTGTGACCTGAAGAATTATTAAACTACTCGATTGAATTTAACCTGCTTGTGACCTGATTTATAGCTGCACAATGTTCACCACCAGCTGGCTTTGCTTTGACTTCAACAAGTGCCACTCACAAAATCTGCAGCTGTTTTCATGAGCCACAAACAAATGTCTGTGATTTCTGGCCAGTATTTCTCAAGTTCTTCACTGTCCTCAGTCCTGATGCTAGCGCCTTTTCACTGACCCTGAGACCATCCCAGCAGCCCTGCCTTCTCCCAGCCCAGTGTCCCTCAGCACCAAACCATAGCGCTTCCTTCTCGCCACTGCAAGCAGGAGGGTCTTCTGCCACCATGGGCTCTGTGCCGGCCCCACTGCTGCAGTCTCTACTACTACTGCACTCTCTGCTTGGCTTGCTGAGACTGCTCACCACCCCCTGGGCATAATTAACCCCCTTTGTGCCCCCCCCCCCCCCATAGCTCCATTACTACATCCTAGAGGCAACTGCACTGGGACTGATGCAGAAAGAGATGAGATGGAGATGAAGGAGTGTCATAATGCCTTGTGGGGTTCATTTATCTGGCCCAACAGGGCCAGGCAAGCTGTCATCTTCTGGCCCATTGCTGAGCAAAAATATTCTTCACTATCTTTTTTTTTTAGATTGGCACATTATTTGAAGATTACTTCTTCCTGAAAACATTTCTTTTTTTCCAAAACATTGTAGTTTTCAGGTGGTCAGTAGCATACCAAGAATAAGTCAGGCTCTGGGGTCTCTGATTTCCCTTTCGAGTTGTCTAGTGTGTGTAGTTGGTAGGACTTAAAGCAACCTACTGTCCAAGCTCTGCGGCAAAACCGGATCCAGGATGCAGAGGGCCAGAGATGCAATGGGAGTGGAAACAGCGGTACTGGCAGGATTCCTAAGGAAGGGCTTCCCATGTCAAACCACTGCTACCAAGTGCAAACTAGGCTGATGCAGGAGCTCTGGAGTCCTGCACATCCCTGCCCCAGCTGCTTGGTTGGGAGAGAGCCGAGGCTGTGCTCCTGTAGATACTTGGTGTTTTTCCAGCTGCAGAGGTGGTACGCTTGCAGCACTGCGTGTCTTGGCACTCAGGTCTTGGAGCTGGTCCTTCTGGCACCAAGGAAGATGTCAATGTGATCCCTTGGGGTGTAGCATTCCTGGCCAGGCAAGGAGGTGCAGTCCTCCTGACCTTCCTGGGTTGGGTTCCTCCAGGACTGCTCATCAGGCAAGGGTCACTAAAGTCTTCCCAATACAGACAAGGCAAAGCTTTCTGAAGTAACTAGTCAAGCCCAACAGCTGTGATGAATTACATGGAAGGATTGCTTGAACCAGATATATAGCTTGTTGAAAGTGGCAATTCTCCCCACAGCCCTGTAGCCTCAGAAAACTTGGCTTTTCTCCAGCTTTGCCAATCTCCACAGCTGTGATTCTTCTCATGAGTTTCAGTCATATGTAGTAGAACCTCACGTGCTGGCTGTGTGGGGACCAAAGAGATTCAAG
The DNA here is from genome assembly GCA_025345505.1 of Todiramphus chloris collaris. Taxonomy (NCBI): domain Eukaryota; kingdom Metazoa; phylum Chordata; class Aves; order Coraciiformes; family Alcedinidae; genus Todiramphus; species Todiramphus chloris. The sequence goes on along the minus strand of JANVCC010000042.1, from coordinate 4,789,526 downwards.
TCCAGTAAAGACCCACAGCCACATGCAGAGGTGCTCTGTTTCTGCCCTCACCTTTCAGACATTCACATCCCCCAGGAGCCCAAAAACCTTTCAGAAGGCCAACATTGAGATGGACCCTCCCAAAAATCTGTTTCCCTCTAATACCAGCACCTGCCTGCTCTGCAGTCCCAGAATGGTTGGTGTCCATTCTCTGTCACCAACCCCATCAGAGCTTGTCTTTAGCAGCACGACCAGTTTGCTTTCGATGGATGGGAAATGGAAATGCAAAGCTGTGAGCTGCTAGTGACAGTCAGGGTTGAGGTACTGTGTCATGGTAGGCTGTACGGAAGGACAGTCTTAGTCTATTAAACATAGATCATTATGAACTATTAAGGGTGCACCATTTATTACAATGTATCTTTATTAAAAAAAAAGTGTATAGTGTTCAGAAGCTGTGAAAATAGTGTAAGAACTGTACATTGTGAACTCTGGATTGTTTTTTTTTCTTGTACAATATGAAAATGTATAAAAATTATCAAAAAAACTGATGTGCAGGGATGTTGCCTTATTGTCTGTAAAATGAAGCTCAGGAACTTAACTGCTTCAAAGAGCTTCAGAATATTTTATCCAGTATCCTGGTTTGACTCCCTCCTCTATTTAAGATACTATACGTGGATCAGAGTGTTTATGTAATAGTTCTATCCTTTTGCCTGCAGGTCAGTTGTAATAAAACTAGGATGCTACTATGACCTTGTTATTTTCATTTTGTAAGGTCAGACATGAATGGGAATGTTAACTAAAAGCTGATGAGATAGTACTAGGCCTTTCCTCCAGGTGGAGGCAGCTTGTGCAGGAGCAGAGCACCCTTTGAAACTACTTATGTTAAATTAAAAAAAAAAAAAAAGCTTAGGTGTACCTGGATGTATTTTCTTTCTCTGGAAGACTGCTGAGCCCTCTGTGCTATTGAGGTGCCTCTTGAGTGAGCCCTGTTTGCTGCACAGGGAAGTTCTGGAGGCTCATGATGCCTCAGCCCTGTGAGGAGGGCAGGTGGTCATGCCCGCACTCTGGGGAAGGGGTAGCTGATGCTCACAGCTGCTTTATTTTTACAAGAGCAGTCAATGTCTTCAAAGCCCAGATGACCTAAGAGTACCAAGTCTTGGCTTATTCCTACTGCCAAGCCTCCTGGTGCTGGGGTAAGTGTCCCTCCTGCCTTGAAACATAGAAGGCTTGGAGACTGTCCAGGTGAGTAGGCAGAACAGTACCCCAGCAGCCCCACTGGGGAAGAAAACAGAGTTGGGGAAGAGGGGCCAGCCCTGAGTGCCTGTAGTGCTTGAACTGGCTTGTTGGGACCACCCCAAGAGAACCCAAGTCTGAGAGAAAGCCAGAACATACTGACAGGGACAGTTGGTCATACCACAACTCGGGATCAGAAGTACTTACAAGTGGGTGGAATAACCTGACATTGGCTCTTGCAGTGTCTGTTCACTTGAAGGGTGATGATTTTGTCAAGAGAATGGAAGGCAGATAACAGAGCTGAAGAAAGTCCTGCTGTGTGGAGATACACAGTGTGAGAGGTAAGTGCTGGTTAAGTCTGTCAGTTTGCATGAATTCAGTGTTTTCATCACACTGAGCCTTTTTCTGGAAGATTCTTGTTGCCAGACCAATACTTTGGACATTTTTGTACCACCTGCTGTCCTCACTCTTCATCCAGAATACAAGATCCCTGATTTGGTGATCTCTTGGTAGAAGACAAGATCCAAACATATATCAGGGAGAGCCCTTCGCTGCTGGGCAGGTGCTGGAGGATTTAGCTCCTCCCCTTACAGCTCCTTTTCCCATGAATCTGATTCTGGGATTCTTCTCCTTTTGCACTGCAGTCTGCCTTTGTGTCCTGACATTTGTTCTTGAGGAAGCTGTCACAGCTGAAGGATTTGAAGGAAGCTTGTGACTGGAGGAGAATCCACCTGCACATCCCTGCACTGGATATTCTTATGCTTTCCAGGAGGGAGAGGATCCCTCTCATCTCTGTTCCCCTGTGACTATGTGACATGCAGGAGGGACTGTATTTGCAGCCTTTTCACTTCCTCTCAGTTGATCCTTGTTGAACTCATGCTCAGTTTTTCCTCCTGTGGACTCTTGTACTTGCTTATTTGGACTCATTGCCTTTTCTGAGCACCCTTGTTGTCACTGTGTCGCTGCTCAGCATGGTACAGAAAACCTCTGACCCACATCCCAGAACTGGTAAGGTTTCAAACAGGACCCATGCCTGTGCACTCCTGTTGTTGCTGCTCTTTGAGCCCATGGACAATTCAAACATCCATTGCTTGAGTGACGTATGACAGCTTTCTCCAACCCTGGGGCTGGAAGTCCTATGGACATTATGACCAGGTCCATATGGCTTGACTGGATTCTCCCTCTGTGCCACCACTTGGGCTCTGAGGATTCCCTGGTTTCTGTACTCAGTGCCAAGGCTGAGGAGCAGATGTTTGAGCTGGCCTCCAGGTAGACTTAGAGCCATTGACCAAGAGGTCTTTGTGCCCAGTGGTCCAGGCTGGCACCTCATACCTCAGACCAGTGCCAGTGCAGGTCAGACCATGCTAGGGATGGGAATTGTGATGAAAAGGGTTGGCAAGGGGCTCTTTTGGGGACTTTTTGAAGTTGGGAAAAGCCTGGAGAGTGGCTCGGCTGTGCTGGGGGCTGGTGGGCGGCTGCTGAGGCTGCTGGGACAATCCGGTCGGAGCAGCACCACTGGAAGGAGATCTGAATGAGTTGTTAATGTGTCAATGGTCACTCACTGAGACCCCCACCACCATCACCACCCCCTGCTGTGAACTTTTCTCTTCCACATGAGTTTTTTCATCAGGTCCTTGCTCATCCATGATGGTCTCCTGCCTCCTCTACTTGATTTTTTACTGAAAGGAATGCACCTATCTTCAGCTTGGAGGAAGTGATGTTTGAATATTAATCAGCTCTCTTGGACTGCCTTACCTTCTAGAGTCTTCTAGAGCCCAAGGGATTCCAAGTACATCTTAGAAGAGGACAAAGTGAGGAGGTTCTACCCTGCATATTGGAGCCCCTGTTCCCTTCAGAAGGGAGTCACCTACAACTATGACCCTTCTTTTCTTCCTTGTGGATACACGGAAAAAACTCCACTACTGAATAAGTAGTAAAGTAGGTATGTTTATTCCAGCGCTGGGATGCATGGGGGATAATTCCTCCAAAGTCATGTGCTCCCCCAGCTGCTCTCAGCTCAGTATATATTGGGTTACATGTTCCATATTCATTAAGTTTCACAATTTTACATATTCATTACCTAGCCCTGCCCATCCTCACTTCATATTATAATGAGCCCAGAAGTCATTTGCATCTGCATTGCGCTTGCGCAGTGTCGTCTGGTGGTCATGGGTAGGGGTCCCTGGGATGAAGTAAGAGTCTTCCTCAGATGAAATAAAGAGTCTTCCTCGTTCTAAACTTTTCACCTCACTTTTCTGCGCATGCTCTTTATGTCCCTGGCCCGAGTTCAAACTTCAAGGCTGGTTTAGGCTGGTGTATGTTGTTTTTAGGTTCAAGAACAAGAACCTGGTTCGAGGCTCTCCCCATTATCAGTAACTCATTCTCTCATCCTGCTTTGGTAGATGTAACAAATGTTGAGCTAGCTGTGTGCATTGCCCTTGGAACATATATTCCCTGTAAATCATTTAGTCTCTGCCTCCCCCCCCAATTCAGATGTGATTGTGATACGTGTAGTAGGCCTTTCTGACTGTGGACATACCTCTGGTGTAGGCTGCCCATCGTCCATATCCTCATTTGGCTAGTCCGTCTCAACCAGAACCTTATATCTGGTATTCAGTGGCACTAGGGGGTGAGGTGGGCAAGGAAGGAGTTTTCCTGCTGCCTCAAGTGTGAACTTGCCTCCATTCACTCCCCTCATCCAGGCTTTTGCCTTTGGCGTGACAAGGGCAGGATACGAGGTCCCCTGATCCCAGGTGCTTTCTGATGGGTGCTCCCATTTCTGTTTCATGGAGGGCAGAGCCTGGCTCCACCAGTCTATCTCCTGTTCAGCATCCCTGATGGCCCCCACCCTTTCAGATTCCTCTTGCAACTTTGCCATGCAGCAGAGGACTGGAACATCTCTTTTAGGTGTAAAGGTTGAGAGAGCTGGGACTATTTTGCCTGGAGAAGACTGAGAGGAGACCTTATTAATGTCTGTGAATATCTGTTGGGGTTTTGGGGAGTTCCTCTGTTTTCCTTTTTCTCTTAAAGAATTTTTCCATACTTGTTCGCCAGGGAGATCAATTGCTGTACTTAAGAGAGACAAAAAGACCTGGCCACAGGGGGAGGGGTCCAGACAGCCGCCGAATACAGGGGGTTGGGTGGAGCCCCTAGGGCTCTGGGTTTTTCCTCCCTTCATTCGAAGGGGAGAGAAGCTGCCCTCGTGGTGGAGAGAAGTCGTCCCCATTGCATCTCCTGCTTCTCCTTCTCCCCCTGCTGTGTCCTGGGGATCCTGCTGGACACCGGGATCGGCTGCGCAAGGGGGTTCGTGACGTGGGCTTTCCGTCGGCCATTGCCCCGTGAGGCCTGAGCTTGCTCCGGAGCGGCGGGGAGACCATGGCGCCCTCCCTGCTCCCCGGGAGCCCCCGAGAGGCTGGCACTGGGTTCCTGTCTCTGTTTGTTGTTACTGTCATAGTTTGTGCTGTTTGTTTGCCTTGTTATATATATATTTAGTAAAGAACGGTTATTTCTATTCCTCATCTTTGCCTGAAAGCCCCTTAATTTCAAACTTATAAGCATTCGGAGGGGAGGGGGTTGCATTTTCCATCCCAAGGGGGACTCCTGCCTTCCTTGGCAGACACCTGTCTTTCAAACCAAGACAGATTTTGGCACCCAACGTGGGGCACGAGGGCATCGAGAGGAAAGGGTGAAAAAGGAATAACAGTTACTGGGTAGTCTAGTTTTGTGTGATGAATACCAAAACCTCGTTAGGCAGCACCATGTGGTCTAGCTTGCCCCGGTTCAGGTGGCACATGGTTGTGGCTGTATTTATCCCCTTTGCAGCTCCTTATCTAAACATGGGTCCCCCGACTAAGTCTACCGTGGCTGTTATCCAGTTTGCACAGTGGGTTGATAAAGTGAGGAATTAATGGGTTTTTAACTTCCTCTGGAATGTGGGCACATGGATAAAGGCCTATCACACACCAAGCATATGTTTCTGGGGTGTGATACATGGTATAATAATTAGTGTTAGTAAAATAGGTAGTATAGACCTGAACAGTGGAAAAGTACCAAGCAACTGGGCAAGATGCCAAAAGAGACAAATAAAAGCTAAGTGTAGAAAATGGTTGTTTGTGGTTACGGAGTTGTGAAGTGTTTTTGCTAAGCTTTTCAGCATTGGGCAACAAACTTTATAAGGTAGAAGAAATGAGGCAAAAATCAGGGTTACTCGGAGACGAGTGAGGAAGATGTCTAACTTCATCCCCAATGACCACCAGAGGGACCCCCCGAAACCAATCACGCCTGCACCAAAAATGGACAGCCCATTCTGAGAACTAATCTAAATAACCACGCCAATTTTCCAAATAGCTATGAATAGGTATTAGCACAGTAAGCATAAAAGTAAAGCCTGTTGCTGTAATTAGGCGTGTGTGTTGGTGAAGCACGGACTCCCCACACACCCAGCGCTGTTTACTTGCCTTTTATTGAGCCACATATAACTGCTGTTAAATTGTTTTCATATATAATAAAAGCTGCTATTTTATATCAAAATAGCTTCTTCATTCATAACAGAGAGTTATATTAAAAATGGTACCTTCTGTGAGGAAATAACACCGTTGGAACTTTTCCACAACCCTTCAACCAGTACTTTGGGCCTACCCCACTGGCTTTCGAAGGGTTTAGATTTCCCCTAGATACTAGCCAAATGTTGTTGATAGGCCTACTCTATTTAGCATTCAAAGATAAGCTAAGATTAACTTGGATAACTACCCAGGTGCCTGCCCCACGGCCCACCTCAGAAATGGACTACCCGAGTTCGGTAGTGAAGGAGATGGGCATGAGATGGGCCAGATGCTGAGGGAGTACACCTCCCCAGCTGATGGGAAACCCTCTCCCTGCCCCAGAGAGGGGGAGTCTGATGGTACAGCAGTGGAACCCACAGATGTTACAACCATCCAGGTTCTAGCTGAACCATAAGGGCAGCCCCAGCCAGCAGCAGTCACCCCTGTGCAGAGGAGGAAGTATAAGATCAAATCAGCATGCCCAGTTAATGATGATGGGGAATCAGGGCCCTCACAACCAGCAGGAGAGCCAGAGCCTGAAATCATCACCGAGTCCCTGTCGTATGACAGCCTCCATAATCTGCGAAAAGACATTGTGTGACGGGGGTGTGAGGCTTATACAACCTGGTTACTTCGGGTTTGGGACCTTATGGACAAAGGTGTACAACTGGATGGTGGTGAAGCGAGGTATTTGGGATCCTTGACCCAGGACCCAGGTGTAGATCAGGTATTTGTGAGGGAGCCAGGGCCCCTTTCTCTCTGGGAGTGGCTTTTAATGAGCGTGAGAAAAAGATTTGTTCATAGAGAGACAATGCAGGAGTGCCATCATAAAATGCAATGGAAGACACTTGAGGAAGCGATCCAACAGCTAAGAGAAGTGGCAGTATTAGAGGTACTCTTTGGGAGGGAGGGACAGCATGATAATGACCCCGATCAAGTCAAGTGCACAGGGCAGATGTTGTGGAACCTGGCAAAACTAGGGCCACAGAAATATGCCACCTTCATTGCAACGATTAATGCTGAGGACAACCGAGAAACAGTGGGCTCCATCGCCAACAGGTTCAGGTAGTATGAGAGTATGGTCAATGGCCTGATGAAGGCTCATGTCTCTGCTGTGGTTAGGGACCTCAAGGAGGAGATTATGGAGGAGGTAAGGAAGAGCAGTTCCTATGTGGCACCAGTGTAAGTCACAGACCCCAGAGTCAGAGCTCAACGTCCCCCAGCTAGAGAGAAAGGGTACACCCCACGAGCTGAGCTGTGGTTCTTTCTGTGCAACCATGGGGAAGACATGAGAAGATGGGATAGGAAACCCACTTCTGTTCTGGCAGCATGGGTGCATGAACTCAAAAGAGAAAACAGTAACCAAGGGAGTTCTGCCAGAGTGAAAGTAGCTTCAGCCTCTCATGACCGAGCTGACAGGTATTACAGAAGGGAGGATGGTATGTTTGATTCCCTAGAAGGAACCTCCAGCACATGCCCAGGGAGGGAATGATAACCAGGGCTAGGGGGGGCCCTGCCTCTGGCCAGGAAGAGGCATGGGAGAATCGGGTTTTTTGGACAGTGTGGATCAAATGGCCTGGCACATCAGAGCCACAGAAATACAAAGCATTAGTTGATACTGGTGTGCAATGTACTTCAATGCCATCGGGACGTGTCGTGGCAGAATCGGTTTCCATTGCTGGGGTGACTGGGGGATCACAGCAGTTGACCCTGGTGGAAGCTGAGGTGAGCTTGGCTGGGAAGGAGTGGCAGAAACATCCAATTGTGACTGGCCCAGAGGCCCCGTGTATTCTGGGCATAGACTTCCTCCAGAGCAGCTATTACAAAGACCCAAAGGGACTCAGGTGGGCATTTGGGATAGCTGCTGTGGAGGCAGAGGGCATTAGGCAATTGAACACCCTGCCTGGACTATCAGAGAATCCTTCTGCAGTTGGGCTCCTGAAGGTGGAAGAGCAGGCAGTGCCAATTGCCACCTCGACAGTGCACCACCGGCAGTACCGCACAAATCGAGATGCCGCGATCCCCATCCACAAGATGATCCGTGAGCTGGAGAGCCAAGGGGTGGTCAGCAAAGCCCACTCACCCTTCAACAGCCCCATTTGGCCTGTCCATAAGTCTGATGGAGAGTGGAGATTGACAGTGGACTATTGTGCCTTGAATGAAGTGACTCCATCCTTGAGCGCTGCTGTGCGGGACGTGCTGGAGCTCCAGTACGAGCTGGAGTCCAAAGCAGCGAAGTGGTATGCCACTATTGACATTGCCAATGCTTTTTTCTCCATTCCTCTGGCAGCAGAATGCAGGCCTCAGTTTGCCTTCACCTGGAGGGGTGTGCAGTACACCTGGAACCAACTGCCCCAGGGGGTGGAAGCACAGTCCCACCATCTGCCATGGACTGATCCAGACTGCACTGGAAAAGAGTGAGGCTCCAGAACATCTGCAGTACATCGATGACATCAGTGTGTGGGGGAACATGGCAACAGAGGTATTTGAGAAAGGAGAGATCATCCAGATTCTCCTGGAAGCTGGCTTCGCCATCAAAAAGAGCAAAGTCAAGGGACCTGCCTGAGAGATCCAGTTCCTGGGGGTAAAGTGTCAAGACAGACGGCGTCAGATTCCCACTGAGGTCATTAATAAGATCACTGCAATGTCTCCACCCACCAACAAGAAGGAAATGCAAGCTTTCCTTGGTGCCATAGGTTTTTGGAGAATGCACATTCCTGAGTACAGCCAGATCGTGAGCCCTCTGTACCTGGTTACCCGCAAGAAGAATGATTTCCATTGGAGCCCTGAACAACAACAAGACTTCACCCAGATCAAGCGGGAAATTGCTCGTGCAGTAGCCCTTGGACCAGTCAGGATGGGACCAGAGGTGAAGAACGTGCTCTACTCTGCAGCCGGGAAAAAGGGAAAAAGGTCTGTCCTGGAGCCTTTGACAGAAGATGCCTGGTGAGACTTGGGGATGACCACTGGGATTCTGGAGCTGAAGCTACAAAGAGTCTGAAGCCAACTACACAGAGAAAGAAATCTTGGCCACCTATGAAGGAGTCCAAGCTGCCTCAGAAATAATTGTCACAGAGGCACAAGTCCTCCAGGCACCCGGACTACCGGTGCTGTGGTGGATGTTTAAGGGAAAGGTTCCTTACACGCATCACTCCATTGACGCTACCTGGAGCAAGTGGATTGCCCTCATCACACAGCCTGCCTGTATTGGAAGCCCAAATCGCCCTGGGATCTTGGAAATAATTACGAACTGGCCAGTAGGTGAAACTTTTGGATTACCTTCTGAAAAAGAGGAGGATCAAGTGACATGTGCCGAGGAAGCGCCCACATATAACGAGCTACCGGAGAGTGAAAGATTATATGCCCTCTTCACTGATGGCTCCTGCCAAATTGTAGGTGCTAGCCGGAAATGGAAAGCTGCTGCGTGGAGCCCCACACAACAAGTTGCACAAGCTACCGAGGGAGAAGGTGGATCGAGCCAACTCACTGAACTCAAAGCCATCCAATTAGCCCTGGACATTGCTGAAAGAGAGAAGTGGCCAAAGCTATACCTCTACACTGATTTATGGATGGTAGCCAACGTTCTGTGGGGATGGCAGGAAAGATGGAAAAAGGCAAATTGTCAGCATAGGGGGAAACCAGTCTGGGCTACTGCTGAGTGGAGATATTGCCACTCAGGTAGAGAAGCTTCCTGTGAAAGTCCACCATGTAGATGCCCATGTCCCCAAGGGTCGGGCTAATGAATAACATCGTAACAATGAACAGATAGATCAGGCTGCGAAAATAGAGGTGTCCCAGATAGACTTGGATTGGCAACATAAAGGCGAGTTGTTCTTAGCTCGATGGGCCCATGATGCCTCAGGCCACCAGGGCAGAGATCATAGAATCATAGAATCATAGAATCATAGAATCATTATGGTTGGAAAGGACCTCTAGGGTCATCAAGTCCAACCTTTGTCCTAGCATTTCTCAACCACTACACCATATCCTCAAGCTCCACATCTAATCGTTCTTTAAACACCTCCAGGGATGGTGACTCCACCACCTCCCTGGGCAGCCTGTTCCAGTGCCTAACCACCCTCTCAGTGAAGAACTTCCTCCTAATATCTAATCTAAACTTCCCCTGATGCAACTTTAGTCCATTCCCCCTCATCCTATCATTACTAATTTGAGAGAAGAGACCAACACCAGCCTCTCTACAACCTCCTTTTAGGTAGTTGTAGAGGGTGATAAGGTCTCCTCTCAGCCTCCTCTTCTCTAGACTAAACAAACCCAGTTCCCTCAGCTGCTCCTCATAGGGCATGCTTTCCAGCCCTTTCACCAGCTTTATTGCCCTCCTCTGCACTCGCTCCAGCACCTCGATGTCCCTCCTGTACTGTGGTGACCAAAACTGGACACAGTGCTCAAGGTGTGGTCTCACAAGTGCCGAGTATAGGGGTACGATCACCTCCCTACTCCTACTGGTCACACCGTTTCTGATACAGGCCAGGATGCCATTGGCCTTCTTGGCCACCTGGGCACACTGCTGGCTCATGTTCAGCCGGCTATTGACCAACACCCCCAGGTCCTTTTCTGCCAGGCAGCTCTCCAGCCACTCCTCCCCAAGCCTGTAGCGTTGCTGGGGGTTGTTGTGGCCGAAGTGCATGACCTGGCACTTGGCTTTGTTAAACTCCATACAATTGAGCTCAGCCCATCTCTCCAGCCTGTCCAGATCCTGCTGCAGAGCCTTCCTACCCTCAAACAGATCAACACTTGCACTTAATTTTGTGTCATCTGCAAATTCACTGAGGGTACATTCAATTCCCTGGTCCAGATCATTGGTGAATATATTAAACAAGACAGGTCCCAAAACTGAGCCCTGAGGGACACCGCTTGTGACTGGTTGCCAACTGGATTTTA